>OZ030005.1:835000-1317500 GCA_964023405.1 Apodemus agrarius | reverse complement strand
GTCAGGAAGGGAGTTAGAAGCTGAATCATTTCAGGTCCAGATGGTTAGGAGTCTTGTGCAAGATGGCCTGCTCTGTTTTTGTAAAACATGGTGCAGACACACCCTTCTTTTATGTTTTGTCTGCGACCGCTTTTCCCTTCTTTTGCTACAATGGCAAAGTGGAATTGTAAATTGGAACATATGGTCCACAATGCTAAATGTACTATCTAGCCTAGTACAGGAAAAGTTTGTGGCTCCTCAGTGTACTACATAACAATTAATACACATTTAAAGTACCCACACTTTTTTTTTTTTTTTTTTTTTGGTTTTTCCAAGACAGAGTTTCTCTGTGTAGCCCTGGCTGTCCTGGAACTCACAATGTAGACCAGGTTGGCCTCGAACTCAGAAATCTGCCTGCCTCTGCCTCCCAAGTGCTGGGATTACAGGCGTGCACCACCACCGCCCAGCAGTACTCACACTTTCATGAAGAAACATTTCATTTCTTTGTTGGCTTGACAGATGTCTGGACAGATGTATAGAGGAATCATGAGTGGATGGGTGGATGATGGAATGATGATGAATAGAGGATGGACAGATGGAGAATTGGTAGGTAAGGACTACAAATGGAGGGCAGATGGAAGAATTACACATGGAGGATGGAGAGAATGAAGGATCAAAGAGGATGGACAGAAGGACACATAGATGGATGGGTGGGTGGATGGATGGGTGGGTGGATGGATGGATAGGTGGGTGGGTGAATGGATGAGTGGATGGATGAGTGAGTGGATAGATGATGAATGGCTTCATGAAAGGAGGGATGAGTGGAAGGTAGATGGATGCATGGATGGATAGATGGATGAGTGCACAGCTGGAGGGGTGCATAGATAGTTGGATGAATAACTCGCTGGATATGTGGATATGTGGATATATAGATATGTAGATATGTGGATATATGGATATATGGATATGTGGATATGTGGATATATGGATATGTGGATATATGGATATATGGATATGTGGATATGTGGATATATGGATATGTGGATATATGGATATGTGGATATATGGATATGTGGATATATGGATATGTGGATATGTGGATATATGGATATGTGGATATATGGATATGTGGATATGTGGATATATGGATATATGGATATGTGGATATGTGGATATATGGATATGTGGATATATGGATATGTGGATATGTGGATATATGGATATGTGGATATATGGATATGTGGATATATGGATATATGGATATGTGGATATGTGGATATATGGATATGTGGATATATGGATATGTGGATATGTGGATATATGGATATGTGGATATATGGATATGTGGATATGTGGATATATGGATATGTGGATATATGGATATGTGGATATATGGATATGTGGATATGTGGATATATGGATATGTGGATATGTGGATATATGGATATGTGGATATATGGATATGTGGATATGTGGATATGTGGATATGTGGATAAGTGGATATATGGATATGTGGATATATGGATATGTGGATATGTGGATATATGGATATGTGGATATATGGATATATGGATATATGGATATGTGGATATATGGATATATGGATATGTGGATATATGGATATGTGGATATGTGGATATATGGATATGTGGATATGTGGATATATGGATATGTGGATATATGGATATGTGGATATATGGATATGTGGATATGTGGATATATGGATATGTGGATATGTGGATATGTGGATATGTGGATATATGGATATGTGGATATATGGATAGGTGGATATATGGATATGTGGCTATATGGATATATGGATATAGGTATGGAAAGAAGGTGGCTGTTTCCGTGAATGTGTGTATGCGTGTATGTAGGGATGGAAGGGTGATGGGCTGGGCACGTAATGGATGGATGAAAGTAAGAGTGGGTTGCTAGATGGAAGAATAAGTAAGTGGGCGGAGTCTGTGGATGAAAGCCCTGCTCCTCCCCTGCTCTAATGCTCCTTTTGGAGAAAGGATTTCTCTGTGTAGCCCTGACTGTTCTGGAACTCACAGTTTCTCATTATTGATCAATTTCATTCCAGACAAAGTAGGCCCTGAAGCTGCCCCGTGCACACGGATGGCTGCCAACACCTCCCCCTTCAGGAAAGTCATATTTGGATCTATAGATTGCTGGGGGATAAATGGGAGATGAGCAGCTGACCACACCCCAGTAGAGATCTATCCCTGCGACCGATGTCGGAGGAAAGAACTGATTTCCAAAATCTGCCCCCCCCCCCCGCCTTCACATGTGTGCTGTGGCATGCACTCTCATAATACCTCTCATAAACGAATGTAATAAACATCTTTCATGGTAGAAGCGGAATTCTCGCTCTTGTGAAGGACCGCACACCTGAGAACAGAGCAGCAACAGCCTCACTGTGTGCTGGGGTTACCTCAGGTCGCAGGCCGCCTCCTGCTGTGCTCGCACGGCAGAGATGCACATCTCTCCTTGGAGACGCCTTTCGTAAGGGCATTGAGCTCACTGCTGAAGGCCTCCTTCTCATGACTTAGTCATTTCCTAAAAGTCTCATTTCCAAATCGCATCACTTGGGGAGCCGGGCCCTTGAACCTGCTATGTATCTGAAAACAACTGTGAATTTAGCCGGGCATGGTGGTGCACGCCCGTAATCCCGGCACTCGGGAGGCAGAGGCAGGCGGATTTCTGAGTTCGAGGCCAGCCTGGTCTACAGAGTGAGTTCCAGGACAGCCAGGGCTACACAGAGAAACTCTGCCTCGAAACAAACCAAACCAAACCAAAGCAGAAGCGAACCTTGAACTTCTGTCGTTCCTCTACCTCCGGTGGTGGGGCTCGAACCCAGGCTGGCAGACTTGCCAGACCAACACCCTACCACCAGAGCCATATCCGCAGTTCTCATTTATTCATTCTGTCTTTAAATTTACTGGGATAAAATAATAGAAAACTCAATGAATAACGTTATTCTTGATTTCTATGTTCGGTGTCCCGTGCCATCAAAGGGACTTGGTCCATCAGGGGATAAGGGCTTGGTAGGGTGGAAGGCGGCTCGTAGTCATGGCACTTGCTGCCCTTCCACAGCGCACGCACGATGGTTCACAACGGCCTGGGCCTCTAGTTCTGGGGTATCTGATACCTTGTCTGGATTGAGGTGGGGGCAGGCATGAACCTATTACACATACACATACAAAAGGAAAACATTCATATACATAAATAAAAAACAAAATCTTAAAAAACAACAGTGATTGGATGTATCTTCCCTCCAGCCCCTGCTGTCTGCAGTAGGTTTCAGGCATTCGTTTTCTCAATAAACATTTAATGAAGGACCACTGTGTGCCAGTCATGGTTTAGAGCTGAATCTAAAGAGTGGAAAATTCCAGTTCCCAGCTCCTCCCACTTTCATGCGGTCCTGAGGCAGTTTCCATGGTGATGGTCTGGGCCTGCCTCTGTTGCTAAGGGCACAGAGTTGCTAAATCTCCCTCAGAGATAGTGGCTATGGGCATAGGAAGGGAGGGGCCAGAAGAAGGAAACCAAACGGGCTTCAGTCTGCCACCACCTGCCAGTGGTCCTAACAGCATTTGGGGCCTTTGAATAAGGACTTTCAGAAGTCAAAACACACATACGGAAAGATTGAAAGTTCATCCTCTTGTCAATAAAACAGATAATACAGCATTTGAGGTGATGCCTGTGTTAATTAGTTTGATTTGACGATACAGTTATATGTGAAAGCATAAATATGTACAATTATCTACCATTAAAAAACCGATTTGCAAGAAGAAACGAGACGTCTCGGTTAGTAAAAGGCACTTGCTGTAAATGCCTGGTGATGTGAGTTTGCTGCATGGAAATCATGAAAGGGTGGAAGGAGAGAGCCGATCCCATACAGTCATCCTCTGCACATGTGTGCTTCTGCATGCGCATGCTCACACATACATAATACACGGTCACAGCACATTTAAAAATCGGAAACATACAAAGAGCCAGCATGCATGTTCATACACACCGATGCACAATTAGTCAAGTGTAATCAATTCCAATAACAATAACACCTGGATCACATTAATCTCAACAGGAGATTTTCTTACTAAGTCAAGAAATTTCATCTTGTCACCTCCTATCTCATCTGAGGTTACAATGTTATTGGAGAATCAGGGTTCCCTTTTGCGGGTTCTCAGTTTCATTGATAAAAGAATGACTCAAAAGAAAACTGGGAAACTGTGGGGCTGACCAGGCGAAATTCTCAGCAACTGCCATGACAAGGGAGATGGGGAAGAAGAGAGAAAGCAAGGGCTTTTAAGTTAGGGTCTAAGAAAACTGGCAGGTTCAGAAATGGAGGTCTGTATGCATCATCAGGCATGGTGGGGTGGGGTGGGGCTCACTCAGGGAAGTAACAAGAGAGTCCAGAGTGTCAGGGAAAGCATGTTTAGTGTCTGGGTCATCATACAAAGAACAGGCAAAAGTGGGGAAAGTTACAATTTTTGGTAGAACTCAAAAAGCAAGCAGGGCTAGCGATGAAGATCTGTCCGTAATTTCATCGGAAGGGGGGGTGCTTTGGGAGATTGTGGTTCCTCCTTTTCTCTGTCATGTCTTTCACATACATAGACTTTCCTGGGGTGGAGGGGTGACTGACAGGTCCCGGTTGGATTAACCTCTTGTATGTTGAGACAGGATCTGTACATACCCTAGCTGGCCTCAACTCACGATTCTCCTGCTTCTGCCTCCGGAGTGCTGGGGTCAGAGGAATGCACCACCACACCTGGTAAGGGTACATACCCACCGTAAGGTAGTAGCTTACTACCTGTACTATACTATAGTGCTCTAGGTACTAAACTGTAGAATGTAGGGCAGTTTAGACGATGTCTCCACTCAGAGCCAGAGGGAGAACTTGGACTCTCATCCTCTGGCTGCGCGTAGTAGCTAGCCCCTTAAGGGTCCCAACAAAACTCCCACACCTCGCCTTTTCCTTCGGAATTTTAAATCTTAAGGAGAGACAATTACGGTGCTTTCTAGGTACCTTTCTAGGGTTCAGGGTAGGGGTCCAGCCTCAATGTCTCCAAGCTCATTAATACATCTAGCTTGCCAACACCGATAGATTACTCTTATCTTATGTTCATTATTAAGTAAAAAGGGGCCCTAAAAGTAAATCTGTGATGCCATGTACAGTAACTCTTTCCTCCAGACTGAAAATTCCCTTCTTGGATATAGGTTCAATTGGACCCGAGAAGCCATCCAAAGTTCCCAAGCTCGGTATACTCAGAAGGTTGAAACTTTTACAAGCCCCGCCCACCAAGGATATAAAAGTAGTGGACTAGCTTTGAAAATTTCAAGAAAAAAAATGCATTCTTTACTTTTCTCATTGCTGTGATAAAATACTTGGAACAAATAACTTATGGGGGAAAAGTTTACTCTTGGCTTGCGGTTCAAAAGTCCATCGCAGTGGGGGGAGTCGATGTGATAAGAGCTTAGAACAACCGCTCCCACCGCGTCCAGAGTCGGGAGGTACAGAGGCGAGTGTGAGTGTGTGTGTGTGTGTGTGTGTGTGTGTGTGTGTGAGAGAGAGAGAGAGAGAGAGAGAGAGAGAGAGAGAGAGAGAGAGAGCGCTACCACTCAAGAGACCGAACGCAGGCCGTCGGGCTTAGCAGCAAGCTGCCCTGCCCACTAATCCATCTCACAGGCCCCCATTTTCTCCCTCTTGTACATTCCAGAACCCAGCCATAGAGAACATTGCCACCCACGCTGGGAATCCACCTAAACAAGATACCTCTCTCCACGCATGCCTATGTGTGTTTTTGAAAAAAATATGGTGATATATGTCTGGGATCTCAACATTCATGAAGTGGAGATATGAGAATCAGGTTAAGGTCGTCCACAACTGCAAAGACAACAGGGGCCACACCAAGCCCTGGTTTCTTGTTTGTTTGTTTGATTTTGTTTGAGGCAGGGTTTCTCTGTATAACCTTGGTTTCCTGGAACTCACATTGCAGATCATGCTGGCCTCAAATTCAGAGATTCATCTGCCCCCGCCCCTGCCTCTGCCTCCCAAGTGCTGAAACTAAAGGTGTGCACCACCAATGGGCCAGTGTCACACTGCCTTTAAAAGCAAAACAAGTCCAGTCCTTGAATTTCAGCAAGAGAAATATCAGAGACATAGGAACATCTGCTCAAGGATGCAAACCTTTTATTTATTCACAAATTTTGGATGAGAAATTAACTGGAGGATTCCAGCCGAACTCTGTTAATACATACCTACTCTAAGACAAAGTTCTAGAATATTCCGTTCTCTGAGACTGATTGATGTTCAATCATCTTTATATCCTCATCCTAGCAGAAGCTTCTGTGCTAACAGGTTGAGCTTGTCTGGGTTGCTAAGCAACTAAAAAGCCCTAAGGGGAGACCTGTGATTAAGCTACTGTCATCAAACCAACCTGGTCAAGGATGGGGAGGACCAGATTCTCAAGGCTCCTGTCTGCCATCTGTGCTCCTAACATACCTTCTGTGTTTTCTCCTGACAGAATCCCTGTAGGGTGACACAGTTGGAGCTGAGCCTCAGAGTCTAGAAAAATTGGAACCGGGATGCAGTTCAGTTGGTAGAGGGCTTAGAAATCATGTGAAAAGTCCTGGGTTTGAACCCCTGCACTGCATCGATTAGATATGGCGGAGCATGCTAGTGGTCCCAGAACTTGAGGGGCAGGGGCAGGAGGATGGAGAATTCAGGGCCATCCTCAGCTACATATGGAGTTTGAAGGGTAGCCTGGGCAACAGGAGACCCTACGCCAAAACAGTAATACAGCTTCAGAGATAGTTCAGTAAATAAGAGTACTTGTTACTCTGGTCTTTGCCAGTGTGCACACATGTATATGCACAATACCCTTGTGCATACCTGTGCATCCATCATCCACCCGCATGTACGTTCCCCATACATGCACCTATAACATACATACAAACACATTTAAAAAGCTCAGTGAGTGGATTGGAGAAAATAGATAAAACTGGAGATTACTGTGTTAAGGAAAATAAACTAGACTCAGACAAATGCCACATTGTTTCTTGTATGGAACGCAGTTTGTGAATATGCACATATATATGTGTATATGTTTGTGTGTGCGTGTGTACAAAACCACACAGATGTGAATATGGGAACGGACATCACAGTTCCACCTCTGTTGCTCTGATAAAGTATCCTGACCCTGACACCCCTTCCCCCCAAAACAACCTCAGCAGTCTGAAAAGGTGGCTTATTGGTTACTATCACTTCCTTCTCCTGCAGAGGACCAGGTTTGGCTCCCAACATCCATGTCAGGCAGTTCACAACCACCTATAACTCCAGGAAATCTGAGGCTCTCAGACTTCTGAGGGCACCCGCACAAGTGTGGCGCACACAAGCCCACACAGATACAGACATGAAGAAAGTTAATTTTTTTTTTTAAGTAAATTTGGCAGGAGAGATGGCTCAGTGGTTAAGCATACTGGCTGCTCTTCCACAGGACCCGGGTTCAGTTCCCAGCACCACATGGCAGCTCACCCCGGCCTGTCACGACAGTTCCAAAGTTCTGACAACCCCACACAGACATACAGGCAACCAAAACACCAATGCACATAAAATAAAAATAAATTATTTTAAAACATTAAATTTGTAAAGATAGGGTTTATTTGACCTACAGTTCCAGGTTAAGTCAGTGATAACCAAGCCACAATCCACAGAACCACAGAGGTTAAGTATAGAGTAAGGGACAAGGGCCACAGAGAGATCTCATTAAGAGAGGGGACATAGAATACATAATTATGGATGGGTGAAGGGGTAACGGAATGGGAGGACCAAGAGGGGACGAGAGGGAAGGGGGGAATACTGGGAGAGACATAAACTTAAGAGCCATTCGAGGGTTGGCATGGAAAGCTAAAACAGTGGAAGCTTCCTAGAATATATACACGTATAGATGTGATGTAAATGGAGTCACTAAATAAGGGGGAGACAGAGCCCAACTGGCTGTCTCCTGTCACCAAATGAAGCTTCCAGTACCCAGAGTGGGTTACATCTAATGTGGTTGCTGATCAAAGGGAGTCCGCAGCAACCTAGGCTGCTCAAGAGGCTGCATGTGTGGATTGCTCTCTACATGCGGATGGCAAGGGTTCCTTGCTGAAGACTGCACCCTCAGAGCTCACGGAGGAGGGGCATGCTGAAATGGCGCCTACACAGAGCCTTCTTCACCCCGACGGTCTGGCGTCTGGTGCGGGAAGGTGGTCTGTATGCTACCAAAAGACAGAGGTGAACACCAAGCCAGCCGCAAGCCCTCTGCTCCGCAGCGCTGTCCGGCCTGCGCGGTGTGCTCGTGCCGCGGTATAGAGCTTGACCCCCAACACGTGACCAGAAGGGCTCTCTGGAACCCCTTCCCAGCACCGCCTGGTGAGCAAGAACCGGAGGCCAGAGAGCCGTGGGTGAAACCAAACATTACTGAAAAAATAAAACAAAAAGAAATGAAATGATTCCTAATGACATTTCCACACACTCATAGATCAGCGCCTCGCTCAGCCGTCATCAGAGAACCTTCCTCCTGCAGCGGAGGGGAAAACACAGACCCAGAGCCAGACATATGCAAAACGTGAGAAACATTAGAACACCAGCCTTACATGGAATGCTCCATCACAATGTTCTCCTCAGAGCTCAGGGAACCCCAAGGAAAAGGAGGAGGAGGAAGAAGAGGAGGAAGAGGAGGAGGAGGAGGAGGAGGAGGAGGAGGAGGAGGAGGAGGAGGAGGAGGAGGAAAGAGTGTAAGCCAGAGAGTTGAGGACATCAGAAAAACAAGGTCCTCAAAATCAACATGAGCTCATACAAACCCACAGGGACTCAGGAAGCACGCCCCAGGTCCTTTGCACATCCCTTAGGGCTCCCAGTTTTGGTGAGACTCCTGAGTATGTGAACAAGTCTGTCCCTGATTCTTGTGAGTTCCCTTGGGCTCTTTCCCGTTTGTTTGCTTCGTCCAATTCTGATGTGTTTGTTTTTATTCCATCTCATTGTTTTTTACTTTATTATACCTTATTTTATTTTATTGTTCTCTCTCGGATGCCCACTTGTTTTCTAAGGAGAGACAGGAAGGGTGTGGATCTGGATGGGAGGGAAGGCGGAGAGGAACTGGGAAGAGTGCAAGGAGGGAAATCATAATCGAGTATGTTAGGGGAGAAAAAAAAATCTATTTTCGGCAGGTGGTGGCGCACGCCTTTATTCCCAGCACTTGGGAGGCAGAGGCAGGCGGATTTCTGAGTTCGAGGCCAGCCTGGTCTACAGAGTGAGTTCCAGGGCAGCCAGGGCTACACAGAGAAACCCTGTGTCAAAAAAAAATCTATTTTCAATAAAAGGAATATTTGAGAGAGGGAGGGAGGGAGGGAGGGAGGAAGGGAGGGAGAGAGAGAGAGAGAGAGAGAGAGAGAGAGAGAGAGAGAGAGAACGAGGCTGCATTATCTAACCTCCAATCAGGCTCCCTGAGGCAGGGGTGCGGGTTAGCACAAACCCTTAAGGCTGCTGGCCGGATGTCCAGAATGCGAGTGCACTTACTCTCCTTAACATTTTTCATTAATCCCAGCCTCACTTTCCTCCTCTCCAAGTCTCACTCTCACACGTCTCTCCGTTCTCCTAGGAGGAGGGGGAGAGCCTCCCCTCCCTCCCTCACTCCCTCCCTCCCTCCCTCCCTCCCGTGACACTCATTAAGGAGCAGGAGAAGCTGACTGTGGGCTGGCTGGGGGCGAGAGTGATGGGGTCATGCGCGAGGGCCGAGGGCCGAGTTCATTCTCTCAGACCTGCGGGGAAGGCCAGGTCCCTTGGAACACACCCACAGTCCTCGGACAGGCGGGGCGCTGGGGCCCCAACCAGGCTAGTTAACCTGGGGAGTTCCAGGCCAATGAAGAAACTTTGACTCAGAAAACAAGACAGAACAAGCACACTGAGGAACAATATCCATGGGTGACCTCTGGCTTCTACATACTACAGTCATGTGCGTGTGTAACCTACCCCCCCCCCACACACACACAATGCAGACGCTGGAGAGATGACTCGGCGGGGAAGAGCACCGGCTGCTCTTCCAGAGGACCTACGTTCAGTTCCCAACACCCGCACGGCAGCTTACAAGCATCTGTAACTACAGCTTTACAGAGGCTGGCACCCTCTTCTTGCCTATGAGGACACTAATTGCATACGATACATAGAAATACATACAGACCAAGCACCAGTACACTTTTGCTGTTTTCTGTTGTTGTTGTTTAATGCAAAGTCATATTGCAGAATGAGCTATTAGGGAAATGCTCACTGCGATCTCCAGAGACGGCCACATGACCAATGGTCATCTTTTACTCATTAAGTCAGTCAACACACAAATTGTTCACCAGCCACTGTCCTGGCATTTGGATTAAAGAGAAGTTAATGTCCACGCTGTTCCGACTCTCCAGGCCTTGGGCAAGCCCAAGGGTCATTTCTGTATCTAAAGCAATGGCAGACTTCTTGTCAGCAATGCTCTGTTTTGTTTTCAGTGCTGGGTGCTGGGGACTGCTCCACACGGGAGCCTTGCACGGTTAGGGATGGGGCTCTGCTCACGGGCAAAGGGCGGGAAGGCGTGCTGGAGCACAAGCCACTGAGGGCCTGCGAGTCAGGAGGCCTGCGAGACACCAGGCCTGCAGAACTCAGGCCCCCAGCTGGCGTGACAGGCCTTGAGCTACTGCTGTTTGCAGCACAACTCCAGGAGGGAGTTGAGCTTTCTTACGTGCTGAGCCATCTCTCCAGCTCCAGCTTTGGCTTGTTCAGGTTTCTCACTCGCTCAAGCAGACTGGGCTGGCTTGCTTGAAGCCGTGCGGATACACCAGACTCCACTTTCCCAGCACTGAGACTGCAAGCGTGTGCCACCACATGTAGCTTTAAGGTGGTGGTGGCAGTGGCGGTGGTGGCGTGATGCTGGGGTTGAATCTGAGGTCTTCCTGTTTGTATGACAAGTAGTTTGCTGATTAAACCATCTCTCCGGCTCTAATCCTCCTTCCTTTAAGTATGTTTTGGCCCACAGCTAGAATTACAGCTAAACAGATCAACTCTTCAGCAATTAGCCCCAAATTATATTTGACTCAAATTTCACCGGTGTGAAAACATGCTGGGAAGTCAGGGTTTTATTTCTTTTCACTCAGAAAGCATTCCCCAGGCAGGAGACCCTGAGGAGGCTAAGGACGGGGACGCTGGGTGACAGCAGCGGCGGCCACCGTGGGCGCCTTCATTTCCCTCCGCTCTGACGGGGTGGGAGGGTGGAGGGGCTGCTGGAGTTCCTGTCCTGACCTCCCTCAGGGGTAAACTGGAACCTGTGAATGTAAGCAGAGATAATGCCCCAGACATTTCCTCCCGAAATTGGTTTTTTATCAGGGTATTCATCACAGCAACAGAATCAGAACTAGGACAATAAACAAACATAGTTAAAAATAAAATAAATTTCTAAAAGATTTAACACCCAACAGACAACCCCCCCAAAAAAAAAATCTTTGTGATAAGATGCACAGGTAGGAGATAAACCAACCAACCAGACAAACAAACAAAAAAATGGTTCATAAAGGAATCTAGGACTGGGCTGAATACTTCATACTCATCCCTTTTGAGAATCTTCCTCACTGAGGAAGGATCAATAGAATTACTGCGGGCATCCATTGATTACAAAGCAAACATCAGTATCAGTTCAGCTCCTGGAAAATTCCAACCACAGAGGCCCTGGCTCCCCGGCAGCCCCCTCCTCTTTCCGGAGAGCGCTGCTGTTCCCAAGGCAACCGCCTAAGCTAGCCCACCGAGCCCGAGCCGAGCCGAGCCGCAGGCAGGTAAAGGGTCCTAAGTGAGAACAAACATGTGCTGATGTCAGGCCATCTGGTGGGGCTGGGGAGGGCCGGCGCGACCTCGCGACCTCCCAGCTACAGCTCCTGCTCTGTCTGCATAGTTTCCTTGTCGTGGCAAACTACACATCACATACACGCAATTTTAAACCTTAACTTTTTGTTGTTTTCAATCAGAGCTGGGGACAAAATGTATGCTTTTATGTCTAGAGGATAATGTTGGATCTAATATCCATCTTTGAAAAAAATAACATTTACTGTCTATGTGTGTGAGAGAGGGGGGGATACAGAGACAGGGAGAGACAGAAGGGGGGAGGGACCCCACAACGCAAATGTTGAGGTCAAAGGAAGCTTCCCAACGTTGGTTTTCTCCCTTCAAACTCCTGTCTTTGGGAATTCTGTCTTGTTACTGGGAAATCGAAGGATCCCTCTTTGTTAGACTAATCAAAGATCTTGAAAGCAGATCCATAAGGAAGCTCAGGAACAATTTTCTTAAAATGTGAATGGAAACAAAACAAAACAAAACAAAACAATACAGCAAGGGGCATTGAAAATCCCGGCAGCTGCCTGGAGGAGTCGGCTGGAGAACCCAGCATGGCTTTTAAGTTAAATCACTCCTTCTTTCCTTCCCTCCCTTTCCTCCCTCTTTCTTTTCATGTGTGTATATACTTTCCTGTGTACTTGTGTGTGTAGGTGTGTGTGACATGTATGTGAGTGTATGTGTGAGGGTGTGAGTATGTGTGTGAGCCTGTGTGAGGTGTGTGTGTGTGTGTGTGTGTGTGTGTGTGTGTGTGTAAACAAGTATATGCTGCCATATCTGGGTTCTGGGGATCAAACTCCGGTGTCCTCGGCTTTCAAGGCAGCTTTACCGGCAGAGCCGCCGGTACAGCCCCCTCCCCCTCCCACTTCCATGCCCTCCCCTGTCGCCCTCCGTCCTCCCTTACTGCCCGAGACAGATTCTCGTGTATGTGCCATGTAGCAGAGGACGACCCTGAACTCCTGATCCTCCTGCCTCCACCGCCCCTGTACGGAGACCAGGACGAGCTCTAGTCCTCTCTGGACGTGATCTCGGCCCGGACTGTGGCCAGGTCTGAGCGGCGTGGCACGGGGCGATTTTGTTATTCTTCCCTTTCTGGAAATTTCTCCCGTTATGTTTGGCTTTCCCTCTTTCTAAAATGCCTGTGTCCATCCAAGAACTTTTAAATGCGACCCTGGTCTCAAGAAAGAAAACCACTGCCCATTCCTCATCGCCTCACGTCCCGGGCCGCGTGCGGCTGGGCTCGCCCAGGTCTCCAGCCCACACGCACTCCAGCTCCTCGCCCACAGGCCCCACTCCATAAATTACCCTGTAACCGGAGAAGGCCTGCCCTGTTTCTTAGCTGGAACCCCACAGCCGCTTTGTAAAGACCTCATTCTTTTTCAAAGGAAAACCTGCCTGTCTGATTCCTGTGATTAACTCAGCCACAAGTTATTATTTTTCTCAGACTAAAAGAGCCCAGTGTTTCTCATCATCTGTATCCAGTGGTCCCTATACAGGGTCCTCCAGGAGGGGCACGGAGGGAGGGTGGGCAGAGGTAAGGGAGAGACAGAGCAAAGACAGACAGAAAGACAGAGACAGTGATAGAGGCAGAGAGAGACAGGCACACAAAGAGAGTCAGAGACAGACAGACAGAGAGAGAGAGAGAGAGAGAGAGACAAACAGACACACTTAGAGACAAAGAAAGATAGAGATAGAGACAGAGATAGTGACAGGGGCAGACACAGAGAGACAGACAGAAAAACACATAGAGACAGAGAGACAGAGACAGAGAAACCCACATACACAGAGACAGAAAGAGAGACAGAGATGGAGGCAGGGACAGACAGGGAAAGACAGACACACAGAGAGACAAAGAGAGACAGAGGCAGAGACACAGAGAGACAGACAAAGACACAGAGAGACAGAGAAACACAGAAAGATGTTTGGGGAGAGATAGACAGAGACAGAGGCAGACAGAGAAGGCCAGTCAGACAGACACAGAGAGAAACAGAGAGACAGAAGCAGGCAGAGAGATGTTCACACACACATAGAGACAGAGAGGCAGACAGAGAAAGACAGAGGGAGACAGGGAGAGACAGACAGACACACCCATACACAAAGACAGAGGCAGAGAGAGACAGAAAGATACACATGGAGAGAGATAGAGAGAAAAACAGAGACCAAGGCAGACAGAGACAGACAGATACATACACAGAGAGACACAGAGAGAGGCGCGCACACACACACACACACACACACACACACACACACACACAGAGAGAGAGAGAGAGAGAGAGAGAGCGAGAGAGAGAGAGAGAGAGAGAGAGAGAGAGAGAGCGAGAGAGAGAGAGAATCAGACCAACTAGGAAGGTATAACATTAAGCTCACATACAGTCTGAAATGTGACACCCTCATATGCTATAAACTATATTTTGAAGCATTTAGAAGACTGCGGCGAGAGGCCTTTTGTGTTCTCCTCCTCATCCTTCTCCCGTGAAGCAGATCCTGAGACCCGCACGCACTCTGAAGCCAGTCGCCGGGAATCCCGGACAGGCAGGCCTTGCTCGGCCTCTAGCTTGTGACTATGACATCATGCTTCTGTTGCTCGTTTGCTTCTTTATCTCGACGCTTCCCGGTGATAAGATTATGAATATGTGCCACAGTGCCCTCCTGATCATTACAAAATAACTAGGACCAGGGAGACGGCTCAGCGGGTGACTGTGCTTGCCACCAAGGCCAGCCGCCTGAGTTTGATCCCTGGGACCCATGAGTCCCAAAAGTTGTCCTGTGACCTCCCCATGCCATGTCACTCCCCAACACACACAATGAAATAAATAAAAACGTAATTAAAAATTATCATGTGTCTCTGTAGCCCCTTACTTCATTATACTTGCCTTAAGTTTCCCTGTCTTGGGGTCTCCGTTTCTATTTAAAAGCTCTTGCAGCATGAAACTTTTATATTAAAAACATGTATATGTTCTTCCCTTGCCGACCTGACCTTCTGTTACAGGGCGTCACCACTTGGGTGGCTCAAGGTATTTTGTCGCTTGTGTTGTCTTGACCATTGTGTAATGCTGCTAATTACACAACAGCAATTAGCTCTACTACAGAACCTTCTGGCAGCCTGAGCGGGTCTGGTGCTCACCACGTAGTTCATTCACCCAAAAAGTGCTCTGGGACTGAGGGGATGGCTCAGTGGTTAAGAACACTTGCTGTCCTCACAGAGGGGGGGGGGCACCTAAGTCAGGTTCCCAGCATCCAACTCAAAAGCATCTGTAACTCTGGCTCTAAAGGATCTGATGCTTTTCGTCTGGGTCCCTTGGGTATCGTATGCACATACTCCACACAGGCATGCACACACAGAGACATGTACACACATAAACAAAGACTTATCTCCAACTTTTCTGCAAAGCTAGTCAGATTAACGTGTTCTAGAAACGAGAGTCTGTGGAATGCTGCCCTCCCTGGTTGATTCTTTTAAGTGAATCTGTTTCTACCCAACGTTTTATTTAGAGGGGAAGCTGGCTAGAGCTCTCACTGGGAGACCCTTTCTGGAGGCGGCTTGGCAGAGGCACTGCATTCGAATGAGCGCTCGCACGCCTGCTGGGTAGGTCTGTACAGCCTGGGCTGTAAGGTGCGCACCCCTGGGCGGGGGTCCTCCACTCACTGGACCAGTGTTCTGTGGAGTCCACTGAGTTCAGAGGTCCAGACTAAAACTATATATCTTTCCCATTGTTGGATCTGCAGAAATTTCCCTGGAAACGTAAGACTAATAGAATTCTAAGGGAGGCATGTTAAGACTTGGGAAGAAAACAACCTGCAAATCTCAGCAAGTCCCTAAAACCTAAAAGATTCCTGAGGTCACATACTTATAAACCTCTCCCTGAGGTTATAGAAGGATTACGGACCGCTGAGAGGGCTGTAGAGATGCCCTTAAGAACACTTAAGAACACTGACTACTTTATTTTTTTTTTTTTAAGAAGAAGTACTGTTGAGATGATGCTCAGGGCACCTAAGCGGCCTGGAGGAGTTTTGCCCTGCTAAGCAGCCTGCACGCTGTGCTACAGAGTGCGTGACTCCAGCTCCTGGGAGCAATTCCAGTAAGCTGACGGGTTTATCAATTGGTGTGTGGTGGTATCGGTGTTCTGCGGGATTGACGGTCCCCACCCCACCCACCCCGACTTCACTCCATTCCCCGGGTAACTGTGCCATCCTAGTGCCTGGGGTCACTCAGACCCCAGCACCCTTCTGTCCCGCACAGAGCGAGCCGCAGACCTTCAGTGAAGCTTCCTTTGCCGTCACCCCCCCCCCCCAACGTGACCTCTGCCAGCGACTGCAGCGCAACGTACGGAAGGACATCACTGGCCTCAGTCCCCGGGATTAATGACCACCTTCCTCTGTTTGTTTCTCTAATTGCCGAGACCTTATCTCCTGACCTCGGCCACAGAGCCATGACAGCTTACCTGATGCCTCCGGGAGACGTGTTTGTCCCCAAGAGCTGGACGATTAACCTTTCCTGTCATTGGATTTCCCCCTCGGCTCCCCCACCCACCCCCTCAGTGTTTGTTTTCAACCATCCCACCGCGGCCCCCAGATCGGATCTTCAGAAACAGAGCTGGGGTCAGGGTGGCGCAAACATGAGAGGGCAGGAAATGTCAGCCGTCGAGATAAAGAGCGCACACCTGAGCGGGGGCTCAGGGTCCAAGGGGCACCGTTCCAGACGCGGCGGGCAAAGGCCGGAGTTGTCTTATGCAACGTGTGGATTATAGTTCATTTTTAGAAAAAATGAAATATTTGATGCGGCATTTAATTTTAAAAAATCTCACCATAATAGAGGGGTAAAGCACCGACTGTAATAAAGTCCAGCGTATTCTAAAGCACATCAGAGCCCGAGGCAGAGGGAGAGTGAGACCCTATGGGCGTGGAGGTGTGGCTTTGTGGAATTTTTAATGGCCAATTTTCCCACAGAACATTTGAGCAGTTAAAAAAAAAATAGCCTTAAAACTTGAAAAAAGAACACACACACACACACACACACACACACACACACACTCACTGAAACTCTCAACCTTATCATATGCTTTTACTTATTTATGCTTTTATTTATTTGTTCGTTTATTTCTTGCTTTGATGGATGCAAACTCGTGAGCAAGAGTTTAAACTTTACATCTGGGGAAAGAGTAACGGTTAAAAAGGAAGACGTCAGGGCTGGCGGGCGGCCGAGCAGTAAAGCTCTGACTGTGGTCCCCCCGGCTCTGTGGCGGACCCTCCTTTACTGCCCCAAGGCTTGGCTCCGACCCCAGCACGGTGAGAGAGTGAAGCAGAGTGGCCCACCAGTACTGAGCTCTAGGAATATTCCCGCTTCAGACCCTAAGATAGCTCGGGAGAGAGCTGCCAGGCCCTCTCTTAATTTAAGGGGTTAATATTTTTGTTGATCATAGGACTTAAAAGTTGTTTTCTCTTGTATTACGTTCAAACTACCCAATGACTGCTGTTCCTTACCGCGCTTATGTGCGGCTGGCCAAGGTCCCTTTGCTCATTTAATCAACCGGGGACATAGGGGTTTTTTTTTTCCCCCACATGTGGAAACTATAGTTAAGAACTAAGCTACTGTGCTATAACACTCCATCCAGGGGGCACATAGAAAGTGGATTAGTCTCTCTCTCTCTCTCTCTCTCTCTCTCTCTCTCTCTCTCTCTCTCTCTCTCTCTCTCTCCACCCCTCTCCCTCTCTCCACCCCTCTCTCCCTCCTGGAGCCTTCATTATGCCTGGCCCTCGGAGGTACTCTGGATACTCAGAAAGCACTGATGCCGTTCCTGGTGTGGAGTGGGCATAGCAAATATTATCTATATTTTAATGATAATTATTCCGGTGTCAATGGCGGTGGTGGTTACTTAGCAACCACTGGCTCATCCCAATGTGAAACTTGGCTCTCCAGTTGGACTGGGGAGATCTTTCCTTTCTCAAAATGCGCTGACAAGCCGGAAGACCTGAGTTTGCATCACTGCACCAACATGCAAGGGAGACACAGCGTCCTGTGTCCGTAAATCCAGCTCTGATGTGCAGAAACAGGCAAATTCCTGAAGTTCTCTGATCATCCAAACTAGCTGGATCCGTTATCTCCAGGTTCTGGGAGAGACCTTGTTTTAAAAGCATAAACTGGCAGTCTGGAAAGATAAGATGGCGCTGCGGTTAAGAACACAGCCACACATACTGCTCTCGCAGAGGACCGGGAGATGGGTCCCATCAGAAGGCCTTGTCAGGCTCACTGCTACCAGGGACCCGGGAACCTCTTTGAGGATTCCTGGGCGTCATCTGCACTGAGAGAGACACCGGCCTAAATTGCACAAAATTAACAGAAGAAAAATCAGGCTTTAAGAAGAATAAGGTGGGAAGGGAATGAGACAAACAGCACATATTAGCCACTGGCCTCTACATGTACATGCGGACACGTGAACATGTGTCTGCATGCATAAGGTCACACACACACACACACACACACACACACACCACAAACACATACGCTAAGATAAAATGATAATTAAATGGAATGTAAACATCCCCCAGGGCCTAGTGGTTTAGGTGTAGAATCTTAGGTTCTGGACAAGTTAAGGGAGAAGGATGGGGAGTCCGAGACTTGTCAGAGATTCGGAGCGAGTTCATGACCAGCTCGGAAAGCTTTGTTTTGTCTCAAAACAAAGAACATGAAAAGGGCTGGGGTACACTTCGTGGTAGAGTTGATTATATAAGAAGTCCTGGCTTTAATTCCCTATAAAACACACACACACACACACACACACACACACACACACACTACATTCACTCACACACAAATACATGAGTAAATAATAAATAAATAAATAAAATACAAAGATTTTCATCTAAGCCAAAATTCTACCACCCCAGACACACCAATCACACGCATTGTTTCTCTTTGGTTTATTACCCTAATCAAGATTTTCTGATGTGTTTGGGATTAGCCCCTGGTCTAATGGCTACATATCCCAGGGAAAAAAAAAGCCATTTAAATTTTTTTCTCTTTTTGTTTTTACGTGACCATCTGATGAGTTTTTTTCTCTCCCAGTGTCCTCTAAGCTGCTAGAAACTAATGGCCAAGTCTGGGTCTGCCCTCTGACGTTTTCAGTGTCCTACGGGAAGTCTGCTGGTCAGATAGTCACAACTTCAATAACAGCCATAAACTGCCACATACAAACTATGCACACGTCTGTTTTTGTTTTGTTTGGTTTTTCGTTTCTTTGTTTTTCGAGACAGGGTTTCCCTGTGTAGCCCTGGCTGTCCTAGAACTCACTCTGTAGCCCAGGCTGGCCTCGAACTCTGTAGACTTCATCTGCCTCTGACTCCGGGTGCTGAGATGAAAGGTGTGGCCACCACGCCCAGCTCTCCTTACTTTTTAGATTCAATCCATTTATTTGTTTTTCGTGTGCGTGTGTTTGTGCCGTGGCGTGCCTATCGAGATCAGAGCACAGTTTGGGGGGCCAGGCCCTCGCCCCCACCGTATGGGCCCTGGAGACTGAGCCTGGGCCAATGGCTTAGCAGCGAGTGCCCACACCCACGGAGCCGTCTATCCGCTCCACGGGCACATTCTCATTTGTTCCCTGTTAAAGTACTTCCCTACGTCCCCCATGCCGGCTCAGAACCTCTGACTGCTGGGATCCGCGTGGTTAGAGACTGCAGCCAGTTTCTAGAGCCTTTACTTTAAGGCTGTTCTGGTCCCCCTATCCTTTTTTGAACAGATTCAAAGTGATTTTGCCCCAGTCAGGAGAAGATAGATTAACATGACCACTACGTGATGCTGCGCCCCAGGAGACAGCCTGCTGCTATGACTGAGGTAAAGCCGATAGTGTATGGGCAGACTAATAAACAAAAGATTGCCGTGGCTCATGCTTGATCATGACCGTTGTCTGTAGGCGATTTGAAATGTTTAATAATGAAGAGACAATGAAGCATCCCGCCTTCCCCTTCCCCCCGCCCCTCGTCCCTCCCTTTCCCTCTCCCTCTGCCTCACAATTGAGGGTCTCTTTATACATCTTTGACTAGCCTTAAATTCACACTGTAGCAAGACTCTCAAACTTTCCATCCCCCTGCCTCTGTCGCCTTTGTTCTGGGACTATAGGCGTGTACCAGCATACGCTGCATACAGCAACATTTTTTTAATGAAATTATTGTTTCATTATTTTTCATTATGAACATATTTATTGGATACAGTGTGATAACTCATTATATGCATAGGCTGCATAATAAATCAATAACTAAGATGCAAACCTTAAATGCCGATCATTTGTGTGTGTGTGTGTGTGTGTGTGTGTGTGTGTGATTTATGATCTACCAACTTCAAATATGCAACTTAATTGCAGCAAAGAAACAAACCTGACCTTTTGTTTAATCTTGTCTGACTCTGCTTGCCCCCCCCCCCCCCCCGCAAACCTCTCAAAACTAGGAAGATGGCAACTCAACCGTTGCCTAGGAAACCACAGCTGGCCCCTTCAGTGCTGCCATGGAAACCCCAGAGGACAGGGAGGAGGGGGATCTCAGAAGCTGGAGGCTTAGTGGCATGAAAATAGCGAGGGGCTACAGGTGAACCTGCTCTGAAAAAGCTTCAGCACAGAAGCAATAAGAGTTGTAATAATAATAATAATAATAATAATAATAATAATAAAATTTGCAGCCTCTGTGCCCATCCTCTATCCATATCATGGAGGTTTATGACTTGCAGAGCAAAAATCAGGGGCACTGCAGTTTTGATTCTGATAGAGTACATTAACCCACTCTGCCCAGCTTTGTGAATTTTAATGAGTGAAACTCAAAACCTGACACCAACAAATACAGGAAGTAATTCCAGCTACTTGTACATATATGAAAATTCCCAGAATGGCTTAGCAAAGAACACTACAGGTTAGATCTGTGTGTCCCCCAAATCCACAGGTTAAAGCATGCTCAAGGGGGTCTCTCTGTGTAGCCCTGGCTGTCCTGGGACTCACTCTGTAGACCAGGCTGGCCTCGAACCCAGAGAACTGCCTGCCTGCCTGCCTTTGCCTCTGAGTGCTGGGATTGAAGACGTGCTCCACCGCTGCCAGCCTACCGGTGCTTTTGAGAGTTCATCTCTGCCGCCTGCTGAGGCAGACAATGCCGTGTACATAGTGGGGCTTTGTGTCCTGTGCTGAGCCACCGTCCCCGTGAGCACTGTCCTACCTGAGGCCTCTTCTCCGTTTAGTTGTTAAACCTTTTGATACTGACTTGAAACGTCATTCGTCTGTTAGTCTTGGAAGCCCAGTCCTCTGGCTATCACCCTTCTTTTCAAGTATGTTAAAAGTTATGTCTTTCTCTATGTGTGTAGGCTTCTTTTTGAAATGCGTGACTATTCCAGTATGACCTGGGAGGTGCGTAAGAACCCCGCTTGCTAACGGAGGAGCTGCTGGTAGCTGGCGGATGGTGGGGAAGGAAGAGCTAGGTTTTTTAGGGGTTTGGGCCATGGAAGGCTGACCGTGCTCCGGGTCATTGGACTCGGTTGCTTATCTTAAAAAAAAAAAAAAAAAAAAAAAGAATATAAACTTGGTGATGGGGGATGTGTGGAAATTGAAGCAGGGAGATGCTCTGGTTAGTTTTATGTCAATTGCTACGAGCTAAAGTTATTTGGGAGGAGAGAACCTCAACTAAGAAAATGCCTCTGTAAAACTGGGGTAGAGGCAGGCAAGTAGATAGGGTTTTTGTTGTTGTTGTTGTTGTTTTGTTTTGTTTTGTTTTAAATTAGTGATTGATGGGGGAGGCCCGACGCTTTGTGGGTAGGACAATTACGGGCTGGTGGTCCTCGGTTCTGAAAGAAAGCAGGCTGAGCAGCCTGTAAGCAGCACGTCTCCACGGCCTCTGCACCAGCTCGGCTCCAGGCTCCTGCCCTGGTGAGCTCTTGCCCTGGCTTCCTTCAATGCACAGTCTGTGGTTTGGAACATGTGCAAACCAGGTCAATCCTCTCCGTCTTAAGGCGCTTTGGCCATGGTGTTCATCACAGCGATAGGAATGCCAGGTAAAGCAGGAGGCTGGGGGATGGCGTTGACCAAAATAAATTGTATGTATGGAATTCTCAAATAATAAATAAAAATTATTGTAAAGGTTGTGGTGGCTGGTGAGTTGGGAGACTGTGCCCTGGCATGTATGAATTGCTAAGCTCAGTTCCTAGCACTGCATGAAGTGGGTGTGGCGGCAAAAGCTTGCCACCCTAGACGTTAGAGCACGGAAACAGGAAGATTCAAGAGTTCACGGCCATCTTTGTCTAAGTAGGGAAATTGAAGCCAGCCTGGGCTACCCGAGATCCTTTCAGAAAGGAAAGGAAGGAAGGAAGGAAGGGAGGGAGGGAGGGAGGGAGGGAGGGAGGGAGGGGGAAGAAGGAAGGAAGAAATATTGGTAAAATGCACAAAAGGCGAGAAATAAATAATCTCCCACACATGCTACCTTAGCCATCGTGTGGTCTGTCCGGTCTAGGAACCCCAGTTAACACAAGCCTGATTCACAGGACAAAACCCCACAAGTGTCAATTGAGTTACTCATTCACAGTGATTCTCACCAGAGAGGGAAGTCCAGAGCGGGGCGCCTCTCCACACTGCAGACAAAGAGCAGGAATGCTGAGAGGTGGGTGTCTGACCGGGAGGGAACCCCAGGATGTCGCTAGGAGATATATGTCGGGCTGGGGGAGATAAGGCTGCTTCAGGGTGATACCCAGGCTCGGGGCAGCCCAGTCCCCAGCCTGTGGTCATCAAGGCTCTGTGTTAGCCTTGGTGTGTGAAGGGTCAGCTGTGGCTGCTGCCTGTGGAGAATGCCACTGCACCTTTACAGCACTTAGTCCTGCCTTCCTCCTTCATGTTCAAAAGATTACACGCGTATCCTCAAGGGATTTCAGCCTGGGATAGTCAGTACACTGGTGTGTGTGTGTGTGTGTGTGTGTGTGTGTGTGTGTGTCTGTGTCTATGTATGTGTGTGTCTATGTGCGCATGCATGTCTGTGTGTGTGTCTGTGTCTATGTATGTGTATGTCTATGTGTGCATGCATGCATGTGTGTGTGTCTGTGTGTGTGCATGTGTGCGTGTGCGTGTGTGTGTGTGTGTGTGTCTATGTGTGTGTCTACGTGTCTATGTGTGTGTCTCTGTGTGTCTGTGTGTGTGCCTGTGTGTCTATGTGTGTGTCTATGTGTGTGTGTGTTTATGTGTGCGTGCATGTGTGTGTGTGTCTGTGTGTGTGTGTCTGTGTGTGTGTCTGTGTGTGTGTGTCTATGTGTGTGTCTGTGTGTGTGTCTGTGTGTGTGTGTCTATGTGTGTGTGTGTGTGTGTGTGTGTGTGTGTGTGTGGTGGGGGTGTCATGCCCATGTGGAGGCCAGAAGTCTTGCCCTGTTGCCTGCCTCCGAGAGACAGTATTTCACTGACCCTGGAGCCAGAATGGCAGTCAGCAAGCCACAGGGATCCCGTTTCATACACGGAACACACAGACACACAGACACATGCACATATAGCCAACGATCAAATATACTAATAAATGGTTCCATTCTGATATTCACACATCATGTCTTTGGTCATATTTGCTCCCTCTATTGCTTTCCTAACATAAAACTTTTAGTAATGTATAGCCGTTATACGCAGTGACAGGCGTCATCCAGGTGTCTCCTAGGCAGGTGTGGCACCACACAGCTGTGACGGGTGGCTTTACATCAATGCACATGCGAGAGTCATTTGAGAAAATGGCTCCGCCAGATTGGCAGGTGTCAAACCGGCCGAGACTTTCCTTGATTGACACTGATACGGGAGGGTCCAGCCCATGGTAGGCAGTGCCAATCCTGGGAATGTGGCCCAAGTTGTTTAAGAAAACAAACCACCGAGCAAACCGGGGCGGGGGTGTGTGGGGGCGGGGGGTGTGTGGGCGGGGGTGGGGGGCAAGTCAGTGAGCAGCATCCTTCCAGGGCCTCGTCCTCAGGTTTTATCTCTAGATCTCTGCCTTGAGTTCTTGCCCCAACTTCTCTTTATGATAGGCGGTGCTCAGGACATATAAGCAGATCATGGTCATGAGGGAGAGAGAGAGAGAGAGAGAGAGAGAGAGAGAGAGAGAGAGAGAGAGCGCCAAATGCAGAGGCAGAGACAGAGGTAGGTGGACTTTTGTGGGTTCAAGGCCAATCAAGCCTACACAGCAAGATCCTGACTCAAAACAAACCAACAAACAGAATCACACCACCACAAAGAAGAAAGAAAGAACAAAAGAAAGAAAGAACAAAAGAAAAAAGAAAGGGAAGCAAAGAAAGACGCTTCGGAACAAACTGTCGCAACCAAAACAACACAGTGCTTCACAGACTAGACGTGCGGATGAGCAGACTAGAAATAGAAGAAGCAGGGATAGACCCACATAGAAATAGCTATGCGACCTTTTTTGGACAAAACATGTTTTCAGGACATACTTTGGAGAGAAGATAGCATCCTGTACAAATGTTGCAGGGGAACTGGGTAGCTACGTGTAGACAATGGAGTTGGATTTGTGTCCCTCTCCCTGTATAAACCCTGCTTCCCAAACCATCAGAGATCGAGCCTCATGCTTCATGGGTTGGTTGGTTTGTTTTTGTTTTTGTTTTTCTTTGCTCATACATGTTCTGTCTTTCATTCCTTTTCTGTGTCTCTGGTATTGTTTTCCACCTCTTATTCTCCTCCTTCTCTTCTTCTTACGGGAGGTTTTTAGAGGCTTTCACAAGCTTGACAGGAACCTCCTCTACCCATCCCACCGGCTCACCAGCCCCCGGCTTTGCTCCTGTGGGAAGGCCAGGCTATGGCTTCTTGTGTGCCCACCTGCTTTGCCAACTCCGGCTCTATACCCAGCTTTAAAGGAGTTTCAATTTTCCTATGGTTATAAATCTTGTCATTGATTTTCTACGAATATTAGAAATGTACCCAATTATAACTGGGCGACCTTACTGGCCACCCCAGAGCTCATTCTCCAAATTCTGTGCTATGCTGTATTAAAGTAAAAAAAGAGACTAACTTAAATAAGTGATGTATATGGTATATGGATAATAATGAAGATATGATTAACATTTGTAACTTAAAATTTTATTACATATTTATTCTCAGTCTCTTCCTGTCTGTCTCTCTGTCTCTCTGTCTCTGTGTGTGTGTGTGTCTGTATGTGTCTGTGTGTGTGTCTGTGTGTGTGTCTGTGTGTGTCTGGTGTGTATATCTGTGTGTGTGTTTCTGTGTGTGTGTGTCTATGTGTGTGTCTGTGTGCATGTGTCTGTGTGTGTGTCTATGTGTCTGTGTGTCTGTGTGTCTGTGTGTGTGTCTGTCTGTGTGTCTCTGTGTGTGTCTATGTGTGTGTCTGTGTGTGTGTCTGTGTGTATCTGTGTGTCTGTGTCTGTGTCTCTGTGTGTCTGTGTGTGTGTCTGTGTGTGTGTCTGTGTGTGTGTATGTGTGTGTCTGTGTGTCTCTGTGTGTCTGTGTGTGTGTCTGTGTGTGTGTGTCTCTGTGTGTCTGTGTGTGTGTCTGTGTGTGTGTGTCTGTGTGTGTCTATGTGTGTGTCTGTGTGTGTGTCTGTGTGTATCTATGTGTGTGTGTCTCTGTGTGTGTCTGTGTGTGTGTCTATGTGTGTGTCTGTGTGTGTCTGTCTGTGTGTGTGCATCTGTGTGTGTGTCTGTCTGTGTGTGTGCATCTGTGTGTGTGTCTCTGTGTGTGTGTGTGTTTGGAGGGGTAAGTGTGTGTGTAAATGTACTCACAGATATACATGGGATACGCCCTTCTTCGCTCCTGTCTCTCCGTTGCTTCCCCCCTCCTCCTCCCCCCGTCCTCCATTCCCGCCCTCTTTCCTTTACCCCTCTCTTTCAAAATGAATTTCAAGAATTTGCAAGTCAAGCTGGCCTCAGGACAT
Organism: Apodemus agrarius; assembly: GCA_964023405.1. Taxonomy (NCBI): domain Eukaryota; kingdom Metazoa; phylum Chordata; class Mammalia; order Rodentia; family Muridae; genus Apodemus; species Apodemus agrarius. The sequence goes on along the minus strand of OZ030005.1, from coordinate 1,291,741 downwards.
CCGCATTCTCCTTGTTGAAGTTCTAGACCTTGAAAACACTAAAAACACTAGTTTGCATAGTGATATAAAACCCAAACGCTGACCAGGGAGGTGGAGGAGCTGGTGTCCTGCTGGCCGAGGCTCTCGAGGATCTGAGGTCACACACACACACACACACACACACACACACACACCCGGCAGGCAGGCGTGTCAGTGTGAGGGCCTTAGGGCGCAGGCGGCAGCTCCACGAGCTTGCTGGCCGCCTGTCTAACAAAAAGGGGGTGCTATCTCCAGACCAGTGAGAGAGGCGCCTCAGTGGATGAGGTGTGTGGCATCCACTGAGGAGACGGCTTGGTGGTGTTCACCAAGGAGACGGCTCAGTAGTTGAGATCTGCTGCTGCTGCTGCGTAAGCTTGGAGAGCGGAGCTCAGACGCCCTGGAACCCACTTAAATGCCGGCTGACTGAGGACCCCCACTTGTAATGTGCAGCCTCTGAAGGTGGGGACAGGATACCCGGATGATCGGTCCAGCAAGACCAGCCAATGGGAGAGTTCTGGGTTTGATTGACAGAACCTGCCTCAATGACTAAGATTGAAGTTTGATGAAGGATGACTCCAGACATCTGCCACTGTGTGCTGCAGCTTCACAGATGCATGGGTGCACACACACACACACACACACACACACACACCTTCACAGATGCATGGGTGCGCACACCACACACACACACACACACACACACACACACACACGAAAACGTGCAGGTGCATGGACACCACACACACATGAAGACTAGAAAAGAATAAGGTATGGAAGCGAGGCCAGGGCAGCCATTCTGCAAACATTTTTGTGAGAAATCCATGTCTCTTCTACACCAACAAGTAAGGAGAACCAAAATGGTGGAATCTGGGATGCAGGAGCGAGAAGGACCAGGAAGTGGAGATGACAAAGAGCTGAGGCTTTAGATGGCCAGGCGGTCACAGTGAGAGCGGAAGAGGCATCTGGAGGCATTCCGAGCTTCTCTTCCAGGGCACTGAGTGGTGGGACTCTTCACTTGTAACATAAACATTTCAATATACCATCAAACACGCCGTCAGTTTGCCTTCATAACCAGGAGTCAGCCAAGACTTGGTTGGAAATATTGGAAAATAATCTGTACTAACCGCATATGCTTTCCCCTTGTCACTATCTCCCAAGCGAGGTGCAGTGGTGTATTATTATGCGTCATTAATGCTACATTATCTATATGATAAGTGATGCAGACGGGGGAGTACCCCGGGTCCATGCACGTAATGTGCCGTCCATCCTATTTTACCTTCAGAATATATTTTATTTATTCTTTGGTAATTTTATGTAAGTGTACAACCATGTCAATCATGTCCCCCAGTGTCCCCTCCTGACCTCTGCCCCAAACCCATCCTTTAACCTTCTTCTTCTGTTTTCCTTGTATGGTGTGTGCTGTGGGTGCGGCCACTCACACACAGGCCAGAGCAGGACACTGCACGTCCAGTCCCTCCGCCCTTTGACATCGTCCTCGCGACGATGTCTCTCACTCCCACTTGGGGCGCGTCCGGCAGCCACCAGTTCCCTGTCACTTTCCTGACTCTCCTTTCCAGGACACTGGGCTTACAAGTGCTCACACGATCACACCCAACATGTTTTGTGGGTGCTTGGATTTGAACTCGGGTCCTCGTGTTCTCACCCACTGGGTCTCCTCCCCGGCCTCTACATTGTTGAACGGAAAGACTTTCCCTCCATGTTTTGGACCTGGACTTTGTAAGTATCAAGGGAAGACGGTATCTATTGCATCTCCTTTTAAAGGTTTAAAAAAGAATCGCAGCCTTCTAGAGGACGGGCTTTAACACTCCACTCCACTCACCTGCCTCTGTGCTTTAGCACATATGGGAAAGGGTGTGGGATTTCTAGGTAGAAAGGGATAAAGAGTGTCAAGACTTTGTCAAGAGCTGGGAGGAGGAGGACCGGCTCTTCAGATCGAACGCGGGTCTCACGGCTCGAGAAAGGGCAGCTGACGGAGTCCTTAAGTTGTGTTGCATATGTACATGCTTCTTAGTGCTTTGGGTGTTCTCCAAACGGCAGTGGCACAGTGCCCTAATTATTCACTCTGCATTCACACTGCATGCTGAGGCCTGGGGAACTGCCAATGTCCTGGGGTAGATGCAGTAAAATGTGTCTACAGAGGAGAAACGAGGATAAATGGGGAGGGGCCCACTGGCTGCAGGGAGAGGGGGAGAGAGAGGGAGAGGAAGAGAGGGAGAGGGAGAGAGAGGCCTTATGTCATGGTGGGGAGATATGGAAAGCATCATGGGGAGTGAGTGAAGTTTGAACAGGCAAGTCCCCTCACTTGGTTTTCATGCCTTTCACGATGCACCGGCTACAGTGTGGAAGTTGTAGAGGAGGCATGAGAAGTGATGTACCCCGCTCCTCTGGGCGCAGTTTAATTTTCCCCACTTTTTCACATGTGTGTGTCTTAGTCACTGTTCTATTGCTGTGAAGAGAAACCTTGGCCAAGGCAACTTATAGAAGAAAGCAATTTCAGAGGGCGAGTCCATGGCCATCACGCTGGGGAGCACGGGGAAGGCAGACTGGAGCTGGAGCCCGAGCTAAGAGCATACATGTCCATCTCAGCAGCAGGCAGACAGAGAAGCCTGCTGTGAGCTTCTGAAACCACCCCCCAGGCACACGCCTCCTCCCGCAAGACCGCACCTCTTAATCTTCCAGAAATAGTCCATGAAGTAGGAACCACACTTTCAAACATAGGAGCCTATGGGGTCCATCGGGGCATGTACATTACATTGCATGTGTGTGCAGCTCCTGTGTGTGTGTGTGTGTGTGTGTGTGTGTGTGTGTGTGTGTGTGCTGCAGGTGCTTGCTAAGGCCTGAGATGGAGGCCCAAGTCTTCCACCTCACGCACTCAGGCAGGTCTTTTTCAACAAAGCCTGTAAGTCAGTGCATGGCGAGTCCCATTAGGCAGCTCGGCCTGAGCATCCTGGTACGGCTTTTCCCTTCTGGGGCTGAAATCATAGTGGGCTATCAAGGCCACCTGGCCATCTTTCTATCTCTCTTCCTTCCCTCCCTCCTTCCTTCCTTCCTTCCTTCCTTCCTTCCCTCCTTTCTCCACTCAAATCTTTTATTCTGAGAATTATATACATTTATATACATACGAGAAGTACTTGTCCCCTCCTTCCAATCTCTCTCTATCCCTGTCAAGAAGACCTGTGCCAACTTCACGCTTGTTCTGCTTTACTAGCCTTCTAACTTGAGTGAGTGTGTGGGTGTGGAAACGTCTCACAGAGCACGGCGAACCTACCAGTGATCACTTCCTCCAAAAGCCCCAGCAGCTATCCTATGCCAAGAGCTCCTCAGTGCAGAAGGGGGCCTGGTCTGCTGGACCTGTGCCGGGGTGTTGGCTGTCTCGACCTCACACACTTCTGTATGGGTGACCACAGGCACAGTGAGCTCACGAGAGCCACAGCCATGCCGTGCTGGATCACAGTGTCTCACAGCTCTCCACTCCGGCCTCCACATCTTGCCGTTCTTTGTTAGCCTACTGGCCCGTGCCGGTAGGCCCAGCTACCAGGGAGGCTGAGACAGGAGGATCGCCTGAGTTCTAGGCTGTAGTGCACTATGTTGATCAGGTGTCCATACTAAGTTTGTCATCAGTATGGTGGTCTCCCGAAATTGGGGGAACACCAGGTTGCCTAAGAAAAGGTGAACCTGCCCAGGTCAGAAACAGAGCAAGCCAGAACTCCCGTGCTGATCAGCAGTGGAACCACCTGCAAGCTAGGATGGCCCGCCCCCTCCTCTTCCTCATTCCCCAAGCCGTGCTGGAGGAGAGGCACTGGACATGGATGCCCTGTTTAGGCTGAGTTTATTCTCAGTGCTGACTGCTGCCCACTGCCAAAAGAAGCTTCTCTGACCACGGTTGAGAGCAGCTCTGGTCTACTGGCATAAATGTAATATTCAGAAAGCAACTTGATGCACACTACAAAGGTAGTAGCTAGTCTGGTCCTCCTATTTGGTGTCATGGGCACTAAGCGATCTCACTAGGCCTCACCCATCCACATAACTGGGTTAATAGTTTCCTGTCCTTCCTAGGTCTCAGGAATCCATCTCTACAAGGGGAGAAGTGGGCTTAGGGTGAGTGGAGAGCGCCATTCCAGGCTTTTGGTGAGTAGGCAGACACACTCACATGCTGGTGCCCCCCCCCCTGCCATCTTCAGAGTTGTTGGTTTCAGTCCCTTGCTGACTACGGTGGCTCACAATCCTAAACATGGACCGCGTTTCTCAGAGCTCCCAGGGGAGTCCTAGGAATAAACCGGGTGTTCTGTCTCATGCCTGTAACCCTAGAACCAAGGAGATAGAAACTGGAAGACAGAAGTTTAAGGTCATTCCTGCTATACAGCAAGACGGAGGCTAGCCTGGGCTACATGAGGAGTGGCTCTCTGTCTTCCTTTTCTACAATGGGCAACCTAACTTCTGCAACCATCTCACTTTTACCGGATATCTCCCAGCCATACTCCCCAGAGAGTCCTTGGTATATAGTCACCATTCACACTCACAGGTTAAGCCATTTTAGGATTTTTTTAAAGTAGGGCTGGAGAGATAGCTTAGTGTTTAAGCGCCATTGCAGCCATTTGCAAAGACTAAAGTTCAGTTCCCAGAATGCACATGGCGGCTTACACACACACACACACACACACACACACACACACACACTTGTTAAGGTTATGCAGGAGGACATGCATAGGCGACATATGTACTCTGTAAGGGATTGAGCATGCTTAGATTTGGTGTTGGAGGAGACATGTCCAGAAGATTGTTATTATTCTCCTGGGACTGTTCTCTTGATGCTCTTGGTTGACCTCTCTCCCCGCCAAAGCCTGCCAATCAATGCTTACTTCTTCAGATCATTAAGGAATAGCATACAAGATATGCAGCTAATCCTACCCTGTAACCAATCTCTGTTAATGTCTAGAGTAGTTAATTAATAACACCCAGGAGCAGAGGAGATAGTTCAGTTGGTAAAAGTTCTTTGTCTTGCAAAGATGATGACTTGAGTTCAGTCCCTAGACTCCGTAAACAAGCAGATGGGGTAGAGCTTATCTAGAATCTCAGTATTTCTGTGTCGAAAGAGGAGGTTAAGACATCAGAATTATCTAAGAAACTCTTGAGCAAGCTAGCCTGGAGTGTGCGTGATCTGCTGAAACAGACGCTTCAGCACATGACAGGAGAGAACTGACCCCTGGATTCATCTTTAGTGTTTACATAATGTCTGTGGCATGAGCTCACCTATGCCCACAGTGGCGCTCTCTCTCTCTCTCTCTGTCTCTCTGTCTCTCTCTCTGTCTCTATCTCTCTGTCTTTCTGTCACTGTCTCTCTCTGTCTTTCTCTGTCTGTCTCTTACACACACACACACCCCAAAACCACCCAACGCGTCATGAATTTTAAGACCTCTGAGAGCCCAACCTCCCCACTTTCTACGTTTCTCCGAGCTCGCGCCGCGTCTTCGGCCTCTCCTTGCTGTCTACCTGAGTCCTGCCTCCCGGCTCTTGCCCATCCTGGTTCCATCTGGACTGCTCTTCCCTCGGGCTTTGTCCCCTCATCTTTGTTCTTCGCAATATTCATGGCCCCCATCAGCTCTCTCACCCCCCCCACCTTCCAGCTAAAATATCCCTTCCCATTCACTCCCCCTCTCATTATCCTGTCAACACAAAACCTCAGCTCTCTCTTCAAAGGGAACAAGAGATAGTTTATTCTTGTGCCAACTATGAATGACCATGGCCATGAAAGACAAGCTTCACCATGAAAGTGGTTGCACGTGATTTTATTAGTTACAGAACAAAGGAAGTCATAAATCAATCCACTTACCAAATACCTCAGTGGGGACACAGGTAGGCAGGCTATGGCAAAGCAGGGAAGCCTCTGTTATAAGTTCCAGATGGTATCCGGTGACTTTCCCAGTTTTTGGATTGGTGGGAGCTAGTGGCCTGATGAGAACATATTTTAAAGGTTTTGCTTGTCAAAAGGTCAGACGTGGCAGTAGGCAGTGAATGGCTAAGATTGAAACCAGAAGAAAATGATCTACAGATTTGCTACGTCCTAACTCCATACAATCAGCTTTCCAATTGATGGCTCAGCCTTATTTTGTATACTTTCAACACACGTGCTGTTGCCCTCTTTGGGATCTTTAGTTTACAGCCATTATTGTTGTTGTTATTATTCTCAGCCATCAGCACCATTATATCATCATCGTTATTAATTTCCTTTTATTTTTATTAATGTGTCTGGGTATTTTGTATGTACAAATGAACGTGTGCATGCCTGGTGATTGTGGAGGCCAGAAGAGGCATCACGTCGCCTAGAAATGGAATTACGGTTGCGAGCCGACCATGTGTGTGCTGAGAACTGAAGCCAGGTCCTCAGAAGGTCATCCAGCGCTCTGGTCAGCTCTCTTCTCTAGTTGTGATTGGCTGCGAGATCACTCATTTCCCACAATCCCCCACTAGAATAAGACAGCAAGAAGGCAACAGTCTTTGATGGCCTGGTTTCTGTAGCTTTCCAACATCACTTCATCTTAGGGCTTTTCCAAGGAAAGCCCTCAGTACCCAAAGGTTGAAGAACTAAAGGCCTGTCTCGGGCGTTATAGCCTTGGAGATGACAAAGCTTGTTTTCCCTGTGATTCTCTGTCATTGGGTAGAGTATCAGATACTCTTTGAGTCTATACTGGTATAGATCTTTTTTTAAAACTTATTTTTGAGTGTGTGTGTGTGTGTGTGTGTGTGTGTGTGTGTTGGATGGGTGTGTGTGGTAGATGTGTGTGTGTGTGTGTGTGTGTGTGTTGGATGTGTGTGTGTGTGTTGGATGGGTGTGTGTGTGTGTGTGTGTGGTTGTATATGTGTGTGTGTGTGTGTTGGATGGGTGTGTGTGTGTGGTAGATGTGTGTGTGTGTGTGTGTGTGTGTTGGATGGGTGTGTGTGTGTGTGGTGGATGTGTGTGTGTGTGTGTGTGTGTGTGTGTGGTGGATGTGTGTGTGTGTGTGTGGTGGATGTGTGTGTGTGTGTGTGTGTGTGTGTTGGATGGGTGTGTGTGTGGTAGATGTGTGTGTGTGTGTGTGTGTGTGTGTGTTGGATGGGTGTGTGTGTGGTAGATGTGTGTGTGTGTGTGTGTGTGTGTGTGTGTGTGTGGTGGATGGGTGTGGTACAGGTCTCCAGTTCAGAGGAGAACTTTGGCGCCCTCGGAGCTGGAGTCACAAGCGCTCGTGAGCTTTCTAACATGGGTCCTGGGAACCACACTAGGCTGCTTTGTAAGTTTAGTGCCTGCTCATAAGCACTGAACCATCTCTCCAGTTCTAGATCTTAAAAACTTTTAAAAATTAAGCTTAAATTTTTAAAATTAAGTTGTGTATGTGCACGCGTGCGCACACACACACACACACACACACGTATGTGCACTTGCATGAGCACGCTTGTAAGCACGTGTGCACCAAGTGCCAACCCATGTGTGTGGGGTAGAGGACAGCCTTCAGGGATCAATTCCCTCCTCCTAACACGGGTCTCGGGGATGGAACGCAGGTCCAGCTCAGGCGCGACAGCAGGCACCTTTATCTTACTGGCTTTTATTGCTAATTTTACTGCTAATGTTTCCTAATAATAGTAACTAAATATATGTATTTAATATTGGACTTCTATTGCTAATTCTTCCTGCTAATGTTTCCTAATAATAGTAGCCAAATATATGTATTTAATATTAAACATCAAACCCCTACACAGTTTTAAATTTTATTATTTTTAAATCTGTGTGTGTGTGTGTGTGTGTGCATGTGCACACACACTGGTACACATGTGGAGGTTGGAGGACAGTGTGCGAGAGTTGATTCTCTCCTTCCACCGTGTGAATCTTGGGAATTAAACTCAGGTTACCAGGCTTAGCAGCAAGCTTCCTAACCCACTAAGCCGTCCTGCCAGCCAGGCCTAGACAGATCTCTATGATAAACTCAATCAAAGCTGGGACTAAACTTGCAGGTGCTTACGTACATTTGAATGGATTTGTGTGATTTTTTTTGTTGTTGCAATTATACCCAGTCTCATAACCTACATGCATGTCCACAAAAAATGTGTCTCCACTAGGATTGGGGAAGAAGGAGGGGCTACAGATGGGAGCCTCCTGGACCTGTTTCTCACCTACATACCTCTGCTTACCCCTCGTGGCCTCCCCCAGCCGGTCTTGCTGTGTTGGGGTGGAGGGTTTCCCTCCAGAACTAATAATACCTGGTGCGTCAGGGCCTTAGGTAGGCACAGGCTGTCGGCATGGCAACCATAGCAGCTGTCGCAAATGGAAGGGGGCTGAGAGAAAACAGGAAGGGGCCCGGGGAGGCTGAACATTTCCAGGCCTTAGATTTATGGGCGAGATCAAAATGCCAAGCTGACACAGAGCAAGGACTTCCCAAAAATTTGCTGAGAAAAAAGGGAGACCCCTTCCCCAGCTTCTCAGGGCTGCGCTCTGCAGGGGAGCCGCGTAGTCGTGGGCTCAGTCCTCTGGTGAGCTCTGGGAGCTGAAGCTAGTCACGCCAGCTGAAGTGTGAAGACAGAGCGTTTTATAGATTGAATCAGGAGTTACCGTATAACCTAGCTGTGACATCTCTGGAAAGACCTGAAAGCAGGAGATCAATAGATATTTACATCCCCAGGTCACGGCCACACTGTTTGAAATATCGACCCAGTGGACGACTGAATAAACAGGAGCTCCGTCCACACAATGGAGCAGTGTTCAGCCTATACAGGCAACCTAGGAATGTGGAGACGGAGAGAAGCAGTCTTCACCAGGGAGGAGCACACTGGTTATCCAATACCAAATGGTCAGCCCCGGAGAGAAGCGATCTTCACCAGGGAGGAACACACTGGTTATCCAATACCAAATGGTCAGTCCCGCAAACATCGCGCGATAGCATTATGCAAACAGAACAGGCTATCTTTGAGAACGTGCCCGCGTGCATGCTTATATGCACGTAACATGCAACAACACTTCATGAAAACTGAGGCCGTGCATTTGAAAGAGCGCAAGAAGGGAGAAAGAGAAGGGGGAAATGGTCTAATTATGTTATAATCTCAGAAACAAAAGAAAAAAATTTTAAAGGAAGGAAACTGTGTGAGGTGGATTGGGGGACAAAGGTGCTGGCGAGGTTGAGGGTACCCAGGTTGAGGTTCAGTACCTAGGACCCACGCGGCAAACGGAGGAGCTACTTCCCAACACACACGCGCGCGGTTATCAAATAAAATGTCATAAGGTTTTTTTAGTTGGGAAACTGATGGATGCTACACCATTGATGAGCCTTTAAGACACTGTGCCGAGAAAGGCACGCCTGTCAGAGACGGACAGAGACTGCTTCGGCCTGTGTGAGGCCCCGACAGTGCTCAGCCCCTGGGGGTTAGGATGATGGTCGTCCTGGGCTGTGGGACCAGAAGAATGCGAGCTATGGCCTAGTGGTGGCAGGGTCTCGGCTGGTAAAAGTAAAGAGCTTTGGAGACAGATCAAGAATAGACGGTGGGCCGGGCGTGGTGGCGCACGCCTGTGATCCCAACACTTTGGAAGCAGAGGCAGGCAGATTTCTGAGTTCGAGGCCAGCCCGGTCTACAGAGTGAGTTCCAGGACAGCCAGGGCTACTCAGAGAAACCCTGTCTCAAAAAAACAAAAACAAAAACAAAAAAAGAATAGATGGTGGACAGAATACAGTGTTGGACATTAAGACTGTATTGATGGTCATGGAGCTGTACACTTACAATGGATGATATAGCAAATTTTAATTTATTGATATTCCCTATAATAAAAATTGAAGGAAAAAATCCAAAAGATGACTATAACTTCAGAGAAGTGAGAGCAATTAAAGGACTTGAAATAGGTTGTAGGAAGGGGCTGCCGAGAAAACACATCAGTTGATCTTTCTGTAACTGGCTCTAAGTTTCTTTCTTGAGCTTCAAGATTATTTTTTGTTATTAATGTATAAATGTATACACCCCAGGTATGTCACTGTCCTTGGAGGGCAGCAGGAGTTACACAAGGGGGTGAGCCACCTCATGAGTTCTGAGAAGCAAATTCTAGTTCTATGCAAGGTTAGCAAGTGTTCTTTTTTTTTTTTGTTTTTGTTTTTTTGTTTTTTGTTTTTCCAGCTTTCTGCTTCTTCCTGACTACAAACTGCTCATCCTACCTGCCCCATGAAGACACCTGGGTCGAATAGACACCTTTGAGTGTGTCTCCCCTCCCCCTGCCTATCTTGTTTTTATTATAAGTCATGCCATACATCACCAGTGCCCAGAGCAGACCCAATGTGCAATTTCTGCCTCTGTGTGTGTGTGTGTGTATGGGATATGCTAATATACTGTATTATATCTGAACATAAAATATATAATTTATAATATAGAATAAATAACACATAATATATAAGTAATGTGTTGTATATTATATATCTTCTAATATACATATGTATGCATGTTGATGAAATGAATGAACATTGCAGCAGACATTCTTAACTTCCCTTCCATGCTGTCTGTGCAAGAGTTCATCCAGGTCATAAATCTGCGACTGGAATGTGGGGGTGATGGGGTCCCACTAGGATCTTTCTCGGATGACTGTGGACCCGTCTCCAGAGGTCTGGACTTCCCTTCTTCACTCCGAACTGCAGAGGGAAGGACGAAGCCCCCAGCAGACGCGGTGCCTGATGCACAGCAGGTGTCCTGTGGACTGATGCGAGCAACCCGATGAGTTAGTGCCGGGTTGTGTTTGCCCGACCTGGGCGCATCTGGAAATCTTTAACCTGGCTCTCCTTGAGCACGCACCATAGCGTAAAATCACCCCAGGAACAGTTGTCTCTTCATCCTCCAAGGATTTTATGTCTCTGGACTGTTAAATCATGCAGGAATAGTGTTGTCATTTAAAACGAGTTTTTTACACACACACACACACACACACACACACACACACGCGCGCGCGCGCGCGCGCGCACATGTAGTACATCTGTAGAGGTCAGAGAAGAAGAGGAGGAGAAGGAAGAGGAAAAGGAAGAAGAGAGGGGCAGAGTGATACAGAGACAGAGAGGGTGGGAGGGTTGAGTTTCATATTAAGGAATTGGCTCACGGGGTTATGGGGACTCGTGGGGTCCAAGGGCAATCTGGCAGGGTTGACTTCACGTAGGATTTCTGTGTTTAAGTTCACCACAGAAGGTGAGTCTTAGTTCAAGTCAGCTGTTTTACAGATGTTAACGACATTTACAGAAAGCTCACAGTGACTAGCCTAGTGTTTGATCAAACAAGAAGGCCATACAATTTAGCCAAAAGTGCACTTAAATTGAACTATTATTATGTTTTTAGACACACTTATTGGTCTGTGTCCTAGATTAATCAGAAATTTAAAAGAGAGGTCAAAGACAATTAGGCCTAGATTTCCGTATGCCATCACTCTCTTTATTACATACGATTGTGTGTGCATGTGCGGTACATACGTGTAAGTGTGCATGTATGTACATGTGCCTTAGATGTTCATGAATGTCTGTGTGAGTGTGTGAGAGAGTGTGTGAGTGAGTGTGACTGTGTGCATAAATGTGTGTGAGAGTGTGTGTGAGTGTGAGAAAGTGAGTGTGTATGAGAGTGTGTGAGTGTTGTGTGTGACAGTATGAGTGCGACTACATACACAAATGTATGTGAGAGTGTGTTTGTAAGTATGAGTATATATATATGTATTTGAAACTGTGTTTCCCAATAATCATGAGGTTTGTTGATTCAACTAGACTCTGCAGTGAGCGTCGAGGTCTCTGTCCCCACTGCCAGGCAGCTTTGCCAGCACAGGGGTTGCAGCCCCAGGAAGCTGTGCCTGGCCTCTCTCTCTCTCTCTCTCTCTCTCTCTCTCTCTCTCTCTCTCTCTCTCTCTTTCTCTCTCTCTCTCTCTCTGTGTGTGTGTGTGGACACACATGTGGAGGTCAGAGGACAACTTTAAGGAGTTAATTCCTTCAGACCACGAAGGAGGTTCCAGGGATTGAACTCGGTTTGCTAGACTTACCACCAGTCACCTTTACCCACAGCACCACCTTGCCCCCTGCTATATGTGCTCTTTACAATCAGGACTGTTGGTTAAATAAAGTCACACTGTACAAACACAGTTCCAGGAAAAACCCTTCTATCCTTTGTTCTATTGCGTCTATTTAATCATTGACAAACTAGTGTGCTTTATTATAATATTTAAACATGTGTTCATCATGCGCATGGTTCAGATTCACCCTATCAACACAGCTTATTCTTCCTTCTCTGGTTGATTCCATTCCTCCCCTTAGGGTGTGTGTGTGTGTGTGTGTGTGTGTGTGTCTGTGTGTGTGTGTCTGTGTGTCTGTGTATTCCATGTATAAGAGAAACTTGCCATATTTATCTTTCTGAATTTAGCTTATTTTAAAATATTTTAAAAATTACTTTGTTTTGTTTTGGTTTTGGTTTTTTGAGACAGGGTTTCTCTGCATAGCCCTGGCTGTCCTGGAACTTACTCTGTAGATCAGGCTGGGCTTGAACTCAGAGATTCACTAACCTCTGCCTCCTGAGTGCTGGGATTAAAGGCATGTTCCACTTAAAATTACATCTATCTATCTATCTATCTATCTATCTATCTATCCATCTATCTAGTCAGGGAGACACAAATGTCCTGGTATCAGTTCTGTCTTCCCACCATATACATCTCGGGGATAAAACTTGGGTCACTGGGCTTGGCAGCCAGTGCTTTCACCTGCCGAGACATCTTGCTGGCTCCAGGTCTATTGCATTCTCTGTAATATGTCCAGCACCATTCACTTTCCTGAAATGGGATAATTATATCCTACTTTGTGGCATGACAAAGCTCTAGTGTGAATATATAAAACATGTTTGATCCATTGATCTGATGATGGTATCTAGTTTTAGTCTAAACCGGGTTATGGTTAACGGTGCAGTAATAGCACAGGTGTGCACACATCTCTGTCATGCATGGACTTAGGTTCCCTCAGCGCGCTCTGTTTTAACTCAGTGCCTGCCTCTAAGAGTCTTCAGGAAAGAATCCTGAGGCTGCAACTCCCAGGTCACAGTCAAGACCTAAATCTCAGGCTGCAGAAAGAGCCCAGTCGTTAAGAGCGCTGGCTGTTCTTCCAGAGAACCCAGGCTTGGGTCCCAGCCCGCACAAGCCAGGCCTCCATCTTCTGCACTGCTCTTAATGTCCTCATCTCCCAGGCTCCTGCAGAACATTCCATTGAGATCCCAACACTCAATGGTTCTTCTAGCCCAAAGTTCTGGAGTTCTTCCTCAATCCTCCCCCAAACAGTCAGGTCTTTCACAGCAATGCTACACTATGCTGGTATCAATTCGTCTCAGGGTTTCTATTGCTACGATGAAACACCATGACCAAAAAGCAAGTTGGGGATGAAAGGGTTTATCTGACTTACACTTCCGTCATTTGAGGAACTCAGCACAGGAACACAAGCTGTGCTGGAACCCGGAGGCAGGGTCTGGCACCTTTTTCTGGCTTCTTTGGGCACTGAATACATGTCCACAGACATTCACGCAGCTAAAAGCACTTGCACACATAAAATAAAAATACATATTTTTAAGTGCATACTACTGTTGCAGAGGACCTGAATTTGACTCTCAGAACATCAGGCAGCTCATGGCTGTACAGCTGCAGCACCAAGGGGATCCAGCATCTCTGGACTCCAGAGTCATGGACCCTCGTGCACACACATGCTCGTGCACACAGACCTACACACACACACTCAAGAATAAAATTTAAAAAGAAAAACGGTTAAGTTCCAAGGGCTGGAGATGCAGCTCTGTTGGGAGTGTGCTTGTTGGCACCCTGCAGCCTTGGGTCAAGCCTCGGCAGCACACACACTAGGCGTGGTGGCGCATGCAGGCAATCTCCGGGCAATCTCCGAGTTCGGGAGGTGTAAGCAGGCAGAGGGGAGGCTGGAGGCTAGCCCCTGCCACTTACAAGTCTGAGCTGAGCCTGGACTACATGAGACCTTGCCAAAACCCAAACCCAAACCAAAACCAAAACCAAAACAAGACAGGAAGCTACGTGGAAAAAGAAATGGAAATCTGTCGAAATTGTTATAAGCAGGGCAGGTATTTCTTTACATATGTCCTGTCTGGATCGTGTGTGGGGAAAACTCAAAGGTTTGAAATGCAAAGGGACGGAGACCAGCAAGGAGATGGTTTTGGGAATACAACGTGAGATCCCAGCATGGGTGAGAGCATCCCTGGGGAGACAGGGGCACGGAATGTCCCAGAGTCCTGAGCTGTGTCTAACTGCACATGATGAAGGCATGGTGAGTCAACATATCTTCCCTGCTGAGCATTGAATGTTTGCTATCTGGGGAAGGAAGACAGGGAGCGGTTGATATCACATATATGAGCTGCATGCGTTCCTGTGGATCTAGTTAGACTCAGTTGGTCCTAGGGAGGATCTATGTGTGATCTCTTGCAAAGATGTCATTCAAAGATGCCCATGAAGAGTCTGGCATTTCGCATAGACCTGGGCTTTAGTTACAGGTTGGAACCTTCCCCACGCCCACATAACCGCTCTGATTTTCTTTCTCTCTCTCTCAGAACAATTACCTGGTCCAGGGAGCTGAAAAGGACTCAGGCTGTTGCTATGGAAACAGAAGCTGGTCCAGGAGAAAAGGAGGGACTACAGAGGAAGCCTCTGGACTGGAATTTTCCAGGCTGTGATATATTGGAGAGAGATTTTGGATGTTAGGAGGTGCAGGGGAAGGAATGGGGGGCTCGGGAACCGGAAGGGTGGCCTTCCAAATGCAGGGAAAGAATACCTGTGATGCATAATGATTTGTTGAAAGAAGGAGTGGGGATGTGAAGACCTGGTCGAGTGCTTACCAAGTGTGTCAGAGGCCCTGGGTTTGACCCGCAGCACCGCAGACACCGAGTATGATCATGCACATGTGCAATCTTAGCACTCAGGCAGGAGAGGCAGGGGAATAGGAAGTTAAGGTCATTGCGAGTTACATACAAGTTCAAGGCTAGCTTGGTCTATGTTAGACATCATTACAAACAAACTAATAAACAAAGAAATAGCTCCAGTCAACAGATGACCTCTGAGACATCTCTCCTCTTTACAGATAAAGATTATTTATCTTATGTTATAAGATTATAGTCTTATATTATTATTATGGATAATGTTGTCAACCCCTCCTTTACTTTTAGATAGGGTCTCGCTGTACATCCAAAGCTGACCTTGAACTCACAGTCTTCCTGTCTCAGCCCAAAGAAGGCGATGATGCGAGGCATGAGCCACTGCACCCAGCATGCACCACCGTCTGACCCAGGCACAGCTGCAGAAATGCGGGCTTTCGTGGCTTGCCTTGTTACAGAAAATCAAAGCAACAATACAAAGATGGACACACTTACAGGAGTAAGACGATTCCACCCAAAGGTGCCACAGCAGGAGGCTGACTGCCAGGGCCTGTCCTTAGTCAGTGCAGCTCCAGGTGAGCGTCAACAGAGCTGTTGGTGGCCTGAGGGCCACTTCCATGGACACACAATTCTTGTCTTTAATCTGCTATACTGTGGCCAACTATAAATGTATACATGACTCTCAACAATAGCCTGTTTACACTATTTAAAACAAAACAACTTGGTAAAAGTACAAGATGGAATCAGAATAGAAATTGTGCTTCAAGCTTTGAGATTTTATTCAAATTTCATGGGGAAAGTTAGTTAGATAGGGTCTCTATGTATGTGTTTACAGGGAAGCCATCTGATAGGCTGTGTGGAAGCTTTCTAGAGTGGCTGCTTTGGGGTTACCCACATTCTGTAGGTGAGCCTGAGGAACTTTGGTGGAATCTTAGTTTGGTTTGACATGCAGCCTCATGAGGGCGGAGTAGATGTAACTTACATCTCCTTAGAGAAGGAAATCTCCCAACAGCTAGCAATATGCCCAACCATATTCTCCTGTGGTGCTGGGTAGGAGATCAAGCCGCGGGTCCACAATCACTACGGAAAGCAGCTGGCATTGCCAGCATGGTGTCTGGTTAAGTGACGTGCTCAGTGACTTAGCTTTACCCCTTGCATCTCTGGCTTGTGATGGGCTTACTTGCACATTAGTCCATCAGCACCAAGACACACCCATTGTTTTGCCAATAGACATTAGCTGCCCTCCGCCCTTTGGGTATAAGGGGTGTGGACAGTGCCATACACACGGGAGAAGTTTAACCCACGGGTCTTGAATGTATAAGTATTGCTGTGAGCATTGTTGTGTTTGCGCTGTCAGTAGAAACAGGGGGTCCCCGGGGCATGCACATCAGGAACAGAGCTGCTATGCTATCAGTCAGGGGCCCCGTCTGACACCATTGGCATTTGGTCTGTCTGTTCTTTATCATCGGGGAGGGCTGTGCTGTCTAACCTGTTTATCGGCATCCTTTCTCTACTCATTGATGCTAGTGACACCCTGTGCTTCTACCCTTGACTGTCAACAATGTCCCTAAGGGGACTGGGAAGATGGCTCAGGAGGGAAAGTTCTTTCTATGTTAGCGTGTTCAGGAACCAGCACCCATGTAAACTCCAGGCATGGTGGCTCGGGCCTGGAGTCCAGAACTCAGGAGGCCGAGGACACGAAAGCGCCCGGGGTTTGCCGGCTGGTCAGCGGAGCCCTGTTTGAGGTTTGTTTGAGGTTTGGTGAGAGAGCCTGACTCCAAAGCTGAGGTAGGCAGATAGGAGGGTGAGTTAGTGGGTAAGGCGCTTGCCCCACAGATGTGAGGAATGGAGCTTGGATTTCTAACACCCACGCAGATGCCACGTCATGTGGGTGTAGTAAGCCTGCCTGCCATCCCAGCAATGGGGGTGTAAAGACAGGAGCCAGGCGAGCTGGCTACCTGGGCCCCCTAACAGCAAGCGATGGATCCAAATGAGAGGCACTGTAGACAATATCTACAGTGGAGAACTATGGAAGACTCAAAGCATCAGCACCTGGCCTCTGTATGCGCATACACATATTTGCCCACACAAGAACATGTATGCATGTGAACACACACTACACACACACACACACACACACACACACACATACAAGCAAAAAAACAATAAGTTGGCATTGAAGGGCACATCTAATAACAACTGATATTGACCTCTGACCTTCACACACACACACACACACACACACACACACACACACGGTACACATTTGCCTATGCTCACACATGAACATATACATGCACATAAATATTTTTAAGTATTTAGATTAAAATAGTGTGTGTGTGTGTGTGTGTGTGTGTGTGTGTGTGTGTATACACTCATACATGGAGGTCAAATGAAAACTTTGGGAAATTAAGTCTCTCCTTCTACCATGTGGATCTCAGGGATCAAATTTAGTTCTTATTCTGTGTGTGAGTGTGCTTCTGCAAGTTCACGTGAGTGTCCATGTTTTAAGTATACACAGACAACCATCTGCTTTCTCTCATGATTTCAGGAAGGTGCTTTACACCACAGAGATTTTTGGTTTTTAATTCTGGTTTTCTAAGATGGAGTCTTGCGTTGTCCGGGCTGGCCTTGACTCTCCAAAGCTCAGATCACAGGCTTGCTTCCATTATTTTTGTACTTTTATTTTGGTTGTTCATACTTTTCTTCTTTTTGTCTTCATTTTTAAATTTTTCTTTTCATATAATGTATTTTTCCCATATTCTTCCCCCTTTAGTTTGAGTTTTGATTGTGAGTGTGTGTGTGTGTGTGTGTGTGTGTGTGTGTGTGTGGTGTTCACACAAGCCTGTGTTTGAGACAAGGTCTCACTTTGTAGCACTGGCTGGCTTAGAACTGGTTACATGACAAGGCTGGCCCGAACCATTGGCGATCCTTCTGCTCCTCCTCGGGTGCTAGGATTGCAGGCCTGGGCTTCCACACCCAGCCCCACCCATACTTCCCAATGACAGAAATTCTCGTTTTACTTCCTTGGGGGTGAGCAGACAGTGCTAGGCCACGGAGGCTGCTGAAGGGCCCGGGGCCTGACAGAAATAGAAACGCCAGTGAGACGGCTCAGTGGATAAGGGAACCTGTTTGTCACCCAGCCTGAGAGCCTGACCCTCTGGGCTGGGTTGGCGGAAGGAGGAAACTGATGCTTGCAGACTGTGTGCTGGCATTCACACAGCATGCTAGGACCACACGCATGCACACATTCACATAAATATGTAAATAATTAAATCTAAAACTTATCTAATAAAAATGAGTTCGGATGCCTAATAGGCAGTGATTTTTCAGAAGTGGACAGGAAGCTTCCAGAGGTTACGCCTGAGCAGTGCTGAGACAGTAAACAAGTTCACACAAGTACAATCGTCGAGCCCTGACCCGACACAGAGGTCGTGTGGCAACATGTCTGGAAATAGCCAGAAATGGTCCAGCTGGAGAGCATCCGAGTGTGTCCCTACACACAAGGAGCGAAGGAGGCGTCCATCAGGAGAGAAGTTCAGCCAAGTGGAGCAAAGCTAAGGACAGGGCGGTAAACAGGCCCTGAGCTCCACAGGCCTGTCTGTAGAAGGCCAGCTTCCTTCAGGAAGCTCCGCCAAGGAGCAGGGCAGGCCCGCAGGGCCGCCCCGCAGAGGGCACACCGCTCGGCTTGCCCGGGACCGAGGAGGCAGGGGTACCACCATCTTGGCTTGCCCGGGACTGAGGCAGGGGTACCACCATTTTGGCTTGCCCGGGACTTAGGCAGGGGTACCACCATCTTGGCTTGCTGGGAGGTCCCAGGGGGTCTTGATGAAACTGACAGTTTCCTAGGAAGTTAACAGAATCAATGGGCTTCAGCCTCAGGGTGTGTAATAAATGCAATCACAGACACCGCTTGGTACATACTAAATCTGATCCTTGCAGACTGAGGAGTACAGGGCTGGCTCAGATGCCTCTGAGGGTAAGGCGTTCGCCTCAGAGTTCCGCTCCCCAGGCCTCACATGAATGCTGGTTGGGCACGGTAGCTTGACTGAAATCCCAGCACTCAGGATGCAGAGAACCCTTCCAAGAGGCTGTTCAGCCAGACTTACTGGAATCAGTTCCAGAGAGAAATCCAATGTATACGGTGGAAAACAGTGCTAGAATGTGCTCAGTGTCAAACTCTGGCTTGCAGACACGAGTGCACATGTGTGTGTGCACACAACCATGGGTGCACACACAATGCAGACACAAACACACTTCCGTGCGCATGCTATACACACATCTCGTTCACACACGTTTCATGTGACTACTACAAAAAACAAAAAACAAAAAACAAACAAACAAAAAACAGAGATTGGAACAGGGGGAGAGATGAGGCCCGGGAGAACAAGGCTTATGTGAGTGCGTCCTCACTCTAAGACTCCATCTTTCCATCTGGCGCGGCCCGGGGCTGCTGCAGTCTCTCCCGGCGTGCTAGCCATCTCCCGGGTGTGTCAACTCTAGCTGCTGTTTATTTAGATGCCCTGATTGTCCACACGGATGGGCTTTGCTCCGGCGCCTTCACACACCTGCACTGTACTTCAGTCCTGGTCAGTCACCCCAGTGCTCACTCTCCCCCTCTCCGTCCCACTGACACCTTTTCTCAACTCTCTTCTACTCTCACGTCTGCATGTGTGTGCATGTGAGTTCATGCCTGTGTACATGCATGTGCATGTGTGTGCAGCGTGTGATACAGTGAATTTAACTAGCATTACTTACACAAACACTGGCGGAGGGTTATTTACAGGAACTCGGCAACCTACTAGCAACTACACCACTGAGGAGAACGTCTTTCTCTCTATCCCCCAAGCAACTATTATGTTTATAAACCCTCAAGGAGGCGGGGGCTTCCATCTCCCAAGAGATACCAACAAAACTCCTAGGAGAGTGTCATGTCTTTCATGAGAATGACTAGAGAATCCTCATCCTCAGTGTCGCCTTGGTCCCCTCTGCCTGCCTGACCTGCGCACTCCAGGGCCAGGTGCAAGCAGGCACACCCACGCACACACAGTCACTTCTTTCTGCTCTTGACTTCGAAGGGGATGCGACCGGCGGACTCAAGCTCTCGCCACTGGGATGCCCCCACAAGGATGAGCTACGATCTGGAATTTTAATCTCTTTCTCCATAAATTGTTTCTTGTCAGGACATTTTATCCCAGCAACAGCAAGACTGTTGAGAGCGAAGGGTTGAGCAGGAATGCTGTGGAGAGCTGCATCGTGAACTCAACATGAACTCAGCAACTGAGCTTAATCTACACAAGGCCTGCGCAGGGTCAAGACAGCCCCGATCCCAGCCCCTGTCGGGTAGAGGGTCTTCAGGATCCGCCCCTTACTGTGAGCTACAGGCCACCGCTGTGGGAGGGAGAACCATACTTTTTGGAAGATGTGACCACAGTTGGTTTCCCGTGCACAGTCCCACATCATGCATATGTGAACAGCATTAACAGAACTTAATGGGTTATTTAATTTAAAAAAAAGCCTTAATGTTGGGAAGTGTGTTTGGGAGAATACTTAGGGAGTTTGAGGAGTAGAAATGAAGAAATGAGGGGAGGGTAGACATGATCATTTTTAATTAGATATATGTAGAAATTTATCAAAAATAAAGAAAAATTAAAAATATAATTGAGAGAATGTTTTTATTCCTGCCAGCTGTTTATATTGTTCTCACTCAGAAACCCGCTGGGATCCAGGTCTCCATGTCCTCCAAAAGTACTCTGTTTTGTTTGATAAAGGAGCTCTCTCATACAGTCCAATTTAGCCTGGAACTCCCTATGTAATCGAGGATAACCTTGAATTCCTGATCCTCCTTCTGACCGCTGCGATTCTAGGCATATACCCTTGTACCATACGAAATCTTCAAGCAGTAACATAAAAATGCTCTTATGGGTGAAAATGCAAGATAATCAACTAAGAACTTATGTCTGGCGCCACCTTTTAAACAACAAAATGCTCATTTGATTGCTCCTTAAAAGTGGCCACGTGGAAACTCAGCAACAAAGAAACAGGGGTTAAGGCTGAACTCCTGACAGGGAATAACACTCGCTGATCCAAGCAGACCAGGAGTCCCTCCACCCTCTTGGACGTGGTAATCTGACTTCCAGAAGTTCTTTCTAGGGAATTAATGAGGCACACAGAGACAGAGCTGAACAGAGGTTGGGCGTCCCATTTTCCACTGGATCAGTGAAATGTCAGAAGAACATTTTTCTTCCCAGAGCCAAGCCAAGGCTCCACCGTCTTCTTAGGAGGTCTCTGCTGCTACACAACCCCACCATTTCACGTCTTCCACGTTCTTCAGGGGAAAAAAGGCTGCTGACCGAATTCCTTACAGAGAAGCGGCAAGCATTCCAAGATCGGTCTGGGCTCCGCCGAACACACAGAGCTCTTGTGGGTTGAGTTGTGCTCGCCCCTACCCTTCCTCCCCCCCCCCATCCCTACCAAAATCACATGTTGATTTTTCTGAACTCCCCTGCCTCAGACTATGCCCGCATGCAAAGATCTTGAAGGAGGTAATTAAGGTCAAATGAAGCCATTAGGCTGGGCCCTGACCCAATAGGACTGGCGGTTTCATAAGAAAAGAGGAAATTTAGACACAGCCGAGCACAGAGGAAAGTCCATGTGAGGACACAGGGAGAGGGCGGGCGACCAGCTGAGGAGAGGGCCTCAGAGGAGCCAGCTCTGCTTCTGCCTGGTCCCCAACATCAACCTCCAGGTCTATGGAAAACTTCCAACATTGAAACTATTGTCTGGGATACCTTGTTATGGCATTCTTAGCTGGCCAGTAAATATTGACTATATATGTACAGATGTGTACACACACACACACACACACACACACACACACACACACACTTGATATTGCTTGCTTTTCTGGGCGGTGGTGGCACACGCCTGTAATCCCAGCACTTGGGAGGCAGAGGCAGGCAGATTTCTGAGTTCGAGGCCAGCCTGATCTACAGAGTGAGTTCTGGGACAGCCAGGGCTACACAGAGAAACCCTGTCTCGGAAAAACCAAAAACAACAAAACAAAACAAACAAAAAAGATATTGCTTGCTTTTTAAGAGATTTGTCACGGAGCTGGGAAGATGGCTTAGTTAACAAAATGATTGATTCACAGGCATGAGCACCTGAGCCCCCATGGCCAGCACAGAAGACCAGCTCCCAGGGCCTACGATGAGGACTGTACCCTCAAAGTGCGAAGCAATATAAACCCATTTTCTTTAAGCTGGGTTTGTCAGGATTTTGTTGTTTTTGCTGTGTTATGATTTGGCTTTTGAAACAGGGTCTCTGTACTAGTCTCTGCTGGTCTGGACCTTGCTATGAAGCTGGCCTCAAACTCACAGAGAGCTGCTTGCTCCCTCCTCTTAAGTGCTGAGACTCCAGGAGTGTGCCACCACACCCTGCTTGCCTTGTAACTTATCAAGTAACTAGAAAAGAAACTAAGAGAGGGTTGTAGTGAAAAACATAGACCGGAGACTGGAGAGGTGGTTCAGGGCATATGCCTTCCCACTGTGAGGACTAGAATTTCGTTCCTAGCATCCATGTCAGGCAACTCACAAAATGTCTGTAACTGTGGCTCCAAAGGATCCCATGTCCTCTTCTAGGCTCTTTAGGCATTCACACGGGCATGTGCACAAACATTCATACAGATACACAGATAAACACAAATGAATTAAAATCTTTAAAAAGTAAGTTAGATTGCAGCTGGGCATGGCATCATCTCCTCCTCTAAGCATGGTAGGCCAGGAGGCAGACTGCAGATAGACCGTCGGACCTTTCACACCCAAGGCTCTATAACGTCCTGTCTCTAAGAATAAAGGCTCCAGCTGAAGAATGGCTCAGTGGCTAAGAGTTGCATTCCCAGTGCTTAATTGTTTTATGGTTGGGGGTGGGGTGGGCGAGACGGCTCGCCGTGGTAAAAGTGCTTGCTCACAAGCCCGATGGCCTGAGCTCAAGATGCGGAATCCGTGAAGCTGAATGCGGTAGCACACGTCTGTGATTGCGGTAGCACACGTCTGTGATTGCGGTAGCACACGTCTGTGATTCCACACTCTGAATTCTCTCAGAGGGGAATGAGAGGTAGAGACAGGCGGCAACACAGTGGCAGAAACAAGGAGAGGCCCTGCATGGCTCTGCTCGACAGTGCCTAAAGCCTGGATGATGTGAGACTGTCATTTCTAAAAATATGTTGGCACTGTCTTCTGCTTCTCTGTGTATGCTCATGTGATTGAAAGTCTTATACTGAATTCTTATAGGTGGAGTCAGTGTGTGTGTGTGTGTGTGTGTGTGTGTGTGTATTGTATGTGTGTGGATTTGAGGGGTTAAAGAAACATGGGTTTTCTGAGAGAGACTTAATAGGGTGAAAAGAGAACTAACTTTCAAAAGTTGTCTTCTAACCTCTACACATTCCATTTGTGAGCACGAGTGCGCGCGCGCGCGCGCGCACACACACACACACACACACACACACACATACTAATAATGAATAGAAATTTTTTAAAATATGTTTTTAAGGTCTGGAAAGCGAGGCCCTCGGAACACTGGCTGGGTTGTACTCTTTCCGGGAAAGCCAGTCTCTCCCTGAGCGGGGTGGTGGCATGTATATATTGCTTGGATTTCACTCCATGACTTAGCTCATTAATCAGGGAAAAAACTGTGAGGTGGCTTGTTGAAGCAAAGTTTTATCTGGCACCTGGACCCGATGTTGACATTGAAACTATTTCTGAAAGACTGAGAGTCTCCTGTCAGAGAGGCTTCGACCACCAAAATTCCTTTTCTATTTATTTAGGTTAGGCTCAAATCTTCCCCACACTACCAGATGTCTTCTTGAAGAACCCAAGAGTAACAGCGTCTGGTAGGGCTATAATGTGAGCCTATGTATGTTATTTTTAATTTCTTTTTTGCTTTTCATTTGAGACAAGAGTCACGTGTAACTCAGCCTGGCCTTGAACCTGCTTCGTATCTGTATGTGAGCTTGAGTCGCTGATTTCTCTGCCCCTGAGTCCCCAGTGCTGGACCATAGGCATGCACCCCCATACACAGCCTATGCAGGGCTGGGGCTCAAACCCTGGCTTTCACGAATGCGAATAAAGCCCTCCATCAAGTGACCCCTGTCTCAGCCTTGTTTTGAGTTTTCTGCTAGGCATCTCTAGTTACTGAGGGCTTTTGCTAACTGCCATTTTATTTTTGTAGGATTAGTTTTAATAATGATTTTATTTTTAGAAAAAGGTGTTAAATACATCTTCACATCAGCATGCAATCACCATAACAGCGCTAATGCCACACTTTCCATCTTTACGCTTGAGAAGTCTAACTACTAACTCTTGCTGAGTAAGCCGGACAGTGTGAGTTCAGTCCCTGACACCCATGCAAAGCTGGAAGGAAAGAGCCCGTTCTACACAGCAGCCCCCTGACCTCTCCACGTGCGCTACCGCACATGCATCAAATACACACACCTGAACCGTGCACGGGAGACACAAATATTCTACCGCAGGGCAAGAAGGGAGAAGGTTGAGGCTATGCGCAGCAGAAGGGTTTTCACGACACTGGGAGGAAAGCTGGCAAACACGAAACAGAAAGATATAAAATTGATTTCGTGGAAATGGAAAATTCTTATATATTGGGAAAACTTTCATATAAATTAAGACTTGGGTGGCCATCTCAGGCCAGGTCGACAGTGGATAAATAGGTGTGGCCGTCAGACATCTTACGTAACTGACACACGGAGTCCGTGGTTCAGAGTGCTCACCTCTCTCGCAGAGGGCTCTAGCTCGGTTCCCAGCGCTCATTTCGGGTGTCTGCAGGAATCTGATTCCTTCTTGCCTCCGAAGGAAGGGTGCTACATACACATGTACATATGTACACACAGAAACGCACACAAGTTTGGGAGGGGGGAAGGATTACTGTCTCTACAAAAGAGACCCAATCTCTAGGCAACAGACTCACTGATTTATTGCCTGACCGTATGCAATGTCACATATAATCTCACAGTATATACAATTGATACGTATCTATTAATGTGGTTTTACAGACTGGGGAGATACATCAGTGGAAAAGTGCCTGTCATGTGAGCATAAGGACCAGAGTTCAAGTCACAGAACCCAACTAACTAAGTTTAAGAAAAAAAAAAGTCAGGCATGGTAGTGCGTACTTGTAACGCCGACAGCCAGATGGGAGGTAAGGCCAGAACTGGAGGAAGCTTGAGCGTAGGCAAAGTGGAATCCACGGTAGAAACAAGAAGGACCCTGCTTCACCGAGGAGAAGGCAGGAATGGGCTTCCCATTGCTGTTCTATGGCCTGCACACATGTGCTGTGGTACATGCACTCATACAGAGACACACTAAAAAGACACACACACACACACACACACACACACACACACGAGAAACATATGAGGCAATACATAATTAGCTTAGTTGGGCATCTCGTGTAATCTGTTATATCTATTATATCTATTCCAAAAAACGTGTCATGTAGTTTGCCAATTTAGAAATGAAGGGGCCAGAGAGATGGCTCAGTGGTTAAGGAGTTTGCTCTCTGAGCCTGATGACCCGTGTCTGATCCCCACGACCTACAAGGTAGAAAGAGACAACCGACTCCCTCAGGCTGTTCTCTGACCGTCACACATATGTGCACGGACACACAGACAAGCACACACACACACACACACACACACACACAAACAGTTTTAAATCAACAAAGAAGCTTGTTGAAGGAAAAGGTCTCCAGAGAGCGGCCTTGTCGTATCCACCAATAGCAGACACCGGGAGAACACGACATCTGTCGCCAGAGGCTGAGAGGCCTGACACCTTCAGCTTGGCCTCGCAGCCTGTGAAAAATCCACTCCCACTGTTGACAAGACACACAGCCTGTGACCTGTGCTCCAGTAATCCCCCTGGACTTCAGAGGAAAGATTGATGTCTCACAGACACGGGTAGACAACGCTATGACGGTTTGTTCCAACTCTCAACTTGACACAGCCTAGGATCCTCTGGGCAGACAGTCTCCGGTCTCCAGGGAGGCTGACCAGATGGGCTGGCTGGTGGGGTGCGGCTTGTGAGGGGCCCTGTGTATGCTAGTGTGAGAGGACTTAAGCCGGGTGGAATCACTCTCTGTTGGGGTCCTCGACCATACAAAGTAGAGAAACCCAGCTTAGCGCCGACGCGCACGCATCCAGGCCTCTCTGCTCTGGTCTACGGCTGCGCTGAGGAGCTGGCGCCGACTCCTGATGCCACGCCCTTGCCTCCTCGCGGATGGGTTGTAACCGGGAACTGTGAGTCAAGTCCAGGTTGCTTTTGTGTCTTATTTCAGCCACAGACGTGACACTAAGACAACCACCGTGGCCCTCCGACCCTCAGCCCCTCTCTGTCACTGCCGCCGACAGCCACAGCGTCTATGACCGCTCAGCTCCACTTCCTTGCCCCTCCCACCTGCTAGAAGATTCCTCTTTCCCTTCTCATGCACAGCTGTCAGTTATTTCTCTTGAGATCCGTAGGAAAAAAAATGAAATCATAAAAAAAAAAAAACCCAAAATGATCAGTGTTTTCCCCAGACTCCACAACAATCTTTTTTACAACAGTAACATTTTATTAACATTGCAGCGGGGATGTGCCGAGCCTGGCTGCTTTATGAACTACATGTATTTATTCTTCAGAGCTTGGAAAATTCCATGCTCGGAAGCTCTTCCCTCAAGTCCCCCTCCATCTCCCCTGAGCTAAGGTTTCCATGACAACGGCCTGAGCTTGCATCCATCATGCACATCAGGTAAAGGAGGAGGACGGAGCGTTCCTAATGTGGAGATGTTTTGATGCAGGCGTGAGGAGGATATCATGGCCCCTCGACCTGTTTCTCTGAGACTCCCTGTTTCAGACTCAGTCTCGTCTGGAAGACGCCCCTGCATCTCATTGCCAGTTCCTTGTCAGAGAAAAACAACACACATACCAAGGAGCAGTTATGAGGGGAAGGTCTGATGCTCCTGAGGCTGGAATCAGGGAACGCAGCACGACAGACACACAGTGGGTCTAAGAGAGTCTCCAATCCGGGGACCTCAGCCTTCCTCATGTGGCAACACTTTAATACAGTTCCTCAGGTTGTGGTGACCCCCACCCACAAAATTATTCTCACTGTTACTTAATAACATGAATTTTGATTTTTTTTTTTTTTTTTTTTGTTGTTTTGTTTTTCGAGACAGGGTTTCTCTGTGTGGTCCTGGCTGTCCTGGAACTCACTCTGTAGACCAGGCTAGCCTCGAACTCAGAAATCCGCCTGCCTCTGCCTCCCAAGTGCTGGGATTACAGGCGTGCGCCACCACGCCCGGCTATAACTTATGAATTTTAATGTAAATATCTGGTATGCGGGTATCTGATATGGGACCTCTGTGGGGTCACGACCCATAGGTTGAAAGCCACTGCTCTAAGAGTTTCTAAGAAAAGTCCTTATGAAGCCCAAGAATTGTCACAGTCTATCTATCTATCTATCTATCTATCTATCTATCCATCCCCTCCCTTTTTGTCTGTCTCTCTATTTCTACCTGTGTCTCTCTGTTTCCGTCTCTCTCTCTCTCTCTCTCTCTCTCTCTCTCTCTCTCTCTCTCTCTCTCTCTCTCTGTCTCAGTTTTGCTATGTAACCCTGGCTGGCTGGCCTGGAACTTCCTATGTTTACCAGGCTGGCTGTGAACTCACAGAAATCCACTGCTTCTGCCTTCCAAGTGCTGGAGTTAAAGGTGTGCAGTAACGTGTTCAGCCAGGAATCTGCATTTCTGACAGGCGGATGCCTTTTCTCTTTATTTCTGACAGTTTCACGCTTAGGTAATGTGCTGTGGTCCACTCCCTCATTCCCCACCCTATCCTCCTCACACTCTTGCCTCCATCTTTGTTGACGCGAGTTTTCAGTTTGTGCGGTGGCCACAGCTGCTGTGTGGTCATCACTCTGACAGCCATGTTATACTCACAGAAAAGCTTTTCACGGTGCTCCTAAGGAGCATGGTGCTCAGAGCTCTGGCTCTGAGAATCTGTGCAGCTTTTCCTCTACAATACCGCTTAGGCTTTGAAGGGAGGAAAGCAGATGCCTCCTTTAGGACCAAGTACCCAGCAGTCCTCCGTTCTCTGTCCTGACTGTTACTTCCTGCAGACAGAAACATCCTGACCCAGGCTGAGAACTTCAGAGATAACCGGTGGCTACTGGTGTGCTTCCCCATCCCAACACACACACACACACACACACACACACACACACCAGTACACATTTACATTTGTATAAGAAGCAACAGGTCCCAGAGGAAATTACAGCTGACTTCTTTGCTTAAATCTTGCCAACAGTTCTTTTTACTATACAAGTATGGCGAATGAGAGGCGGGCTGTCTTCTAGGTAGAGAGGAGCTGCCTCTGGGGCCTTCCTTTGGGATTGAGCCGTACTATATTCTGAGTCTTGCACTTACTGCCTGTAGGAAATGCAAATGATTGCTTCGAATATATATGCATAGATTTATGAGACAGAAAGAAAGCACAAAGCAGTGAAGCTGTAATTCTCATCTCCTGAGCTGTGGCTCCAGCTTGGGATGTCATCTAAGCCTGAGAAGCTCTGGCCTGAATCTGGCGGGAGCTGCGCACGGCCTCTGAATTGTGTGAACAGCGTGCAGTAGCATCCGCTCTGGGATGAGAACATCAGAACATGAGGCAGCGGCATGTCACCCCCTACCCACTCACCCCCAGCCCCCAAAGAGAAAACGGACTGAAAAGCTAAGGAAGACGGCTCGGAAGAGCATAACTGGTAGTCCTGACTGCTTCTATGGCTTGGAAATACTTGTCTTCCCAACAGAGGCCAATTGAGACACTTCCAAGAAACCCAACCGCTTCCTGCAGGGGAAGAGATGTATGTATTGCTTGGTTTATTGCCGAGTACCAGGCTAAATGAACCACGGTGAGCCCATGAACTGAGTACAATCTGTGGACGGGGGCCGGGAAACAAAGTTCAAAGACTCCTTTTTGAAGAGCACAAGTTTCCAATTAGAAACTTGCGCATTCCTGATCAGCCCAGTCACAATTCAGACCTGGCCCAGGCCCTTCCCTAAATGGAATCAGGGGTCTTAATGAAGACTAGAGTTTCTGAGAGCAGGAACAGTAAGCAGGATTTTGGCTTTTTATTTTTTGTCCAAACACTCTTTTGAGAGTATGTGTGTGACCCATGAGGAGGGAAATGCCTTATTCAAAGCAATCTGCTAATTAACGAACATAAAGGGGTACTCATGGTGATTGCATGAAACTGAAAAGGTTGGACTCTGAAAAGTTTGAGTGAATAGCCTACTGGGTGAATCATTGTATTGGGTAATCTAAAAATTTTTTTATCAGTTTCCCAGAGAGCGCAAGAGGGTCCAAAAGCTAATCATCGCGGTGAGGTCTTTGGCTGACCATGTTCTAGTGGAGAGCCTCACACGTCTACAGGGCTACACAAACTGGAACCAGTGGGCTAAAAAAAAAAAAAAAAAAAAAAAAAAAAGACAAGAATTTGATGCCAGCCAACGTGAGTTCTAAGACAGCCACAGAGAAACTGTCTTAAAAGACGACAACAGCAAAGGCATTTTTGGGAGGGAGGAGTGGTGTGGGAGGAGTTAGAGTGGAGAGAGCGAGACATGTATAATTGAAGTACATAGTGTGTATGCAAGAAATCCTCAAAGGCAACGAAAATATCAAAATGTTCAATCAAAATCACTAAGTCCTCCAGGAAGCTGAGATTTCATGAAAGAGACAACATACCACTTTTGAGAAATAGGAGCAGATTTTCTAACCTACTTGTCTTTTTATATACATTTTTGTTCATACTGTGTGTGTGTGTGTGTGTGTGTGTGTGTGTGTGTGTGTGTTCGCCCATGGGTATGCCACATGTGAGGGTCAGAGGAAAACTTTTATGGAGTTGTTTCTCTCCTTCCACATTCACTTGGTTCCGGAGCTCGCAATCAGGTTACCAAACTTACACCACAGCGGGTTAAGGCCTCGAGCAATCTCTCAGGCCCTACAGTCTACAGACAGTCCTCAGCTGAAGCCTAATGGAAGCAGATCAAGTATCTCTGGGTGAATGGCAAAAAGGTTACTTTATGTATCAATTTGACACAATGTACAATAGCCCAGTAAGAGTCTCAGCCTGGTGAGGGGTCTTCTCATTTGGATTGAGGTAGAAGACCCACTCGGAACGTGGGCAGCACCAGTTAGGGAGCCAGGCCCCGGGATGGATGCAAAGATGCCTCGGGGCTCAGTCCTGACGGTATGCCTCGCCTCAGCACTTCCCACCTTCGCCTGCAGGTGTGATACAGCTTTCAGTTCCTGCCTCGATTTCCCCACAGTGAGGAAGTATAACCTGGAATTGTGGGCTTAGCAAACCCTTTCTCTAAGTTGCTTTAGTAAGGACATTCTAGCATCGCCACAGAAAGGGCGCCCAGAAGGACGGAGACAAACGCAACGCGCTCTGTTCACACACTGGGACAGACCGCAAAGGGAGCGCGGCCGGCGAGCACACAGAAAGACAATGTGGCGTGTGTTCGCTTCCACGCAGTACCTGCAGTTGCTGGGCTGGTGGCCACAGAGGGGAGAACCATAGTCACATGGGGGTGGGGGAACAGAGGGAAGAAAGCGTCGGTGGGTTGTCTTGGCTCCTTATCCTGTGATTTCTTCGCTTGAACACAATTCCCTGCCCAGGGAATGTGTCAGTCATAGTGGCTGGGTCTCCCCACATCAATTAACTTCGTTAAGCGACCCCCCCCAAACACAAGCCAACTCAATATCGACGGTCCCTTATGGAGACTCTCATCCCAGCCTTTCAGTTTGTGTCACGTTGACAATCAAAGCTAGCACACCAGGAAAACCAGTACAGGGCAGAAGCTGCTTGTCCAGACCTCCCAAGGCCAAGCCTTTACACAAAAGAAAACACCCCAGCGACAAACTGTCATTGTCCCATCAGAGGAGGCACAGTTGACAGAGTCGGGAAGGGAAGTCAGACCCCTCTGGAGGGCGTTTAGCTGGGGAGGGGATAGGCATAATCTTTCTGGGAAGCTTTAGCAACGAGCATCCAGGTTTTCACACGCCCTTTTGGTTGACCATTCTGCTTCCAGCACAAGGTTAACAAGTAAATCAGGACGGCTTGCACACTGCAGGGAGACATCGTAAGACTTTGAATGAGAGTGGAAGTCAGAGCCGATACGTAGAACGCATGCGCAAGTGGACTTTGCCGCACGCTGCAGTGTGACACAGCATTTTAAAGCCAGGGGACCGTGGCTCTTTTGAAAACTGAACACAGAAAGGGGATCAGATGTCTGCATTGAAGAATGTCACTTGTCTCTGTGATATATGTTATATTGATACATGCCATGTCGTTTGGGCTCACTGTGAAGCCGGCTCCGGGATTGGGGTCTGCCCCTCCTGTGCGTTTGGCTCAGAATGTCTTCCAAGGCCCCTTATCTGAGGCTGTGCTGGCCCCCACCTTCGTGAGAGGGGGGAAAGAGAACAGAACAGGCAACAAGCGGACTGCTGGGGGGACGCGTGGTTAATCCTGCAAGGTGGACGTGGCTACAGCTCACTGCCTCAGTCTCTGTCGGCTCTTCTAAGGCCCCGCTCGGTGGTGCTTTGCTTTGCTGTCTTTCATTAACTCAATGCTTATTCTTTAATTTTGGCTTGCTGTATATTTAATAAGTTCACCCAGACAAAAAGAGAAAGCATTTTGTAGATCACTCTCTGGACTTCACCTAATCCACTCCTGAAACTTTTATTTATAAGCTCATTGTCTACCATATTTCATTAAGTCTATTATTGCTGCTGTTGTTAGTTTTTGGGGGAGGGGCTACTCTACGCTGGTCTGGATATTGCACTATAGCCAAAGGATGACCCTGAACCCCTCATCCTCCTGCCTCTCTCTCCCAGGGACGGGGACTACAGACACCCAGCTTGGTTAACCCTTTAAACAGGAGTTCAAAGAGAGCTGGAGGTGTAGCTCAGTTGATTGAGTATTTGCCCAGAGGTGGCAAAGCCCCGAGTTAAATACTCAGTATCACCAGTGTGGAGGAGGCACAGGGAATCATGTAATAAGCTCAAAAGTTCAAAATTGCCACCTACTGTGTAGCAAATTTTACACCAGACCTTGTCTCAAAAGGAAGACAGTAAGCAAACAGATATCTAACAAAGCCCCTAAACTACACCCCCCAATCATTCACTTGCACACAGTTTAGACGAGTGCAATGCAACAGGAGGAACAATTCAGTCACAAAGTCGTGCATCGGTGCAGTCCTCGCAACTAAAAACAGCAGGGGCCAAGCGGCGGCTCAGGGGGTAGGTTCCTTGCTGCTAAGCCTTTTGACATGAGTTCAATCCCCAGGGCCCATGAGGTCGGAGAATCAGCCCTTGGAACTTGTCCTCTGACCTATATGTGCATTATGGCAGACAAAAATCCTTCTGCATACACAAAATAAATTAATTTTATATATATAAAAATTTTAATACAAAAAACACAGAAAATTAAAGAAAAGAAACCATACACAGACCTGATTAATATGAAAATTATGAAAACCATTTCAAAACCAAGTTTTGTAGCAACACCTCAACTTTTAGTGTGTGTGCTCTGATGGAGACCCACTTCTGTCCAGGGCAGTGGCTACCATGAAGGCTAGCCTGGGGGAAACCTTCAGAGTTGTTTTCAAGAGAATATACATTCACCTTTAGAACCTGGAAAATTCCAGACTCTGCAGCTCTTTCTCCATGGAAACGCTGGCTGCAGTTTCCATGGCAACAAGTCCCTGCAATGCGGATGAGTGCTCTTGAGCGGCTCAGGGCCACGTGTCCTGGCTGGGGGATGGGCTCAGCAATCTCTCTTATGAACACACATACACTGTAATAGTATTTGGAAAAGAAAAAAATAGACGATTGCAAAATAAAATAAACATTGGCTTTTAGGACAGTATTTTTGTTACATTATTTACAGCATTAGTATGTGCTTGTGAGTGTGCTCCATGACGTGTGTGGGGTGTCAGAAGGCAGCCTGCGGAGGCCATTTCTTGCCTTTTACCATGTGGAGTCTGGGGACTGAACTCAGATTGTCAGACTCAGAGGTAAGCTGTTTACCCACTGAATCCTCAGTCCTGTTTAGCCATGAATCCCCCTACACATCGCTGTCACCAGCATTACTTCCTTCCCACTGATACATGAGCACGAGTGAGGCGCATTGACTGGGTCCCTCCCATTTACAAGACTCCGTGTAAGGTGGCGGCTCTCCACCATCCTGATGCTGTGGCCCTTTAGTGCAGTTCCTCCTGTTGTGGTGAGGAGCCATAAAATTATTTCTGTTGCAACTCTATAACTGCAATTCTGCTACTGCTTTGAATTGTAATGTAAATATCTGCACTTTCTGGGAGTCTTAGGCCACCCCTGTGAAAGGATCATTCAACCCCCTGGTTGAGAACCACTGAGGTAAAGGAACCAAAATTATAGAAACCATCGCACACAGGCAGAGGCCCAGCTCTGAGAGCACGGGGCAGACGCAAAGTCCATTCAGGGAGGAATCCCATCTCATTGATTATTTGTTGTACACAGGGTTCATTGAATGCCCGCCACACAGCAGGTATTATGTTAGAAAGAGGAGGTTGTCTAAAAGCAGCAGTAGAAGCCTTTCTCCCTTTAGACCATACCCTGTAACAGGAGAGGCGGGTTGTAAATGAACACAAACAGTGGTGTGGGGAGGATGAATCCTAGCACACATGAACCGACCAACCAGCCAGAGTCTAGTGGGTCAGCTGCACGCGGCCAAGCCCGACACCCTGAATTCTATCCCCAGGCCCTGCGTGGTAGAAGGAGAAATCCATTCACGAGAGCTGTCTTCTGACCCTCACACGTACATCATGACACAAACACACCTCACAGACAAATACATGTAAAAACAATAAGGAAGGGTGAGATAAGAGTGAAGCGACGGAGGCTCCTTTCAGAGAGTCAGAGAACTCTCCGGGTGACAGCAGAGGTTTGAATGACAGGAGTTCGCATGGCACAGAAGAGAGCCCTCCAAAGGGCAGCCCAGCAAGCGCGTGTTGTTGACGCTGTTCCTGGGTGATGTGAGCAAGTGCCTGCTCTCCCCAGACAAGAAGCCATCGGCAGGCCAACCAGGATGCCGCCTGTGAGAGCTCATCTTGCTTTCGAACGTGACTGCATCTGAAATCCACTAAAAAGTGCAACCTGCTGGGCACTCCTGTGAAGGACTTCCCGTTGGCTTATTTAAAATGGGAACTCCTGTAATCCCAGCACTTGGGAGGCAGAGGCAGGCGGATTTCTGAGTTCGAGGCCAGCCTGGTCTACAGAGCGAGTTCCAGGACA
This sequence comes from Apodemus agrarius, assembly GCA_964023405.1. Taxonomy (NCBI): domain Eukaryota; kingdom Metazoa; phylum Chordata; class Mammalia; order Rodentia; family Muridae; genus Apodemus; species Apodemus agrarius. The sequence continues at coordinate 1,257,437 of OZ030005.1, read as the reverse complement.
GCCAGGACTACACAGAGAAACCCTGTCTCGGAAAAAAAAGAGAAAAGAAAAGAAAATGGGAGCTCACCCTCAGTCTGGATGGCTCCTTCTGGTGTTTGTCCAAGTAAAAAGGACACGAAAGAAGGAAGCGTTGCTTTTGCCTTCCTGCTCTCTCCACAGAAAGAGTGGTCGTAGCACCCCTTCATCAACAATTCCTGAGATCCCAATGCAGACTGAAGACTAGCAGCTCTTCAGGAATCCTCTAGGCCAGCAATTCTCAACCTGTGGGTTATAACCCTTTTGGGAGCTGAACAACCCTTCCAAGGAGTCCCCTAAGACCATCTAAAAACACAGATGCTTACATTTTGATTCGTAACAATCACAAAATATAGTTATGAAGCAGCAACGGAAGTGATTCTGTGGTGAGAGTCACCACAACGTGAGGAGCTGTGGTAAAGGGTCTCAGCACTGGGAAGGCTGAGGAAGCCCAACATGGCTGCGCAGCGAGCTACATGGGCAGCTGGACCATTTGGTGAATCTCCTCTCCTCAGCACCCCTCCCTGACTGTTTATAAAATTGTGGGGAGCTGAAGGTGCTGGTGCTTCAGCATCCTGTGAGTTTAGGGACTTCCCGAGACTTGTGAGTTGTTTGCTTCCTTAGTCTTTTTCCCCTCCCCCCACACCCAGACAGGGTTTCTCTGTGTAGCCCTGGCTGTCCTGAAACTCACTCTGTAGACCAGGTTGGCCTCGAACTCAGAAATCCGCCTGCCTCTGCCTCCCAAGTGCTGGGATCACAGGCGTGCACCACCACGCCCGGCTGCTTCCTTAGTCTTAAGGAGCCTTTCTTGAGAGTTTCTTGGATGTTAATAATGAGCTTCCCTCTGAGATGGAATGTTTCAATCTGGAGGAAAGTGCTATACAAAAGTGCTCCTGTCCAGAGGTTGGAGCCTGCTTAGACCATTCAAGGGGAGAGAGAAAGTGGTGCTGAAGTCAGGGTGAAGGGAACTACAGAGAAAGAAAATGGCGTCTCCCCAGGAAGGTGATAGGGTTGGGATGTGTATCTCCTAATGGTCAATCTTCATTATCAACTTGACTAGATTTGGGATCTTCCTGAAGATACACCTCTGAATATGTCCCTGTGGGTATTTGTAGAGAGGTTTAGTTGTGGCCAGAAGACCTACTCTGAATGCGAGAACACCCATCTGATTTGGGCTTAGGTCTAGACTGAATAAAAGGAAAAAAGAGGGCAAAGTGCCCACCACACAAGCATTGAAACATGAATTCATTAAAAAAAAGACATGAGTTCATCCCCAGAACCCACTTAAAAAGGAGAGTGTGAAAATGTGTGCTTGTAACCCAAGGGCTGAGGAGGTAGGGACAGAAGTGTGCCTGGGGCTTGCTGGCTAGCCAGCCAAATCTACCCGACCAGTTACAGATCAGTGAGAGACTCTGTCTGTCTCAAAAGAGAAGGTGGCCGTAGTCTCCAGAAGGACACCTGAGGCTACTGCTTGGCCTTCACCAGCGTGCCCTCTCCCAACACAAGCAACGATCCTCCCTCCTACCCATTTTGCAAATTCTGTCTGCACGTATGCTGTCATTACAGCACAAACTGAGAACTGTGTGAACGTGTCCCGAGGTTCAGCACAAGGTAAGAAGCCAGGAGAAGAGCAGCTACAGTAACAACAATAACTGTAGAGACAGTTGTAGTGCTGTCTGCATGCACAGACCTACTTTTGATGCCAGCCATGTGCGATTAGATTTCACTTGATAGTAATCATCTGCAATGTTGTGGTTGAGTTACCACCACACCACCCCTTAAGTGTTATTTTGGAGTGCATCCTTTCCTACATACAGATACGCGATTGCTGAAAAGCAGCCCAGCTCTATCTTCCTTGGAGAAAAGTCCTCCTATCTCCAATCCCATGAATGTGCAGGGACAATAGGTGTGCATTGCCACATCCAGGTTTATGACATGTTGGAACTGAACCCAAGTTTCATAGATTCTAGAGAAGCACTTACCAATGAGCCACCGTCCTGGCCCTTAGCCCCCTCTCCTCTTTTATTAAAACATGAATATCTAATCGCATCAGTACTTAAATATGCCAAGCACGGCTAATAAGGATGACTGCCCCCAAACCTGGGGACTGACATAGCGGAAGGAGAGACCTGACTCCAGGAAGTCGGTCTACAACGTCTACTGTGGCACACAAATGTCCACGACATTAAATGAGCCAAGGGGGTGGGGTAGGACTTAAAAATAATTCATATACCAAAAAGAACCATAGTTCAAAAATATTTTCAGCATCAAATATAGTTCTTCAAAATAAAGGAATGAATGAGAACACCACTGGACAAACCAGATAAGAGCAAGAATTATTAGAATTGAAAAGATAAAGCCATAGGAAATGAAAGCAACCGCAGAAGACATTTTCTTTTAAATGACAAGAACCAAGATCCATCCAAATAGGAAATTAAAAGTGTGAGAAACATGGAAACCAGAAAAAAAAGCCAAACCCCAGAAAGCCACCGAGGCTCCCAGAAGGAAGCCAGCCCTTCCTTGCTCAGATGAACTTGCTGATTTTGATAGGGGCCTTGAGTCTGGTTGGGACCTGCTGAGATTAGCAGTTCTACATTTGGAACTCTTGACAAAGAGTAGCTCTTCTCTGGGCTTGTTTTCTCCACAAGTGTGACTTTCAATAATATTTACGAAGAACACAGTACCAGGGCAGTGAGTGGTGGTGCGGAGAAGCCTTCCTTCCTTGAGAGCTGCACTAATCTTCTCCATTACACTCTAGTTACTCACTTCGGGGCACACTTCTCTCTGTGTGCCTTGCCGCCTCCTGCAAGCCAGCTCGGAAGACAGCTCGTGGGAGCGAGTTCTCCTCTTAAACCATGTGGGTCCTACGGGCCCGATTTCACTGTCGTCAGCATGTTTAACTGCTGAATCACTCAATGTCCTCAACCCAATCTTTCTAAACGCCAAAGTTTGCATATCGTTGAGTGTTTTATTTTTATTTATATTTTTATTTTTTTGGCAAATAGTTTTCAACCCCACCAGTTCTCAAATTGAGTAAATATCTTGAGAACCTCCAGCAGCAGAAAGGCCTTGTAGAACACAGACATCTGCATATACCCATTACTTAAATAAAAGTTTACTGGGCCAGACAAAAGAGATTATTTATTCTTGAAACACACACACACACACACACATACACACACACACACACACACACACACACACGCACACACGCACACACGCACACACACACACACACAGAGAGAGAGAGAGAGAGACAGACAGACAGACAGAGACAGAGACACAGAGAGAGACAGAGACAGAGAGACAGAGAGAAAATAGCTTGGTAGAGATAGGATACTTACTGAGGTAGAGTGCCCTGTGAGTATGTTTAACTCAAACGAGTATTTATAAATAATACTTTAAGATACTTAGGGAAATATTTACAAAACAAAGTGGCAAATCACATGACCCAAAATCAGGGCTTAAGGACGGCTTCAGTGTTTTTCATCTACAGAGAATTTAACAGACTGGGGACTGAAGAGTTCAGCAGTTCAGGGCAACATCTACTGTCTCATCTTTCCAAGGATCCAGGTTCAGTTCTCAAAACCCATTCAGTGGCTCGGATCCATCTGTAACTCCTGTCCTCCAAAGCCACTCAGGACCCGAGCAGTATGCATACAAGCAAGCAGGTGAAGTACCCATACCCATAAAATAAAACAATTCAGGCTTTTAGCAATTAAAAGAATAGGTGGTGCTTGTCAGGTGACTGCCTTAATTTTTTCATAACCAGAAAACTTAAGGAATACATAGACATAGACATAGACATAGACATAGACATGGACATGGACATAGACACGGACACGGACACGGACACGGACACGGACACGGACACGGACACGGACACGGACACGGACACGGACACAGACACAGACACAGACAAACATAGACATATAAAGCTCATGTTGCTAGCCTGGCTCAGTGGATTTAGGGTGCTTGCCTTCAAGTCTGGCACTCTGAGTTTGATCCCTTGGGTCCAGATTTCATAAGAAAACAAAGGCTGCTGTGTGCTGTCCTCTGCCATCCACATGTACACCATAGCACACGTGTGCTACACACATACACATTAATGTAGTACTACAATAAAAATTTTAAAAATTATCAAAAAGCAAAATCATTTATTTGCAACATCATTCAAAAAGTAAGGTGAATCTGGGGTGGCAGTATCCCACAGAATCGTCCTCAGGCAGCGTGTGACCCACAGATCGTCCGCTTGAGGGTGAGACGTCTCAACAGCCCCTGAGCACGTCCGGGCTCTCACAGCTGGCGTCCCCAGCCGTCTGCACCCGTCGAGGGCTGACAAACTCCTGATGTTGAAACACCTTCATAGGTAGAGTATTTCAATTTTTAAACGTTGTGGTAAGATACTCGAAACCTAAAACGTCGCCTCTTGAAACCCCACTCCTGGCTGAGGCGCTATTGGCCTCCGTTGCTGAGGGAGGGAGATTCCGTTTTCTTCAGGGAGTCAGCACATGAGCAGCAGCCGCCTCGAGGCTCTCCTGGTTGGAGTTACAGGCAGCCACGATGTCCGTCCCGTTCGCGTGGCGTGTGGAGATCCTTCCCCCACCCTCACACTTGCATAACCAGCTCTTTATCTGTGGAGTCATCTTTCCAGCCTTTACAGTCGTCGCCCAAGCAGGTCTCAGACTCACACTCCTCCTGCTTCTCCCTCTGCGGTCTTTCCTACCTGTGCGCACCCACACAAGCAGCTGGACATCTTCGTGATTGTTTTGAAAGTTCATAAGGCTCAGTTTGCTGGATGCGGGCAGCTCATGACATGGCAGTCTGCAGGAAAATGATGTCTACTCTTTGGATTTCTGCTAGTCGCTGAATAAGAATGAGTTCCTCTGTCACAGCTGATTTCGACCCTCTTTTCATAGCCAGGCAGATGTGACAGTTACTTGGTGGGTTTTTTTTCCTTTTTCTTTTGGTTGTTGTTGTTGTTTTGGTTTTGGTTGGAGTTTTTTGCTTCTTATTTCTTCTTCCTCCTCCCCCTCTTCTTCTTCTTTGCCTACACATTTTTACCTATATAGTCTGGAATCTCCCGATCTTAGATGCTTTCTCCCATGCTTCCTCCTGTGCCCACGCCAGTGTCAGATCCTGTGAAGATGGATGAGCTGCCTCTACGCAGCCAGTACCTGGCCCTGACGGAGACAGGGGCCACGTGAGGGATCAGGAGACAGGGTGGGGTGTCCCTACACCCTCCCCATATTTCCCTGACTCCATTTTGATGTCATGCAAGGATTTCAAGTCCTCCAACAACTCACTGATTGAAAAATCTCTCCACCCCATGAAGGAAGTGGGATTTAGAGTCCTGCCAGCAGTGGTAGAAACTGAGTGAGGAGAATGCATGATTGAAGGTGGGGGCGGGGCTGGGTGAACAACTAGGATAAGAGATAGTCACTGTCAGCCAGATGGTTAAGCAGCAGGTGGTAGGACACCATCAGCTTCATTTGAATCAGGAACCAGTTTTGGAGTCCCCATCCATCCCCCTAACTTGACGAGTTTTCCAGGAGTGTTCGACTAGGCTCCACTTGGATCTGAGGGCTCATGCTCTCTGAATTAACAGTGTTTCCCTGCCAAGTCTAATCGGATGAGGAAAGACTAAGTGTGAAGTTCTCGGGTCTCTACTGTCACTGGGTAATCTCTCTCCATGTGGTCCCTTGTCTCTCTCTCCCACTCAATCCTGCATCCGATGCTCTCATCTTTCCCCATCCCCAACCTCTTTCTAGCCTATGTGCGTACTAAAACATCAAGGGCTGGAAGGAAGCTGGGATGGGGATCGATCGCTCAGCAGGCTTGAGGCTTCCCTTGGAGGGAGGAAGAGGTTTGAAGAGGAAGAGTTCTGTGGAGCTTACCTCTGAATCTAAGCATTCTCTCCTTGTAAGACTCGGGGAGCTAAGGAAACTTCCAAGGCTCAGGAATCTCATGCAACTTACAAGACTCAGAAAGCACAGGAAGTTAGAACCTGTCTCATGTTTATGTAAAGCAGAAAATGATTGCTGTGAGAGAGATGTTTTTGGAGGCACTGCCTGCAAATCATGCAGAGAGCTTCCAGGCAATCGCCTGTGCTGTGTGGGCTTTTCAGTAATGCAGCTGCCCAGGTCCTCCTTGCTCCTGTAATCAAACCCCCAAATTCACTGGTTTACCAAGATAGACTCTGGCATTTTTGGGGGCTCTTCAATGCCCTTTAAGGCATGAATAGATGTTCATATGTATTTCTTTGATGGGAAAATCACACAGCCAAGGTAATGAACCCATTCTTAATTGAGACAAATGTGGTGTTGTATAATATATTCATTTGTTCTATTTGATTGAAAGGTACAGAGTCTCCATTCTGGAGGAAAAGTAAGTTCTAATGTGCTACTGTACGCCATGGTGGTGATAATCCACAATGAGTTATGGTAATGCTTAAAAATTGGTGAATACCTTTAATCCCAACACTCAGAGACAGAGGCTGGCAGCTCTCTCAGATCAAAGCCAGTCTACTCTACAGAGCAAGTTCCAGGGCAGCCAGCGCTACACAGAGAACAACAACAAAAAACCCATCTTAAAAAACAAAACAAAACAAAACACCCAAAGCAAAACAAAAAATCGCTGAAGGTTCTTTAAGAAAAGTGATGGATACATACTGGATAGGTAATCTGTCTGAGAAGATCCTTACGCAAAGAATATGTGTAATGTGGACATCATGTTGCACTCTGTAATTGTACAGTTTTCTGGCTATGATAAATTAAAAATAGTCAAAGTTTAGGCTACGTGAGTTTCAAAAATGGGTGTTCCTGTTTTCTCTTTAGAGGAATTTAGGGTAGCAACTATATTGGACTCTGTGGCATTTCCCTGGAAGCTAGGTCTGTGTAGTCTCTGATCTGCACAGTCTGGAATGGCTTTTTGTCAAAAGCCACATAGTGAATATTTTAGCTTTTGTGGGCTGTGTGGTTGGAACTCAGTTATTGAACTCTGTCACTGTAGCATGAAAGCAATGAGGGAGAGGATATTGGGAGTGGTCAGAATCATAGTTCAATAAAGTTTTACTTGTGGACCCGTTTCTACCTCTTCCCAGCTCAATCTTACCAATGTTCCTACCATTGGAGATATTGATCTACAGACAGATGCTAGTCTGACCCTCAGTCGCTCCTTCATGGGCCTCCGTCTTCAAACTACCCCTGGTTTATAGCCATGCTCACCCGCCTTCCCTTTCTCATTCATGGGCACGCGGTCTCTGTGTGTGTGGGTGCATGGCTGTGTCGCTCGTGTGTGGGCACACAAGCGTGGGTGCACTTGTACATTCGGATGCCTGGGGTTGATGTCAGCAGTGTCCTCCACTGCTCTGACAATTGTCTCAACCGGACAGGGTCTGGCGAGAGAACCCAGAGGTCAGCAGCGCGGCTCTCGGCTTGCCTCGGGGGTCTTGTGCTGGCCGTTCCAAGGCTGGAGTTGCATTGATCCGAGCTTCGGTCCTCCAGCTCGCGCGGCGAGCGTGTCCACCACCCCGGCACCCCCCGGTGCTGCAGTCAGGAGTGCCCAGCGGCTCCGCAGTTATCGGGGAGCACCCGCCATGCTGGATCCTTGCTTGGAAAGTTTGAAGTTTCCCAATTTCCTTCAGAAGCACCATGTCCCTTTTGTTGTTGTTGCTGCTTTCTTGTTTGTTTTGTTCAATTTTGTTTCTGTTTTGTTGTTGTTGTTTTTTGGGTTTGTTTTTTCTTTTGAGACATGATGTGTAGCTGAAGATGACTCTGAACTTCTGATCCTCCTGCCTCCCAAGTTCAGGCTTTGCAGGCATGTACCACCACACCTCGTTGACGCGATGCGGGGGATCACACCCAGGGCTTTGTGCATTCAGAGCAAGCCCTCCAACTGATCTCCATCCCCGGCCTCGAATTCCAGTGCCTTCGGAGGCCCTGTTAGCGGTTAACACGCCAAGCTCTTACTTATTAGGAGGGGCAGTCTGGTCTGAGGCTTCAAGGCTATCGATTCTGCCAGGCAGCCGCGTTTGCATAATGGTGTTTACTGTTACACAGGCAGCTGTTGGGGGAGAGCACACAGCCCCTCTGAATGCACGCATTTAGAGATTTATAAAGTCGGCACAGGGGCACAGGAGTGAAAATGTACTTGCTTGTTTGACTTATTATTTCAGTGTTTATACAGTGTAGTCCACTCCACACGTCTGCAAGGCGGTGACTGGGCTGCGCCAGCACCGAACAGGAGGAGTATGGTGCATGTGCGGAAGGGGCACTGGGGACAGCAGCTCAAGTCATCTCCAGAGGAGGACGGTCCTCCGCCCAGACCACCAGAGAAAACCCAGTTATGTCCCAGGGATATGGTCCACAAACAGACAGCTAGTATGAAATACTTTTATGGTTTTAGAGCGGATGTCTTAAGAATAGTGGCCATGTTGTGCTGTTTCTGGGAAAATGGTTCCCCTTCCTGAGCTGGATGTCAACATACACAGAGCTTGGACGCCAGCCGGGCATTCGCAGGTCATTAATCAGGGAAAATTCCATGGTGGGCAGTTGTGTGGGGTTTTACTTGGCAACTTGATGAAACTGACATCCTAACAGCCAGTGTTCTGAGACGCTTTGCTGTTTTTCCTTCGGAAACCAGCTCCAGTAGAAGCTCCCTTTGCATTCCATCTTGGTCCAGTTCTTGCTTTTAATAACCAACACTCAAGACCCAGACATATCAGCCGAGTGTCTGAGCTGGGGACACAGTGTGTGCGGCACGTAGAGGATTCCTTTCCTGGTTCCTCCACAAGACAAGATAGCTGAGCAATTCTACAACCACGGTCAGTGGTCTTTGCAATGTAACAAAGAAGTCAGCAAGGCTAAAAGAAACCATCTGAGCTGCAGAGGTGGCTCAGTTAGCAGAGGTTAGCCCGCACAAAGCCATCACCAAAGCTTCGTCAACTGGATGTGAATGAAAAAAATAAATAAATAAAAAGGAAAAGAAGGGGCATGTCTGCTCCCGGTACAGTGGGGGAGAAAGCTTATTATAGACAGTGGGAGCACAGAGCCAGAGGCAGGCACATCTGGGAGAGTCCAGAGGTCGTGATCCCGAGCCACGCTGGGAGGGCAGGGAAGAGAGTTTAGCAGCCAGGAGGCCAAAGGAGCAGAAGGTGCAAAAGGGAGAAGTAAGCAGTCAAAATGTCTGCGTTACAAAGGGAAGAGCCTCCAGGGGCAGGGCAGTCCAGCCTCTGGGCTGGAGAAGGCCAGGTAGAAGGGGTGTGTGGGAGAGCCCTGCAGCAGGCAGGTGTTGGGATGGATTCCGGGAGAAGCCGGGGGCCAGGTCTGCTTTGATGTGTTAAACCGGCACTGCAGCAGCCTGTCAGGGGTTGAAACTGAACAGCACGTGGTGGTGCAGGCCTCTCATCCCAGCACACCGCTGGCAGGAGGCTGCGGGTCCTCACCCTCCACTCCACAGCGGGCGTCAGGCTACTTTGGGCTACACAAGGTCTCATCTCAAACAAACAAGCCAATTTTTATAAATGCTGGAGGAAAGGAAAGCCTTTCCTTGTAGAATTTCTGTTAAAAACTTCTGTTACACGTATGTGCGTTTGTATGCGTGTGGGGCGCGGGGGCAGGTAAGGAAGTTAGAGGACGGCTCGGCTCTTAGAAATAAGTTCTCTCCTTCTATCATTCGGGACCAGGGATCAAAGTCAGGGGCCAGTGCCTTTGCCCGCCCGGCCACACCCCCAGTTCTTTCAGAGTTTTAGAGTGTGTGAAATGCAAGATCAAAGAGCTAAAAGATTCAATATCTGGTCAAGACTAACCCCTGCTTCACAGACGGCTCCTTCTGTGTTTCCACATGTGGCTGACGGAACATGCAGGGAGCCCTCCAGAGTCTCCCCTACAAGGGCATACCCACCCACCAGCCCACGCCCTCCCCCTCCCCCCTCCCTAACTCTAACACATAGGGCCAGGTTTAGCTCTGAATTTAGCAGGACGCCTGCATTCAATCTTCGGCAGGGAGTCAGGCTACACAGAGTGGGGGTGGGGGCAGATGGATGTCATAAAAGCTATGAGAACAAATGAAACCAACCAAAGACAGGATGTGGAGGGGGAAGGGGAGAATCTTAAAGAAAGGCTCCTGTTTGGAGGTTCGGTGGAGGGGAAGCCATTTCAGACTGGGAGAGAAGAGACAGGGAGAGGGACGAATAGCTAAGAGAGGCCACAAAGAAAGACACACACACACACACACACACACACACACACACATGCATGCACACACACACACATGCATGCACACAAACAGACACACATACACACATGCACAGACACACACACAGACACACAGACACACACACATGCATGCACACACACACAGACACACACAGACACACACACATGCATGCACACACACATGCACACACACACACACGTGCATGCATGCACACACACAAACACACACACATGCATACACACATGCACACACATGCATGCACACACACATGCACACACACGCACATGCATGCACGCACACATGCACACACAGACACACACAGAGACACACACACACACACACACACAGAGTTACAAGTGTGCATACCTAGAGTGCTGACTGAGGGGAACCTTAAACTCCTTATTCTTCTTTCTCCACCTTCTAAGTAATCAAGTCAAAGGCATTCAGTGGGACTGGGGCTTTGCACATATTATGCAAGCAGTCCGCCTGTGGAGCCACATCCCTTGTCCCCAGGAAGCTTTGTTGCTGCTGCTGCTGCTTGTTGTGTTGTTGTGTTGTTGTTGTGTTGTTGTTGTTGTTGTTGTTGTTATTTGAGGATTTCTTTTTTTGGGGGGGGGGGTTCGAGACAGGGTTTCTCTGTGTAGCCCTGGCTGTCCTGGAACTCACTCTGTAGACCAGGCTGGCCTTGAACTCAGAAATCCGCCTGCCTCTGCCTCCCAAGTGCTGGGATTACAGGCGTGCCCACCACGCCCGGCTTGTTTGAGGATTTCTTATGAGTACATGAAAACCATCATTTCTATTTCCCCCTGCCTCTCCAATTCCACCGCTGTCTCCCGAGCCGATCCCTCTCGAATTCATGACCTTGTCTTCTATGGTTATTGTCACACACACACACACACACACACACACACACACACCATCACTGTTGCCCATTGTACATGTGTTTAGGGCTGACCCCTGGGGTTCAGAACTCATCTCTGAAGACACTCCCGCTGCATTCTAAGTGCTGATCCTTCCATCCACAGAGGAGTTGGCCCCGCCCCTGCAGAGAAGCTCCTTTTGCAGCAGAGGCCATTGCTATGCCCTACCATTGCTCAAAACACAAAGAATGAGTGGGGGTGGGGTGAGGTCCCTGAGTGTCTCCAGTGTGGGCAGGTGGGTGAGGGGCAGGACGGCAGAGCCCCACAGATGTTTTCAGAGCAGCTGACATCTCAGCACTGGCCCAGGGTGGGCATGCAGACAGACAGCAGGACGGAAGCAGGAGGGAATGGAGATGGGGGGGGTAGGGCTCGGAGCAAGCAGAGGGGAAGAACGCCCACCAGAGCTCAACACGGGGACCGATGAGTCACGGATGAGGGGTGACTACAGGAGTATGGTGGCCCCAAACCAGTCCCACTGCAAAGTCTTTACCCTGCATGAAGGATGGCTTCCCGTAGCCACAGGGCTGGAGCTCCGCCTCTGTGAACTCCCAGTCTCCTCGGCAGCAGCAGAGCACCTACGCTCAAGGTCAGCGAGGGCAGAGCTCCACAAAACTGCCTAGAGGAGTGGCTTCAGTCTCAGCCTCTTGGTCTGAGGGGGTGGCAGCGACCCACAGGCCTCATGGCACCCCGGCTCCTTTGAGCCGATCTGAAGAAGATGGTGGCTGTTTCTCTTGGAAGACTTCATTCTACCACAAACACACTGGAGACCAGCACCTCAGTCAGGAGGGAGGAGTGGGTGGAAGTGCTGTGCCCACTGCCTTCCTTCTGAGGATGAGGACGGGCCCCTAGGGGAGGTAGGGGCGGGAGGACTGAAGCAGGACATGCCAGAAGCCTGTATCACACGCCTCCCTCCTTCCCATCATACGCCTCGGGCCCCTTCCGCGACCCAGCCTGCGGCCGGCTGGAGCCCCACACCTGCGAAGCAAGGCTGGCCACTCCCAGTCCTCAGGGCCTCGAATCTGTCAGTTCCTCTCCTTGCTTTGTCTGAATCTTGAGGGTCACAGCAGCCCAGAGGCCCCATCTCACTCCTGCCAAACACACCCCCCCTCTCCATCCAGCCCCACCCTGTAAACAGCATAACAATTGTAAAGGGAAACTGGACTTAAAAGTCTCCATTGCTTTGAGTTCAAGAAGATTCTTTGGAAACAAAAAGAGATGAAGAGAAGGCTCAGTGCTTAGGGCACTTGGCTCTGGAAGCCTGAGGACCAACACTCAGATCCAAAGAAGCCATGGATATGCGGCCCGGACATGGCCGATGGACTGTAATTGCAGCCTAAGGCAGGGGATCCTCAGAGAAGCTGGTCAGAGAGACCAGCCATGCTAGCAAGCTCTGGGTGTGACCGAGAGCCCTGCCTCAGTGGATACGACGGGGGTAGGGGGGTGGGGGTGGGGGGTGACAAAGGGCGTGCTCTCTGGCCTCTACACGCTCAAGCACATGCATGAGCACCCCCACACACTCATGCACACACACGTGCATGTAAACACACACACAGCACACTGTACATGTACGAAATGCAAGATAAATAAGCTGATCATTATGTACAACAAACACACTGATAACGTTTTTGAAAAGCTGAGCACGCTAGCTCAGACTGATAACCCCAGCACTGGGGACGCTGAGGCAGAACTGCCATGAGTTCCAGGCTAGCCTGGACCCAGATGAGACCCTGTTTCAAAAATAAGCTGGAAAAGGGGGGAAATGCTTTAAAAATAAATTAAATCCTAAACCAACAGTGGTTATTTTTTTTTTTCACAGCAACAAAATGAAGGCAAAGAATTCACCAAAATTGGTAAAGCCTGGAGCTAGACGGGTGGTGGGGGCTGAGCGAGGACGGCGGCTCCGCGTGGGGCTAGGTGGCCGGAGGATGTCGCCTCTTTACAACGCTCTACTTGATGACTCTGCTGAGGTAAATGCACATTTACTCTGGATTAGAGTCAACAGTTTGGGGCTGGGGGATGTGGGGGCCACTGGCTCTGACCTCCAGCACCAGATAAGCTGGTGTACATCTGTGATCCCAGCATCCTGGAGGCAGAGGCCTGAGGACCCGAAGGTTAGAGTCATCCTTGGCCAGCCTGAGCTACAGGAGACCCTGGTTCATAAACATAAGAAGAAAAGAAAAGAAGAGTTTAGAATAAAGGTATTCGCACACGAAGCCAACTGGCTTGGAATAAAAAAGGCTGAGCTAATTTTTTCTGGCCCGTTCTTTTACTGCATCATTTGGAATCCGTTAGTGCAATCCACTGGGGTCCCCCGACACACACACACACACACACACACACACACACACACACACACACACAGAGTTTGGTCCTGGGAGTTTGCTCTGGTCTCGTAATATATCTTTAAGTGTCTTACTGGCTATGATAAGCCGGGAAGTCTGGGGAATATACATGGAGATAAACAAACGAGAGATGAGATGGCACCCTTGTAAGCAGAACAGCGATGGCGGCTGTCAGACGGAATTGTCTGTCAGACTTTCTTAGGCGGCATGGGAGTGTGGCTCAGTTGGTAGTGTGCTTGTCCAGATCTCCTAACGCTCTGGGTTTGATCCCAGGACTATCTAAACCAGATGTGGTGGTATGCGGCTGTCTCAGCCCTGCAGATGTGAAGGCAGGACGATCAGGAGTTCAAGGTCATTTCCAGCTATGGGGCAGGTTTGAGGCCAGCCTGGGCTACATGAGACCCCGTGTCAAAAATGAGATGAACTAAACAAGTTAATGAAAAACAAGTAAGACATTCACCAGCTCCAAGGTATCAGCTGTGCTTTCTCTGTCCATGCATTTGGGCAACTGAGAAACAGGACAGGACCGTTTCCTGTGAAAGGCTAAGGATGTTGAGAGGGGCGGGAGAGATGCCCAGCAGTTAAGACCTCACACTGTTCTCGCAGAGGACCTGACCACCGTTCGGTTCCCAGCACCCACACTGGTGGCTCACAACCCCAGCTCTAGCAGACTGGCACCTTCTGGCCTCTGAGGGTGCTTGCACTCACATGTAGATACCTACACACAGACACAACACGTACGCATGATTTTAATTTTAAAGATGGACAAAGTTTCATTTCAAAAGCAGAAGAAACAGAAGATGACACTTTTTTTAAAAAAAAAATTAGTAAATGAAGGCATATAAATTAACATGAAACTTTCCAAAAGTAGGCTGGGAATAATAAAATTTCTATTTTTTCACGAAATAAAGGAAGAGAGAATTGTCAGAACAATGAAATTACACTCTGAGGAGATAATTAGAGGGGGCGGGAGGCGGAGGCCGTGCAGGTTGCTGGTGTGTAGCCTGACGGTGTGGAAGTCTCGTGGCTGGCAGCCGGAGGGGGTGTCTGGTGTGGGGCGCGGTGGGCTGCGTCTCCGGGCTCATCACTCACTTTCCTCTCGTCATCGTGAAGGGGGAGGGCCGGGCTCCCAGCTTGCTCTTGCAGCCTGGGGCACATTCCATGGTGGTGATCTACTCCTGTCAGAGGACCTGGCAACTGGACCTTCTTAAGAATCCAAGTGCTCCGTTTCAATGCTCATCAACTTTCTAAACAAATTGAATTCAAATTCCATTCTTCCTTAGAAGTCATGGGAATGTCTCCTTTGCCCTTACTGTGAAATAGGTCTCTGTCTTTCTCTGTTTCTTTCTCTGTCTCTCTGTCTCTCTGTCTCTCTGTCTCTCTGTCTCTCTGTCTCTCTGTCTCTCTGTCTCTCTCTCTCTCTCTCACACACACACACACACACACACACACACACACACACACAATGCATAAGAAGACCGGGATCCTTGTCTATCATGCACGAAGCTCTGACTTCAGTACCCACCCCCTAGGTGTGGTGCTGCTCATCTCTGATCCAACAGCACCCCAGAGGTGGAGGCAGGAGACTCAGGAGGTCCAGGGCATCCTTATCCATCAGCTTGCTTCATATCAGCCTAGGCTATGAGATACCCCGCCCCAAACAAAGGTAACACCAAATGACTGAGCTTCATCCCTCAAGTTGCTTTAGGTGGTGTTGTTTGTCACAGCAATAGGAAGCAAACGTGACGCCCACAGATGTGTTCTGTAGGTCCCAGACACCACTGACGGCGTGAGCCAGAACAATGCTCTCAGCAGCCTCTTTCTCGGTTACGTCTTTGAATTTTCCTGAAGTCATGAGTCTGTCACCCAGGATGATCCCACAAACATTTGTAAGTTTGAAGAATCTGAGGAATTCCCCCATGACAAGAGTCACACCCAAACCTGAGGTCCCATCGAACTGAGAATGTGAATTAGTTCTAAGCCTGAAATGAACCTGCTAAAGCAAAACCAAAATCAATTTGCAGAAACCAAAACCAAAACATCAGAGGGAAAAAATTAGCCTTGACATCCGTGAACATCATCCCATGTGGTGTGACTGGGATGGATGATTGTAAAGATTTAATGGCCATTAGTGTACAGCAAATGTGTAATTTGGCAAATTGTCCATTTGGTAAACCCAGTTTCCAGCTGCTTCCAGCAGTCAGGCACACCACTTGGTTGGAGATTCTTTGTGTGTGTGTGTGTGTGTGTGTGTGTGTGTGTGTGTGTGTAGTGTGTGTATCCCTCCTGTTGGTCTTGCTGGTGTGAGATTACTTATTTCCTGTGTTTTCATGGGTCTAGTTAACTTCCTTGGGTTTGAGTCTACCTTCTAGTATCTCTGTAGGGCTGGATTTGTGGATAGATATTGATAAATTTGACTTTATCACGAACTGTCTTGCTTTCTCCCTTTATGGTGATCGAAAGTTTTGCTACATACAGTAGTCTGTGCTGGTATCTTTGGTTTCTTATAGTCTGGAGAACATCCATCTGTTCAGGCCCCTCAGACTCTTTGAGTCTTCACTGAGAAGTCAGGTGTGTGTTGCTCCAGAGTCTACACATGACTGTGTGCAGTTGCGCAAACATTTGAGAAGATGGTATCAGATCGTCTGGGACTGGATCTATGAACATCTATAAGCCCTAGTGTGGGTGATGAGAACCAAACCGAGGTCCTCTGCAAAATCAGCAAGTGCCAACCACCCCCGAGCCGTCTCTCTAGTTCCCAGATGAGCACCTCACTCTCATCCTTTCTTTCCTGGGTGGACCATTGTATGTCCTATATCCTCCTCGTATCCCCCCAGCACTTAGAATCCTGTGATGTCTCCCATCTCAACCTAAAGGTACTCCAGGTCAACTTATCACAGAGGTACCTGCCCGTCCATGTTTACTGTAGCATGATCCCTGTTCATGATTTCGAAGCCCAGAACCAACCAAGGTATCTAACAATAGGACAATGGATAAAGGGAAATGTGGTGTATATACAGAATGAGAATTTAAAATGCTTTGCCTTTGTCTATTGTGTATGTGTGTATCATGGCATATGTGTGGAGACCGGAGGACATCCTTCCACGATGTGGGTCTCAGCAAATAAGCTCAAGCCATTGGGCTTGTGGGCAGGTGCCGTTATCCTCTGAGCCATCTTGACAGCAAACACAATGGGATATTTTTTTCAGTCACAAAGAACATGGGAAAATAGACACAACTGGAGATAATCACGTTAAGTGAATTAATCCAACCTCAGAAAGGCAAAGGTTGAATGCTTTTTATCACGCTGGCTTCATAGATTTTATATACATTGATGAAATCAGTAAGGCATGTACTATATGAAATGGAAGAAGGGGCCCTGATGGGGGGCGATGGAAGGAACTGGCAGAAGCATAGATAGGATATGCTCAAAATATAATATACACTAGCACGAAAACTTAAAAAAGAAGAACGCGCTGTGCTCCTGCGCTAGCCTGCATCACGCCAGCACAACAGGAAACCAGGAAAAGTTTGAGCATGAAGGGGGAGGAGCTCCCAAGGCCCCACCCCTAATGAAGGAGCCATTGGCAGTTGACAGCAGCTGGGGGAAGGAAAAATTGTTCTTTTTGGGGAGTTTCCCATGCTCCGGGGGATCGCCTCACACCCTCGCACATATGGTCAGTACTACATGTTTTTGAAAGAAGTCGGGAGGGCAGTGCGGCTGGGGAGGTAGAGGGGAGTTAGAGGGAGAAGTGGGGAGAGGATATAACCATATTTCAGCATGTGTGCATGAAATCCTCAAAGACTAGAACTTGTAAAGGCGAATAACTAAAATTAAATAGCGGAATTCACTAGGCAGAAGTGGATGTCCCTGTGTCTTGTTTTTAAACATATATGATGTCTGCTAATATAGATCATAGTTTCCACCATTAAAAAAATAACTTCAGTGTTGGAAAGATGGCTCACAGCCACCTACAAAACTCAAAGACACGCTGACCCTCAGCACTGACGGTTGAGTCTAACTCCAGCTTCAGAGTGCCCAACAGCCCTTTCTGGCCTCCTCCGGCAACTGTACTCACGTACACATATACACACAAGGATATATAACAAAAGATAAAATAATCGTCATTTTTTTTTTTAAGAAGAAACATTAAGTGGAAATCAACGGTTTTCCTGACTGAGTTCCTCTGAGGGTCCGCCCCTCTCTGCATCACTAGAGGCAAACCTTTGCAAAGCTTCCTTCTACCTCTGCCTCCCCAAACTACCGTCCGTTCCCGCGGGCTCGCTTGTGCCAGGCTCTACCGTGGCCTGCTATCGCCTACTTCTCCGTTCTTAATCTAACCGAACTAAATTCTTTTTAAGAATCATTCAGTGTGCCCGTGAGCGTGTGTGCCCATGTCCATGTGTGCATGTACGTGTGCGTGTGTCACAGTGAGTCTGTGGTGGTCGGGGGACAGTTCTGTCCTTCCAACCTGCGGGTCTCAGGGTTTGCGTGCAGGTTCTGAGGCTCGGCAGCCACACCCGCACCATAAGCCGTCCCTGCTCCATGTGACATCACGCGTGAGAACTTTTGTGCTACTGAGTGCATCTCCTGCTTCCTCGATGAGCTTCTTTCAACCCCCCCCCATGAGCTCAGTACAAATGGCTCACCATTATCTCATTACACACCCTCGCCGTATGTATTAATGATATCAGGCATTGTTGTAGTATATTCCATTATCTTTATATTATGCTCACTGCTCCCTCTTACTACCTCACTTGATATCCATCATCCTTATTATATATATTTGACTTTATTGGTCTATTTTCTCCCTGTTCTAGGAGCTTTGTGGGGATGGGAACTATTGTTCTAGCACAGTTTCTTTTGGGTGTGTGTTTGTGTTCATGTGTGTGCAGCCGCATATGTGTGTGCACGTGTGTTTGGAAGACAGAGTTCAACCCTGGATTCAGGAACCATCCACTTTGTTTTAAGTTGGGGCCTCTCACTGGCCTTGCACTTGCTGGTATTATAAACTGGATAACTAATGAGCCCCAGAGATCTGCCTGTCTCTGCTTCCTCAGCTCTGTGATTACAAGCATGCACCCCAACATCAGCTTTTGTGGTGGGATCTGCAATCAACGCTGGGTCCCCTTTCCTACCAGGGAAGCACTTTACTGATGACACCGTCTCCCAGCCTTCCCTAGCAGTCTTCATCCACACACTCGGAACAGCACTGGGCGCATAGGAGATGGCCACACACGTTCCTTAAACACATGAAACTAAGTAACCCAAATGCACGAATCTCTCAAAACTTGTTACTGTTTTATTAACTACTTTATTTCTATTATTATTATAAATTGAACAATTAATTTACTAAATTAAAAATTGAGAAGTTTTAAAACATCTTTCACTTGGAGATATATCTTTCAGCCAGCTGGAAAGTATGAGACCCCCCCTTCCCCCCAAAAGATTCTGCAAGAACTTCCAGCTGGGCCCTGAAGGGCAGCAGCGAGCACGTGCCACACCCGTTGTCGTCTGATGCGTAACAAGTTCCATTCCAGGCCATGCCCCTGTGGCCAGACCCGGTTGGGCAGGGGGACTCTACATCCAAGAGGTTACAACCCTCAGGAAATATAGAGAGGACTGGCCTGGGATCCAGCAGATGGTAATAAAGGAAGATTGATGGCCTCCATCAAGGAGACAGAGAGATGCGGCTTCTGGGACTTCTGAGCGGGTACAAGGTTACAACATCATAGGTGTCCTGAGAGTGACCGGAGGCCAGCCTAGACCAGTCTCTAGAGAGCGACAGGGTGCAGACCCAAAGAGAGTGATCGGGTGCTATGACGAGGAACGCTGTGAGGACACTATGACTTTGAAGGAAACTCCATCAGCACTGACGGCAGGGTGAAGGGGGAAGGGTCACTGAGAGTATTATAGTATAGTCATAAAGGGAACATGATGTGTGTGTGTGTGTGTGTGAACTCACATCACCAGACCTGTGTGGAAAGCACCTTTAAACTCTCGCTGTCCCAAAACATACAGTAATATACAAAAACAAACAAATGTCTCACATCTTATTAAATAGTTCTGAATACACCTCACGGTTGAGTTGTCATGATTATTTGAATTTGTCAGTCCAGACCTTAAAACTCAGTTACAAACAAAGGGACTCCCTCGGCCTCCCTGCTCGAAGTGTCAAGTGGCAGCGATAAGGTACAAACTCTAGAAACAGATATTGGGATAAACAAGAATTGGCCCAAAGGGACTTGTTGAGATCTCAAAGAAAAAGAACTACTGACATTTGAAAATCAGCAGAAATGAAAGTGTAAACTATCATGCTTTACTCATTTTGTGTACGGCAATTTTTTCCATGTCTATCTATCATCTTTCTTCTACCTATTAGCTATAATCTAT
Organism: Apodemus agrarius; assembly: GCA_964023405.1. NCBI lineage: Eukaryota > Metazoa > Chordata > Mammalia > Rodentia > Muridae > Apodemus > Apodemus agrarius. The sequence goes on along the minus strand of OZ030005.1, from coordinate 1,237,548 downwards.
CTATTAATCAATCATCTACCTCTCATCTATCTACCTCTAATCTATGTATCTATGTATCTATGTGTCTGTCTATCTATCTATCTATCTATCTATCTATCTATCTATCTATCTATCTATCTAAAAGAAAAAGAGGGTTGGAAAGACAACTCTGAGGGTAAAGGTTTGCCACACAAGCCCAACAACCTGAGTTTGATTCCCAGAACCCACATAAAGGTGGAAGGTGAGACTCACGGCCATGAACTCTCCCCTGACACCCACACACTCAGCACAGCCCCCCCCTCTCTCTCTTTCTCTCTCTCTCTCTCTCTCTCTCTCTCTCTCTCTCTCTCTCTCACACACACACACACACACACACACACACACACACACACATTAAAAGTTTAAAACAAAGAAAAGAAAAGAAAAACAGTTGTTTGGTTTTTTTTTTTTTTTTGAAAGGTAAATGTCTATCAGTTAAAAGACAAAACCAAACACTATTTTGAAAGCCATTCTTTATGACTAAACACCAGTGTGTGTGTGTGGGGGGAGAACTTTTTCTTTTTTCCTTTTAAGGAATAAGAGAGGGATATATAAATTAGCTTAAAATCATCAGGCCTAGCACATGAGGAAAAAAATCTCAAATACTGGTTTATGTCACTTTTTTTAAGTCAAGAAAAAGAAAACAAGGTTGTCAGAACTGAAAATTAGAGAAAGAAAACAGGTCCTGGGAAATAACCACACAACAGATGGTGTGCTTAAATCTATTTACCATCAGGAAGTGGATGCCTCCCAAACACTGACCACATGGCCCCAAGGCTCCAAGAACTCTCTCCCTTTGCCTAATTTTGCGGCAATGTATATATTTCTTGGAATCAACCTGGCTTTTCTGCCTGGTGGAAAAAGATCCCATGGTGGGTTGATGAGCTTGAGGAGTGAGTCTCTGGAAACTGGGCCATGTGTTAAAAATCAAGCTATTTTGTCTCGTTTGGGGCCAACTTTCCAATCCATCCACCCTTAACTGGAGTTCATTTTCCTCCACTTGGGAGATGTGTGATGCTCAGGACTTTCTTTTCTCAGAGCCCACATCTTGTGATGGATAGGATGTGTATGTGGGATGTCTATTGTACTGGGGAGAAGTCCAATGTATGCGGTAACCCCTATGGTACTGTGTGGACGCACATAATGAAATGCCTGTTCTCCAGAGGGGTGGAGGGGAGAGAAACCCGACAGACTCTAGCTTGGGAACCCAATGTACTTATATTATTTTATTCTGCATATGTGTGTGCACATGCACACGTGTAGAAGCTAGACATTGGCATCTGGAGTCTTCTTCCACCAGTCTTCACTGTGTCCATCGAGGTGGATCCCTCTCTCTCTTTCTCTCTCTCTCTCTCTCTCTCTCTCTCTCTCTCTCTCTCTCTCTCTCAGACTTGGAGTTCCTCTATGCCAGCCAGCCAGCTCTGGAGATCCCATCACCGTCTTTGGAGTGCTAGAATTACAGGTGGGCAGACATACTCCAAACTTACACGGGTTCTGGAGCTCCCTGACTCTGGTCCTCACCCTTGTGGCATGTGCTTGAGTCACTGAGTCATCTCCCTGGGCTGCCACCACCACCACCACCACCACCACCACCACCACCACCACCATCACCACCACCACCACCACCACCACCTCCACCTCCACCACCACCACCACCACCTCCACCACCACCACCACCACCACCACCATCATCATCATCATCATTGCTATTATTAATTATTATTAATATTTCTGTTTTTTTAGAGCCCGGGTCACATGTAGCTCAAACTAGCCAAACTCAGTTGAAGACAATATGTAGTTTAAATGACCTTGGACTTCCATGAGGCTACCCTACCTGAATCTCACAACCTTGGATGAGTGACAAGTCACAAAAGCTTTACTCTTGAAGAGCCCCAATCTCCAAGCCAATCCTTCATGTCTTTGTACTCTAGTGGCTTCCAGGGCAGGGGAGAGTAGCAACTGGAATTTCAGGGGAGAGACTTATGACCCTCTTCCTCTTCCATGGAGAGGGCATCAGTGGGCTCATCGTCCTTATCAAAGTCTAGTCGTCCAGTGCATTGTTCTGGCATGACTTCCAGACAGGTCTTATTCGGTCAGACAGACACTCCACTTTGTGATGGGATGGTCATGCCATGCCCTGGGGAAACAGCTAAAGTCCAGTGCTCTGTGCCTGGCAGGATGCTCACAGTCTCCGAGGATACCATGGGTGCCAGGGGAAGATTGATTCAGATACGTTCTAGGGATCCAACTTAAGCACCCAGCTTGGCAGCAAGCACTTTCACCAGACGACCCATCTTTCTGTGCCTCTTTGTTGTTGTTGTTGGTGGTGGTGGTGGTTGTTTTGGGTTTGATTTGGTTTTCTAACTCTTGATTGTCTGGCCGCAACCTCTAGGATTCAGACATGTGCCACCAGGTCTTATGCACCTGATATTGTGTGATGTCTGCTTTGTGAAGGACCCACTTAGGACAATCACCATGACATTACTGTTTGTTTGACAAATCAGCATGGGGGCTGGAGAGATGCCTCAGTGGGTACAAATGGATCCCTGTCGCCCATAGTGGAAGTAGGGAACTGGCTCCCCCAAACTGTCCTCTGACCTTTTCACGTATGTTATGACTACCATGTGCCCAAATAAACACATGTACATCACATACACACAACAGTAAGATACGACTTTTTATGTGTGTGGATGTTTTGCCTGCATTTGCGTGTGTGCACCGTGTGTGTGCGTGGCACCTGAGGAGAGCAGAAGGAGGCAGTGGATCCCCTGGAACTGGAATTCTAGGGAGCGGTGAGCTTCCATGTTGAGTGCTGGTAATTGAATCCAGGTCTTCAGGAAGAGTAATAAGTGTTCTTAGTCACTGAGCCATCCCTCTAGCACCAGACATCGTTTTTAATAATTAAATTAATGCTACTGTTAAAAACCTAGAACAAAAGCATCACACACCAAAATCTAACTGCACTCAAAGTTAATCCTTCTCAGTGAACTTCTGCACAATTTCAACAGCCATTCTGAAGCTGTGGATCTCACACTGGACCTTACACTTTCGCTATGAAATAAATCTTATGCACTTAGCCATCACCACCCCCAAAATGGAAAATCCACGATTGAGTTAGAACTAGAAAAACAACTTTACATCCTGTCCTATAACTCCTGCCCACCATGGTCCATCCAGTCCATCCTCAACCCCTAATGTTCAGACATTTTTGTTCTCTCTTCTGCATGTTACACTGGACTCATTACACTCATTCGCAAGCTCTTACTTGCTTACTCAGCTGTGTTACTTTGGATTCCCATTGTATAGGTATTCTCTTAAAAATTCTGACAAATCCTAATTTTGGTCAAGATAGCAGTATGCACAGTTACAGCTATATGAGTAGGGCAGGGGGAGCCAGTGTAGTGAAGGAGACAGTGTGTGTGTGTGTGTGTGTGTGTGTGTGTGTGTGTGAGAGAGAGAGAGAGAGAGAGAGAGAGAGAGAGAGAGAGAGAGGGATCTTGCCATCTATTATTGAGAACATAGCATGTTTTCAGTACAGGCAGCTTCCTCCTCTTCCTGCTTCCCGGACTGTGCTGTGATGCCTTCACACTGTGCCCATTAGGAAGAAAGCATCACCGTAAGTGAAGTAAGCAAAGGCCTGTTCTCAGCCAGAGAGGGACAAGAAGGTCCTTGTTGACTCCCATCACGGTGGGGCTTTCTCGAGCACGTGTTACAATAAATCTGCACTAACGGTTCTCAAACGGGACCTTGTGTGCGCTGGGGCTGGAGGGATGGCTCAGGGGCCGACAGCGTGTGCTGCCTTGCAGAGGACTCAGCTCAGTTCCCACTGCCTATACTAGGAGGCTCACGACAGCCCAAACGCCAACTCTAGGCCGCCTAACACTCCTAGATTCCATGACTACCTGGACAGACCTCCATACAGACTCACGTACACACATAATGTTATAGGTAAATTTTTTTTTAAAAAAGTACCTGGGCATTTATGAAGGGTATTGGGGGTCACTGCCTCTTTTTTCTCATGAAGGCTGCCTCAGTCATAGCTCAGCTACGGGCACAGCCCAGCAACTAGCCTTGAGCACCGACTTCAGCCTGATTCTCTTCCCAGATACCTTATAGCATTGGCGAGGAAGAACCTTAGGCAAGATGAGATCTGAGAGCCCACTGCTTCTGTCTCCCCAGCCCTCTGCAGACTCCTGTCTTGATTGCTAATTCTAGTCCTGGTTACTCTCCACTCCCCAGCACAAAGCCGACCTCTTGTCTAACGCTGGCTTGGTCCCTAACAGCCCCGGGCTTCGACTCCTTCCTCTGTAAGCTGCCCTGGTCAGAGGCTCTGTCTCCCCAGGGTGTGGTGGGAATTACACAATGCTGTTGGGGCTCCAGCTTCTTTGCTGGGCCGAGAATGTGCTGAACAAGGGGTGCATCGATCCAGAGGGGGCTTAACGGCAAGTCATGTCCTTGGACGCAGCTGCCTGCGCACACGTGCACACATCGGAGCTTGGTCTTGGCTGCGCTGTTTGTCCTTGGTTTAAAACTATCAGCAAAAGCTGTGGGATTCAGTGTAGCCAGAGGAAGTGGAGAGACTTTAAATTTTCTTTTTCTTTCCTTTTTTTTTTTTTTTTTCCAGAATAGCCTGTGAGGGTCTACTAAAGCAACCGGAGCTGATCTAAATCTTGGGGGTAAACACTGAGCAAGCTATCAAAATTCCTGACATTGTGCTGGAGGCCCAGAGGTCAGAGCGGCAGGAAAGGAGTGCAGGGCTCAGTAAATTACACAAGATTGTAGGAAGCAGCTTTGTCCTACAGACTCCGGTTAATGAGCTAGAGCCAGGGGTCAGGGCTGACGCTGAAGTATGGGACGCAGCGAATGAGATGTCTCAACAGGTAAATACTTGTCACCAAGCCTAGTGACCTGAGTTGGATCCCTGGGGACCAAATAGTAGGAAGGAGAGAAGGATTTGTCCTTTACCGCCATACCTACACCGAGGCACATGTTCGCACACACCCACAAAGAAGTAGATTTAAAAAAAAAGAGGTGTCAGCTAGGCCCTGGAAGCGGTAAGGAACTGCACAGTTGTTAGTGGAGAACATACTTCAGACGAGCGAGGGGGATCCGTTTGCAGACTTAGCAAACAAACACACAGGACACCCGGTTAAATTTGAATTTCAGGTAAACAGCAAATGAATGTGCAATTCATACTATGCTTATATTAAAATATTACTCAGCACGCTGTCCTCCAAACCAAGCCAGCGTCCCGGTCCGTGAAAGGGGTGTCAGTACAGGTGCACACACCACAAGTTCCCAACACCTTAGACCCAGGTATTTACCCAAGAAAGAGGGAAATATCTCTACACACACTTGTACGTGAGTATTTGTAGACAGCAGCAAAGCCCAGCAATAACCCAAAAGTCCACAGACAGGCGGATAAATGCATTATGATGGACCTACCCAGAGAAGCACTATACAGTCACAGAGATGGTGGGTGACTGACTCTGGGAACAAAATTTAATTACCTAAAAATAACTATATAAAACAAAGGAGGCTTGGGAGGGGGAGTCTCTATACAGCTTCAAGTACACAAAATTCTGGAAATTAAAACTAAATGTGATGACACAAAGCAGATGCGTGGTAATGTAAGGTGGTATGAGAGGAGAGACGAGAAAGGAATCAAGTGTTTGAGACCAAAGGCTGCGCTCGCTGCCTTGGTAGGCTGCGGTGAGGGTTGCCTGGAGAGCGCAGACTGGAGGATAATAGTTAAGAGCACATTTGCTGCCTTTGCACTGCACTACGTAAATCCAAGGGACAGGACTCAGGTCGTCCCTTGTGGCAAGCATCGACATTGGCTGCGGAATGAACTTTTCCTTTCACAAAACTGAAGCTCTGGGTTGGGCTTGTGACTTCACTGGTAGAGTGATTTCAGAGCTCCCACAAGAAATCCTGGGCTCTGTACCCAGCATCACAGAAACCAGGCCGGCTCATGCCTGCTGTCTCGCACTGTGGAGGTAGAGACAAGAGGAGGGAGAGTTCAGAATCCCACTGGGCTGTAAGAGCCTCAGTCTAAAGCAAAACAAGAAGCTGTGAATCTGCTAAACAATAGCTCTCCACCAGCCCGCCACCTGGCCGCCACCATCTTACTTTCTATCCTTGTGTATCTGAGTACTTGGCAGGGGAGGAACCTTATGAAGATAGACCCACACAATGCCTACCCTTTGTGTCTTGCTTATTTCAGAGAGCAAAATGTCTTCAGGCTCCATCTGTACGGTAGCATGTGTCAAAACCGCCATCCTCTGTAAGACTAATAGCCCCTTGTACGTGTAGATGACATCTTATTTACTTAAACGTTTCTTGATGGACACCTGGGTTGTGTCAGAGATGTCACCCTCTGTCTCCCTTCTATCTGTGTAAGAGATGAGCGCTCCCACCACCTTTGCTGCTACTGGAATTTAGGGGGTTAATAAAAGTTAAGCTTATTGTAATGACTTTGACTTATACATCCTTCAAAACAGTGTGTGTGTGTGTGTGTGTGTGTGTGTGTGTGTGTGTATGCTTGTTTATGTGTGGGCACACACGTTAAGGCGCATATTTGTGGCTGTGCATGCATGTGGAATCTTAGGCTGCTGTCAGTATTCATTCATTTTCCCCTTTAATCATCTAGATGGGGTCTCTCAGTCAAGCCCAGAGCTCACCAACATGGCTAAAATTACTAGCCAGCTTGCTCTGGGGATCCTTTTTCTGTACTTTCTGGGTCTGAATTTACAGTTGGGCTGTCACACCCGCCCAACATTGGGATCTGGTCCGTGATCTTACAAGGAAAGTACTCAGCCACCTCCCAGCCCTGCCACGTTCTTTTCACAGTAACATAAGGTCCTGCTTCACTCCATCTTCTAACTCCTGTGTCGCCGAAATCGACTTGTAGGATCCAGTGGTGTATATGTGTGGAGGTCAGAGGTCACTCTAGGCATCTCTGTCTCCAACATAGTCTTTGAGACAGGTCTCTTACTGAGCCCAGAGCTCCTCTGTTAGCTCCCTGCCTCCGGGGCTGGGGTTACAGACATGGGCTGCAGTGCTCTGGTGTTTACATGGAGGCCGGAGATCCGAACTTGAGCGCTCCTTTGTGTGGCAAGCTTCACTGACAGACCCACCTCCCGGTTTGCAGGGGTTGAATTTTAAAGAATGTCACAAAATGGCAGCACCGAGGATCACAGCAAACAAACACCGGCCCAGGCAGGGGCTCCAGAGTGAATTTTGCCAAACAGCCTTGAAGCTGGGGATTAAAGTATTTCTCCCATCTGGAACCTGGCGACTGCAGAAACAGTGACCACATTGTGTTTCTTCCCAGAAAAAACACGGAGTTGCCTGGCTCCCCGGCGATGTCTATATGACTTGGCAGCTGGCCTGGCCTCGTAGCTCGGAGGAAAATTCCAGGGTGGGATTCAAACTGAGTTTCCAGCGGCAAACGGGCTAGAGGGCTTAACCCCTTCCTCTCGTGGATTCCAGGCCCAGGTAATACATGAGCCAGATGATCAGGTCTGCAAGGAGCCTCTGTTTCTTTCTTTACAGAATGGGCAGACGGGGATCTGACCTGATGACAGATTATATAGAACCCATGAGATGCACAACTAAATTCAGTTCTCTGAGATTTGGCCTTCAGAAGAAGGTCTTCATAGTTAGGCCTATCCTAGCTCAGACTCTCTGGGTTTTGTTTGGTTTTGTTTTTTCAGCCTTGGAGTTCTTTTTGCCTTTTAGTTTATTAATATTACTACTGTGCATGTGTGCATGCATGACATGTGTGTGTGTGTGTGTGTGTGTGTGTGTGTTGTGCGTCACAGCCCTCACACCGTAGTGTGAGGATGACTCTGTGCTGTCTGTCCCCGCCCTCCACCTTTACTTTGCATCCGGGCATGGAGCTCAAGTCAGGTTTGCACAGCAAAGTCTTTCTTACCTGAGCCACCTCACTGCCCCCACCGCACAGTTCCAGACCACAAAGGGTGGTCAGCTCTGTCTTGTTGGGTTGCTCCAACCACTCTGCCTCAGAGCATGGAGTACGAGCGAGAGCATCTCTTCCAGGCTTTTCTCCCATTTGGCATGCTTACAGCTTAGTTTCAGGGACACCAGACCCTACTAATCCTGTGTAAGTCACTGCTCTGGATTCCTACACGGATACCCATCCAGCAGTTCATCAGCCCGACACGGTCCCTCCCGCCTGCCTGCCTGCCCAGTGCTCCTCACACCACTCCGTCCTTCCCCAGAAAATTCCATCCTTCGAGTCATTCTACCCTCAGATGAAGGCTTACTCCTGCTCATGCTGCTTGGCTACAATTCAACATCATCTACTCTAAGAGGAACTTCCCAACTGTACTCCCTGACAAATGGCCAAACCCAAGCCTCTAAGACCAGGTTACCAGCTTATAGTGGGTACTACTGAGGTCTCTGAAGTCACTTCTCGCCAACCCTCACACGGTCTTGGAGGTTTCCTATAAAATCCACACCTCCAGCTACACATGACGGCACATACACATAACTCCACTGTTAAGTAGGACCAAGCAGGGGTATAACGACTTTGAGGCTACCATGTATTACAGAGTGAAAGACCCTGTTAAAAAAATCAACATAAGACAATACCCCACACTATCCCCAAAATGAATTTATACATGTTGATGTAGGCCATCAATGAATCAGCCTTCTCTAATGTATTTTTTCTTCCTTTCCATATTCTAACATTTTATATTTTACCTGGGGAGTCAGATCACCTCAACTCTCAAATCCTACAGTTTAGGTGGAAATGGCGTCATTGTCCAATCTAGGAATGTAGTCTGTTCCAGGCCTGGCCAATCACCATCTCAAGAATTGACTCATCACAGGATCTGGAACATTTGTGGGATTATATCGTAGTAGCGTCACTGCTTCCAGGGATGATGTAGCGGGCAGCACCCGTTCTCAGTGACACTAGTAGCCATCTTTGCTTCTTGGACAGAATCAGGCCAGATTAGAAGTTAACGGTTCCCAGAGATTGAGACATAAAGATTCCATCCTGACAGTATTCTTTGAGGCTCTTGTATTGAATTCCTCTTGTATTGTTTAATCCAACTGGAGTTTATTTTCCTTTCAGTGATACGTGAAGTAGACATTACAAATAAAATCCATATCTTCCTCCTTGAGCCTCTCAGACAGGAAGCATTCAAGCCATCCCTGCCCTGTCCCTCTTCCTCGTTCTCCAGATCCAGAGACCATGCTTTTGTGAAAACAGATGTCTACTCATGTATGTGTCTCCAACTTCTTTTCTGCTTTCTAATCTTTCATTGATTTTATTTATTTATTTATTTATTTATTTATTTATTTATTTATGTGTGTGAGAAAGTGTGTGCCACCGTTGCCTCCTTCCACCATGTGGGCTCTGAGGACTGAATTCAAGTCGTCAGCCTTGGCAGCAAGCACCTTCACCCACTGAGCCCTCTCATCATCCCCCGAGTCTCCTAGTTAAATACATCTATGCAGTAACTTTTTACAGTGACACATCTCCCCATTCCACGGCTCATCCACCCCACCTGCACTGCACTGCTGTTCTTCTTAACCTCCCGTCCCCCTTCCTTCAATCCCAGGAAAGACTTCCAAAACACAAGCCTAACTTCCATCTTTTGGAGCCATGTCTTCAATGACAGGGAAACCCTAATTGCTAAAGTAAGCAGTAATACACACACACAATTACACACACAGAAACCAAGAGAGGCAGACAGAGACACAAAGAGTGAGACTGAGAGGGAGTCAGAGACAGAGAGGCAGAGAGAGATTGCTGAAATACAGCTGAGAGCCCAGAGGCAGTTTGCTGCAGATATAGCTGCATATGGGCGGCTCGGAGAGTTCAGCAGAGATCTCTCGTGGTGCCCCTCTAGCCCTGACTCACTGCCATGCACTGCCTCCAGCACATCCGAGGTAACACTCCCAGAGATACTCGCCACTGGTCCAAACCAGGTTGTGTGTCTTATCCCCAAGCCAGGTATAGTGACGTCTGAGGATCTAATGACCATGACAGGGGCTGGGAAGAAAAGCTACAGAGGTAGGGAGGTTGGAGTTGTCTTCAAAAGCACAAGGTGATTTGTGGGTCTCCAAACACCAGTAACCAATGAGATGGCCAAAGGTAACGACACTCGCTGCCAAGCCTGATGACCTCAGTTCAATCCCAGGTACCACACGGTGAAAAGAGAGAACTGACTCCCATGAGCTACCTTCTGACTTTCTGTGGTGTCCAGTGCCTAGACAATATACACAAAATAAATACATAGATGTGATGTTGTGTTTTTAAGTGAACACCCACCTAACATGTGCCAGGAGCCCCGGGGTCAAGTTCAAGGCCCACGGATGGCTGTTTGGGCCTTCCTCCGGAGTCCTGTTTCACAGCCATTGCTACGGCTTATATAATCCTAGGTAGAATACATGCTCCATGTCTCTGCCTCGGAGCCCTAGACTTTTGTACATTTCTACCCTCAACACAAAACACTCATGCCATTACTCCTTTTAGCAATCTTATGCTCCACTTGGGGCCTCAACAACCTTAGCTGGTCCTTGAGAGAGTTCCTAACCCCCCTCCCTCCCGCATCAGACCCCACGAGAATAAGATTTTACATGGAAGGTACATTTTACTCTTAGGAAAATAAAGCACCTTTGAACATGTGTGTGCGTAGTGCAAGCTGAGTACGCGCAACCCCAACCTTTGTATCACACCTATCTACCTGCCCCTCCCCATATCTCTTTATGTTGTGTTGTGACTCACTGAGATTAAGCAGGGCCGCGTATGAGGCTGTAGGTTTGGAGCCGTATGTTGGAGTCTGGTGGGTTCAGCGGAGGGGACACAACTAAAGACACCGAGGCTCACTCCCGTCCCAGAGTCTACCAATAGTCAGTAGTTCTGACACAAAAAGTACCCCCCCCTCCATGGCTGCTGATGGACAGAGCTGGTCTTGTGTGGGTGGAGCGCAGGCATCCACAGTCTCTGTGAGCTGGTGATTGCAATGGCTATGCGGAATCTAGAGAAGGCATTTCACAGCTGTTTACTCTTATCTCTCAATTCGGATGTGCTCCCCCACTCCCTCTCCTGGAAATGCTCACCGAGCCTTAGGGAGGCGGGTAGAGGCTGCCTAAGACTGGGGCCGAGTCCTTCTCTCACTATCTGCATCTTGGGCAGTCGTGAGTCTCTACATTCTCTCTGTTCATGGAAGCAGAAGCGTCCGTGGCTGCTTTTGACTCAGTGCATAAGCTTCAGCCTTCAGAAGGCACTTGGTGCTTGTGTTCCGTGTATGGTGTTTTCTCCTTAGAGAAACTAGCCACCGTCCTGCTCTGCCAGGCCCACATCTCTCCACCTGTATCCCCACCACAGATCAGCCTAGTACAATAGATACTCTGTGTGCCTAACCCTGGCTTGGGAGTGCATGACCCCGGCAGGCCGGCTAGGTGCAAAGGAAGCTGGCCGTTCTCACACGGAGAGATGGCCTGGGAGTGGTCATCCAGCCCCGTGCTCCCAGGGGGAAGCTTTGCCTGCCCTGCCAGTGGACAGGCTCAAACAGAGAAGAGACAGCTCCTGGCTACATTCCGTGACCCCAGGACAGCCACACCCCTCTCCTCCCTGACAGCCAGTTCCTGGAGCCAAGAAATTCTCCCCCCAACACACACCCTTGCTGAGACTGGTTTCCGCACTCTGCAGCCCCTCTCCCTCCATGCCAAGCAGGAGCCCTGCTGTTCCGTGCAGGGCCATGTGTGTTAACTTAAAACCTTCGTCAACAGGGTGAGGCTTGCAGTGAAATCTGTTGGGGACGTTTATTTTACCATGTAGAGTCCTACATGACCACCTGTTGGGAGAGACATACATTCTTGTGAAGCATTCCTATGTGCTGAAAAAAATTGATTTTAATGCACGATGGCTGCTATTTGAGACACCACTTACGAGGGGACATGACTGCCTCGTGGCGTCAGCTTGCATGAGAAAGCTGTCGAAATGAATCGAATTTCAGACATAATACAGCAGGTGCTAGCTGAGGTTGGAATCGGCATCCACCCTGCCCCCTCCATCTCCAGCCCTGAGGGCAGCTAGCTGAGTCCCAAGGCACGTCATGTGCCCTTTCTGGTCCTTACTGTCTTTGTGGGCAACACTGAGCATGATACTAAACGTTTAAAAGAGCTTCCCGAGAGGACCGAGTAGGAGAGCCGAGGCAAAGCACGCAGACACGGGCCGGGCCGAGCTTTCGGAAAGCCCAAATAAGTGCGAGCTGTGACTCACCTCCCCCTTCTGCTGAGTATTTCATAGAAAGAGGCAGGCAGAAAATATTTGCCGTGCCACCAAAAATATCAGAGGGAAGAGGGAAAACACGGTGATGGGGCTGAATTGAGCCCATGGGAGGATCTCGCCATCTGAACACCCCAGCAGGCCTTCCTCAGAATAGCTTCGGATCCCACACCATATGTCCTCGTCTCCTGCCAAACGCCCAGTGGCTTCCCTCTGAGGCAGCGTCTTCCTTGGCTCAGCGGAGCCGAGTCCGTAGCCGAATCTAGGAACGGGGTGTTCACACCCACGGCCCAGCCAAGGTCACCAGAGCCCTGCTGGCGTTTCTTGCTGAGGTGTGAATGTTCTCAAGGGGACGCTGACAGTGATGGTCAGGGGCTAAGAAGTTTGTTGGGAGAGGTATTATTGACACAGGGAGACAGACAGATAAACCACAGTATGGCGGCAACACAGGAGATTCTGGCCCCTGTGCCATTTAGGGACAGCATAGTGAAAATTCTGAAGAGGAAAGCAGGCCCTTGCTGTAGAGTTGGGGGTTCTTTCTGAGGAACAGATTGGGGGTTCACAGCCATGCTTCCTGATTTCCCCATCAGGAGGTAAAAGAGAGTGGGGAGCAGGACGGGTTAACACCCCTATACTTTCTTTGATGTAGACTTGCTTTAGAGACACGGGCATCTGGAAATGTGTTAGCTTCTCAGAGGGTGCTCTCAGTAGAGACCTGTCAGTATCTCCCAGAGGGGTGTGGCTTCTGTGGGGTTTGTGGTGGGAGTAGCAGTCTGCTCTGGACTCTAACAGTGTTATGTTTTACTTCAGTTTCTTTTGCTATGATAAAACACCCTGACAAAAGTAATTTAGGAAAGAAAGCATTTAGTTCAGCTCCCTACTCCAGGCGACAATCCATCACAGTGGAAAGCCAGTGGGGCAGGAACGTGAAACAGCTGGTCACGTGACATTCGGAGAGGGCTGAGGGGACGCCTGCTAGCGCATAGTCACGTTCTTCCCTCCGATACAGTCCAGGACCCAGCACAGGGCTGGTCCCACCTACCGTTAGACCGAGAGTTCTCATACCAATAACTGGGTCAAGACAATTGTGCACAGACACGTCCAGAGGCCTACCTGATCTAGACAGTTCTTACCGGTAGCACTGACCATCACAGACCGTGAAGCTGGGCCTCCCGGGGCTCACCCTGCTGTGAACTGAGTTCCACTGAACGTGGGAGTGAGTGGTGCTTGTCGGGATCCCCAGCACTGGGGAGGTAGAGGCAAGGAAAACAGGAGTTCTCTGTTTCCTTGGCTACATTAGGAGGCCAGCCTGGGCTATGAGACCATATTAAAAAAACGCAGCACTGTGGTGAGCTGAGTGCATCTTGTGGTCCTGGTGGATGAGCCTGCCTGGTTTCTCTTCCTTGTAACTAAGAGCTGTTAATGGGATCCTCACTCTACCATCTTAATTAGAATATCCTTGACTATTACAAGGGACCCTCAACAACATGGGGGCCTGCTGAGTGTTCCCTCAGAGAGGGACCGGCCACTCTTTACTGCCCCACGTCCCTGGCATGACATTCTTCCCCGGGTGCACACTGAGTGTCTTGGGAGGACTACACGGAATGAAGGAACTGAAAGGGCATTTATGTCTGTGCAGCTTTGGGAAACTCGTCACCATTGCTGAGGTGAGACTTCATGCTGATACTGGTGTTAGGGGGTGTGTCGTACGACCCTCCTGCGAGTAACTCAACTCATACAAGTCTGCAAGTCAAGCCAGTACAGTCGTTAGTTCATTAAGTTGGGGGAACATATGTCCACACAACACATATGCATCACTGGTGTGTGTGTGTGTGTGTGTGTGTGTGTGTGTGTGTATGTATGTGTGTGTAACAGACAGAGACAGACACAGACAGAGAGAGAGAGAGAAGGAGAGGCAGAGAGACAGAGAAACAGAAACAGTGTGTCTTCTCTTAACTTAGTTGTTTGGTCCAATTGAGAGACCCAACTAATACAAGCACTAAGTATGAGAAGAAAACATTAAACCTGAATAAATCTTATCCACCCACAGGGATTTTCATCAGCATCTGATGTGAGAAGCAGGGCACCTCTGCACACTTCAGACAAAGAGCAATACGTCTGAGAAGGAATGACAGGACGGATGGGTGTCTGACCGGGGGAGGGAACCCCAGGCTGTCACTAGGAGATATATGGGGTGGGGGAGATAAGGCTGCTTCAGGGTGTTTACCCAGGCTCGGGGCAGCCAGTCGCCAGCCTGTGGTCGTCAAGGCTCTGTCCCAGCCTTCATGAAAGGATCTTTATGGCCTGTTGCTCCCGGGAGAGGCGGGCTGAGCGGGCCTTCCCGTGGCTACAGTTCCTCTGGGCTTTCAGCCTGAACCGGCCGACAGGCCAACGTGGTGTGTTTTGGGCCGGTTTGTCCCTGTCTCTCTCACTTTTCCATGTAATACCTCTCTCCTCGACATGTGGCTTGGAACTTCACAAAGCGCTGCTCTCGGCATCATAGAGAAACGCGTGCACACCAACAAGCGGACCAGGCTCCATAAATATGGAGACAGGGGAAGGTGAGCGGGCTGAGGGAGCACAGGAAGGCATCTCTCACCCGCCTGCCAACCCAGAGGTGATCCCTGAGATCCACAGGGTGGAAGGAAAGAGCTGACTCCTGCAAGTCGTCTGCTGACTTCTGCATGCACGCTGCGGTGCCTGCACATGCACACACACACACACACACACACAGACACACAGACACACAGACACACACAGACACACACAGAGACACGCATGCATGCACGCGCACACACATACACACACACACACATGCACGCGCACACACATACAGACACACACAGGCACACACACACACTCCTGTAAGCATGCACATGTGCACAACACACAGATACATAAATAAATATACATAATTTTAAAATTCACATTTAAATAGGTTTGTAGAGATAATGGCTCTCGCGCAGGGAAGGCCTAGAAGAGGAGAAGACTTTTAAGGAAACGCATGCTGGCATGGCCCCATTTCTCAAATGTGTAATGGTTTTCGGAGGCCATTTTGTTTTTAAATTTTCTTTTTTCTTTATTTATTCTTCATAGATGTATATATTGTATGCTGTGCACACCATCCTGTCTCACCCCAGTGGATCAGTCCCCTCTGTCCTGTACAGCTCCAGGACTTTCTGCTTTCGTGTCACACAGACACCCATGATTTGTACTTATCTATGTAAAATCTAGGAACTCCATGAAAGCAAGCACATGCGAGTCTGTCTGAGCCTGGCTTCTCTCCTGTTAATCCTGTGCGTGGACACTGCCCGTGACGGTGATCTGTGTCACACAGGCGTGCGTGTGAGTGTGGCTGTTCACTATAGGATTAGAACCGAGATGGGACAAGGGAAAGAGGAGGTGAGCAAGTGGGGGAGGTGGGGCCACAGGGTGCTGTGACATGAAGAGAGAAAGGAGGTGCCGGAGGGAGAGAGGGGACCAGAGAAGATGGGCTGGGGAGAAGGACCAACAGAAGCAGTTTTTGTCAGGATCCCGTCTAAGTGCCACCTCACCGTTAGCAGGCAACGGCCAGGCCGGCCTGGCCCACTGTAAAAGGGCGGGCTTGCCTCTCCCCCCTCTCCACGCGGTCATGGCCGGCCTCTACTTCTCCTCTCTCCCTCTCTCTCCCTTTCTCTGCCTCTACCACCCTCTTAACTCCCCTCCCCATGCCCTGAATAAACTCTAGTCTATGCTATACCATCGTGTGTCTGGTACCTCTGCGGGAAGGGCTGTCTCGGCATGGGCCTCCTGAGGCACCCCTTCCCCCACACACCCATAGAACATATTCTTATGCCTTTCTCTTTTTATGAATACAACAATTTTTGTTTGAAAATCCATAATGAAACCTAATATTTTGTATAATAATTAAAAACCTAAACTTTAATAACCCTGTTTTTAAAACGCACTCACTTTCTGGCAATTAACATAACTATTTTCTTTATGGAAAGTATCTACACACATACTTACATATATGCATAGACAGACAAACAGACAGACAGATAGACAGATAGACAGATTGATAGATAGACAGTCCCTGTTTTCTGTGTCCATCTGCTCATGGACACCTAGACTGCTCCCCCATCTCAGTTATTGTGAACAGTGCTGAAAAAAAAAAATCTTGACGTGCAAGTATCTGTGTAATATATTGACTTAAAGCCTTCGGGTGAGTATCTGGACAGAGTGGCATAGCTGGGCCATGTGGAGGGTCTACAGCCCGAGTCCTGGGAGAGCAGGCAAGGAGAGACTTACTGGAGGTGCAGCCCTGGCGACTAGCTCCCAGTCTGCAGCCTGACTTCGTCACTCAGCTGAAACCTGCCAAAACGGCATCTACATCTTCACTCATTTATTTGAAAGAAAGCCAAAACTTGCTGTGATGTCAAACACCCTAAGTCTTGGCATTTGGCAAGGAGTAACATCAAAAATGAGGCTTCAGGACACCAGCCCGGGTTCCATTGTGGGTTCCAGGACGGCCTCAACTGCATAGCCAGCCACCGTCTTAGAGGAAAACCATAGAGACAAAGGCGAGAGAGAGAGAGAGAGAGAGAGAGAGAGAGAGAGAGAGAGAGAGAGAGACGCTCTCTACGGGCTAAGGTGGCTGTATGGGTTAAGATGGGTTAAGGTGCTCGCCCCCATGCCCGCTGAGCTGCGGGAGGAGCACCAACAGCAAGCTGACTTCTGACTCCCTCCCCCCCCACACATGTGTGCACACACACACACACACACACACACACACACACACACACACAGTAAGTAGTAAGTAAAGCAACGTAACACAATGCTTAGCAAAACAAAGGAATGGAATTTTATGTATCACAGTAGTTCTCAGCCTTCTTAATGCTGTGACCCTCATGTTGTGGTGGTCCCCAACCATAAAATTATCTCATTGGTACTTCATAAGTGTAATTCTGGTACTGTTATGAATTGTGATATGTATCTGATATGCAGGAGATCCAATATATGACCTAGAGGGGTCTCAACCCACAGGTTGAGAATCAATGGTCTATTACATGAAAATGAGAGCGTTGGCCCAGCACATTTGAGTTTGCTCGTTATCTCTGCATTCAATGATTAACTTATAATCGCTGGAACTAGCCTTGTTGTCCACACCAGCATCGCCGAACACGTCCCTTCTCATATGTATCGAAACTCACACTGAACAGTAAGTCCTGAGCTGTGAATGAAGATTTACTTTTGCAACTGTTTCTTTTGTGTCTTTATGTATCAACCAAGTCAACACACACACACACACACACACACACACACACACACACACACGTACTATAGAACAATACCTTTGAGCATAGAGTGGTATTGGATCTCAGAGGAGCTAGGAAATCTTAGCAAGGCGCTGTTGGGAGGACCCAGATGTAAACCAGACCGGCTTGGCCAAGCAGTTGCCTGTTGCCTCAGAC
The DNA here is from genome assembly GCA_964023405.1 of Apodemus agrarius. Classification (NCBI taxonomy): domain Eukaryota; kingdom Metazoa; phylum Chordata; class Mammalia; order Rodentia; family Muridae; genus Apodemus; species Apodemus agrarius. Next base: position 1,219,806 of record OZ030005.1, on the reverse strand, counting down.
GGTGCCTGCGGACCTCCTGGCGTGGCGGGCGCTCTTACCAATGGACTATCTGCCTTCTCAGTATCAACATATTAGAATGTGCAGAGTAATGGTCTTATTGTAGACTGCCCATCGTGCATGACATCGCCGCCATTTCACTGTAGACTGTGTACAGGCTAATGTTGGGGGGGGGGGGCTGAGTTAGCAGAGAAGCCCCTGGTTGGCGGCAAACAATACAATGCTGAGTGGTGACTAGTTAAAGAACGATCTTTCAGGCAAAGCCGGCGACATCTGGTCTCCTACTCTTATAAGTTAAAGTTCAGGAAAATAGAAGCCGTTACCTCTAATATGTCCCTTCACAGTTTAAGATTACACTTATATACCATATGTATGTCTGTGGCCTGAGACTCTGAGGGTCCCCAGGACTCTCGCGGTAGAGAGTTAAACCTGTGACTTTTGTCCCCGCTTTTGTCCTCCGAGCTCCACAGGCAGGGCCTGGGGCTTGAATTCAGGCAATCAGGCTCGAGGGCAAGACCGGTTCCTGCTGGGCCTCTGAGTTGGCCCTTCCATATGTCCCTCATTATCTGCTGCACTAAAATGGCCAGGCCTCCTAGGCAATTGTGGGCAATTTTCACTCTTTGCGATATTTGCACCCGAGGCGGCTAGATGCTTTCTGAAAGGAAGCTAAGTGGGGCTGTTAGGAAGAGAATGGGAGTCAGCATCTGCCTTCCTGCCCCGCCCCCTCGGAGAAGCGCAGGCCTCAGGGTTGCCGGGACCCCGAGTCAAAGGTCGCCGTTCAGCGACCTGCAGACCTCTGATTGATTTGGGAGCCTCCAGCCCGCTGGCCCGCGCGCCTCTCCTGGGACGTCCTGGGCCGCCGCTCCAGACTCAGGGACGCCAGGAGCCTCTTTCCCCTAATCCCTCCAGCTGCCGGCGGGAGGCCCAGCAGGGGCCGGGGCGGGGGGGGGGGGAGGCTGGCTTCCCTGACCCCAGCAGAAGGGGAGGGGAGCGGAATCCTTGGGCCCGCCACCGAGAACCGCATTTCTATACCGAGGGTTTAGGGAATGCTGCTGTTTGGCTAGGGAGGAGAAGGGAAAAAATTAAATTTCAATACTGTTAAAGAAAAAAAAAAAAACACACTGAATTGTTAGAGACAGACAGTGTAAGAAAAATTTTATTGATGACTGTCCCGATAGATATAAGGACCTTGACAGTGGATTTTTTTCTTCTTAAATTACATTAGTTTATTTATTTTGCATGAAGGGGGATGGGCACTTGTGGCGGCCAAACGACAACTTGCAGGAGTCAGCCCTCTCCTTTCCGTAATGTAAAGAATGCCAGGCCTCCTCCCGCGGACCCGCCATCGCCTCCCCCGGCTGAGCCACCTCACCCGTTCTGGGTTTCCCTATGGCGCTCGAGGGTGAAGTGCAGTCTGGCTACCCGCAAGCACAGCGGAGATTATACGCAAGAATTGGGACCAGGTCCGTGGATCGGAAAAGTCCCCACGGAGACAGGATGAGCTGCACTCCCCCCACTCTGGATCCCCCCTCCCCACTCTGAGCCAGCAGTCTTGCTGAGCGGGAGGGGGGGTGGGGGAGGGTGGGGGAGGGCGGGGGAGGGGGGACGACACCAGGTGGGATGAGGAAGGTAATCAGATATGTCAGCTGTGGCGATCGTAGGCTCTTGCTAATATAAGATTTTGCACAAAAGTCCAGGGACCCTCCCAGAGGTTTCTGGAACTCCACGTAACTCTGATAACATCTCGAATATTTGAGAACATCCTACAGAGGGAAGGTGTGAGCCCTGGTGATATCTTCTGGAGAAGTGACTCGCCTCCTGCTGCGGCAGAAAGGGTGGAAATGAAGCCAAGATGGCCTGCACCTCCCTCTGCGGGCCCTCAGCATTCCTTAAAGCCTCAGGTTCCTGCCACTTCTGAGGGTCCCATCTCATGAAGAAGGAACACAAAGACTCCCAGCCCTGCTCCACTGCCAAACTTTCTGCAGGCGTCACCAGTTTCAATTCATCACTTGAGTACCAGGTTATGGGCTGGCAGGCGGCTCCTCCCCTGACACCCTCACCCCTCCTTTCACGCTGTCCGAAGGAAGGGTCTTGAGGCACACGGCCCAGGCATGGTCGGGTGTAAACTAAGTCAGACCTTTTCAAACACTAGCAAGGGAATACTCAGTCACTGGACAAACGCTCTGGAGGCCCGTGGATCAGGGACCCCAGAGCCGCGCTCCTTAGGCATGGTGGGTCATGCGCTCTGGGGACTGAGGAGGAGGACTGTGAGTTCCAGGCCAGCATGGGCCACTTGGTGAGACCCAATCTCAGTGCCCACATAGCAGACTCAGGCTCTTCACCTGGAGGCCATAGAGTGGGGAGCCAGATGTGGACAAGCAAGACAAGGAAAGCTAAAGTGAACAGGGGTCTGCGGCTGTGGCGCGGTGGGCAGAGCACTCACCTAGCAGGCACAGGGCCCTGGGTTCAATCCTCAGTACTGCAAAAACAATAAAATTAAAAAAAATGAATGGAGTTAGGTGATATTACCCTCACACACATGCCAATGGAAACATAGGGAAGAAATGTGAAAACAGACAAAGAGAATCACATCAGTTTTAAAACTTCTATGGCCAGAGGATGCAATGATTGATGGAGTGGAAAGGCAGTTTGGGTGTGTGTGGGGGGGGTGTCAGTGAGATCACTGGTAGGTGCTTTCCCAACCTGAGCTCTGCTCTCAGGATGGAAGGAGGGAAACATGTCCCCAAAGCCGCTCTCTGCGCCCCCCGCCCCCCACGTGGGCCATGGTGAGCTCCGTCGTGCGCCGCGCACGCTCACGCACGGTGAACGGGCAACATTTTAAAGCAGCATCTTTGAGGAGAGAGGCAGTGCCTCGCAAAGCACTGCAATCCAAATCCGTAAGACAACTCCAAGGACGCCACAGTTGGAAGGAGGAAAGTGATGTGGAAGACACTGGCTTCGTCCCAGAGGGCTGTGCACGAGGCCCCAGCACCCCATGGCAGCTCACAACCCCCAGTAGCCCCGCCCCAGGGCATCCATCACCCTCTCTGGCCTCCGTGGGCACCAGGCACACGTGTAGCACACAGACACAGATGCAACCAGAACACTCACAATAAAATAAATCCTAAAAAAACAACTTGGCTTTATCTCTCAAAAATGGAGAAGGGATTAAATTACTGTTTCTCCAAAGATATAAACGGCCAACTGATCCATGAAAAGTCATCCGATGCCATGAATCACTAGAAAACTGCAATCTGAGACAATGAGGCAACATCACCAACCAACCGGGATGCCTGCAGGGCCAGCAAGATGGCGCATATGGTAGCCAGCCTAAGGGCCCGAGTTCAATCCCTGGGCCCTCCATGGTAGAAGGAAAGAAGCAATTCTTGGAAGCTGTCCTCTCATGTCTATACCTGTCCTAAGACACATGTGCATGCATGCAGCCACACACACACACACACACACACACACACACACACACACACTAATAAATAAATAAACAAATAAAGAAGTTAAAAGAAAAGGAGGAGGAGGAGGAGGGGGAGGAGGAGGGGGCAGGTGCTGGAGGAGCACCTGGAACCACCATCCTTATTTGGACAGCCACAGATTTGACTGCCAGAAAGAACTGGAATCACATAGCACTTGTCATTTTGGTGTCTGTCCCTTTCCTACCCAGCTTAATGCCCTGGACTCTCACACACAGAGCATGTATCATAAGCCCTCCCTTTCTGTGACTGAATGGTGTCCCGCCCACTTAAACGGCATGCCACACCTTGTTTATTTGTCCTTGTTTAGATCAGCACTTGGGTCTCTTCTGCCCCCAGGTTGGCATACATAATGTTTGTGTGAATGCAAGCGTAAGAGCATCTTCACGGCCCTTTTTCATTTCTTTTGGGTGTATGTCCAGAGTGGAACTGCTGGATACAGACAACCAAGAACTTGTTTTTTCAAATGGCTGTTGCCAAAGCACAGCACCTGGAATTCAGGCAACTTTGAACTATGCTTACAGACCCGTCCTCGGTCTGCTCAGACTCTGGGCAGGCTATCTCCTTCCAGATACGATCTCTGTGTGTTCGTAAATAGGGGTGGTAGAGCACAGGGTGCCCGTGTGAGTGCATGTGCATGGACGCCAAAGGGGACTCAGACGCTAGTCTCAGGCACCGTTGGCCTTAAAGGGAAAAGAAGAAAAAACACAGGGTCTGTCGCTGGCCTGGAACTCACAAGTCGGTTAGGCTACGCCAGCAAAGGCCCCGCCTGCTCTGTCCCGCAGCACTGCGGTTACAGCGCACGGCACCCCTCGGCTCTTGCTGGTCTGTTCACTTGTCTGTTATTAACACAGTGCCGGGATTGAACTCGTGCTCTCGCGATTCTGACTGAGGCAGGAACTCTTAGAATATCCATTCCACTGGGGTTTAGGAAGATGAAATAAACTGATGTCAGGGAACCAGTACCAGGGGAGGCTGATGGCCTACTGGACAGTCAGGCGGGTGCTGGGAGGCGCGATCTTCAGCCTAATGGGCACTGGCCAGGTTCAAGCAAGGAGGCGATGCCCTCAGGTTTCCTCTCGAGAAGATCCCTGCGGCTGCAAGTGCTGAGCTCATCAGAGTGAGGGGGACACGGGGTGACCAGGAACACAGGCACAGCCATGGAGACATGGAGATGAGGGGGCATGGGAGAGACCTGTACAGGGCACAGCTGAGTTACTGTGCAGGACGCAGGGCTGATGGCAGGATGGGAAGGTGCGACATGAAACACCGTCTTCTGGACATGGCATGCAATCATGGACACACAGCGGATGTGGCTACCTGCACAAACAAAAAAGCAAAGTCATGAAAGTTGGAGGGGACTTGTTGGAAAGAAAAAGAGGAGGAGGAGGGAGAGGAGGAGGAGGGAGAGGAGGAGGAGGGAGAGGAGGAGGAGGGAGAGGAGGAGGGAGAGGAGGAGGAGGGAGAGGAGGAGGAGGGAGAGGAGGAGGAGGGAGAGGAGGAGGAGGGAGAGGAGGAGGAGGGAGAGGAGGAGGAGGGAGAGGAGGAGGAGGGAGAGGAAGAGGGAGAGGAGGAGGAGGGAGAGGAGGAGGAAGAGGAGGAAGAGGAGGAGGAGGGAGAGGAGGAGGAGGGAGAGGAGGAGGAGGGAGAGGAGGAGGAGGGAGAGGAGGAGGAGGGAGAGGAGGAAGAGGAGGAGGAGGGAGAGGAGGAGGAGGAAGAGGAGGAGGGAGAGGAGGAGGAGGGAGAGGAGGAGGAGGAGGAAGAGGAGGAGGAGGAAGAGGAGGAGGGAGAGGAGGAGGAGGAGGAGAGAGGAGGGTGTAATCACAAGTGGAAAAGGCATAAGAGAAGATAATGGCTGAAGTGAGACCGTCAGAAATGTAAAGATTTCGGACTGGCCAGATTGCTCAGCCGTTCAAGTGCCTGCCATGAACGTATGAGGACTGCAGCTGGGATCCCCAGACACCCACACAGGCCGGGTGGCAGAGGGAGCCCGACCCACAGACCGCAACTCCAGCCTCGGAAGGTGGAGACTGGGAACCCTATGACAGGCTGGCTAGAAAGTCCAGCCATGTAAGTGAGCTCTGAGTTTGATTAAGAGACTCCGCCTAACCTCGGGCTCCATGCATGTCTGTGTACATGCGCTCACACAGATGCAAGCATGTGCATACACACACATGCACAACACACACACACATGAAAAAAATTAAAATTATATGAACAAAAACTTAGGCTTCTGATGGAAATCTTAGAGCCTCCCCGTTTCCCACCTCTTGGACAGACAGCCTTTGCTGCTTGAGTGGGGACCGTGTTTAGGTAGAAACAGTTAGCAGTGGCTGGGAAGTTTACCCCAGAGCTAGAGGAGGGTGAGGAGCGAGTTTTCTCCTGTGCTGAGCCAGCAGATGCACTCTTGGACTCAGTGACAGCCTGGGGTGGAGAGAGCTCCGGGCGGAGATGCAGGAAGAGCTGAGCTAGCCCAGCCCCAGCCTCCAGCTCCCACAGCTGCTCGGGCTTCGGGCACCTACATCATCTGGGTGTTCCCCCACCACCACCAGTCCTCTCCTTTAAAGAAATTTCTTTAAAGTTTTTACAATAAAGGGAGCCTGTGTTCTTTGTAGCTGTGTCGGAATCACAGGGTGGGGGAGGGATGTCACAGACAAAAGAAACAAAAAGGTATCTACAAGCAGGTAAACTGGGGTCTCTTCACTCATTCTTTTCCATGAAGATCTGTTAATCTAAAAAATGAAAATTCACGAACACTGTTTTTCATCAGTTCTCAAGCGAATGCCTCGCAACGTAGAATTTTGTTTTAAGTGTGGGGGTCACAGAAAGGAAGTAGAAGCCAAACTGTCTTAGTGGAGTTTTCATATTCCACATCGTTTTACTGTTCCCACCCCCACCCCCCACCCCACACACGGGGCCTCAGTGTGTAGCTTCTACTCTCATCAGACATTATTTCGAGACACTATCTCTTTTTTCAAGTCAGGGTTTCTCTCTGTAGCCGTGGCTATCCTGGAACTTGCTCTGTAGACTAGGTGGCCTCAAACTTACAAAGATTCTTCTGCCTTTGCCTCCCGAGACATATGTGTACACACACATGTATTTGTATGTATGCATATTCATATGTGTGTGTAGAGATAGAGGTCAACCTGGAATATGATTCCTTAGGAGCCATGCACCTTTTTTTTTTTTTTTTGACAGGGTTTCCTCCCTTTTACCTGGAACTCACCAATATGGCTAGGGCAGCTGGCCAGGGAGTCCCTGGGATACTGCTGTTTCCATGAATCCAGAACTGATATTATGAGCCTCCACCACTGTCCTGTCTATCAGCTTTATGTGGTGCTGGGAGTCAAACTCAGGCCCACAGGCTTCCAAGGCAAGCATTTTACCTAAGCCTGGGTGGTTTTGTTTGTTTTTAAGAGGGGGTGTTATTTGTTTTTCTTTTTAAACAAACACATCTTGCTTATTTATTTATATTCTAATTAGATTTCTATTGTTGTGATAAACCATGGCCAAAGCCTGGGCTTATCTCAGCTTATGGACTTCACAGACTTGACTACAAGCCCATCTGGTGTGGACATTTTCTCAGCTCATGTTCCTCTTCCTCAAGGATGACTTACTCAAAGATGTCTCTAGCTTGTGTTGACAAACAAACAGGCAAAGCCATACTGACCTGATTAGTTTATTTCTGTATCTTAGAAATAGGCTCTCGTGTAACAGAGACCGGCCTTGAGCTTTCTGTACACAGGTGAGGATAGTCTGAACTTATGAGCCTCCTGTCTTAGCTACTATCATTCACCTATTATGTATTTATCTCCCATCTGTTCATCCTATTATCTATCCACCCTCTTATCATCTTTGTATCTATAACTTAACATCCAAAACTTACCTTGCCAGCTAGCTATCAATCTATCATTCCTCTGTCTCTTCATCATATATCTTCTAGTCACCATCAATCTACGTATCTATCATCTGGGTAGCTATCACCTATCATCTATCTATTAATATTCTGGATCTTATCTCATTAGAAACTGTATTATGTTAGAAATTGTAATTTCAAACAGAGCTTGCTCTCGTAGATAGCCCCCAATTCACACATTCATTCTCCTGCCCCTGACTGTATCCCTCTTCATCTAATATAGACTCCATGGTCCACTCTGACAATCAATCCATTGCTCTCTAACAGATTACCGTAGACTTTGTATCTTAGAAAGAGCTCAGGCCCCACGGTGGTGATTCAAGCCTCTAATTCCAGCACTCAAGAGGCAGGCATCAGTGGGGTTTGAGGCTAGCAGAGGGCCACAGCACACATCTTTACAAAGCAAGTTCTAGGGCAGCCAGTCTACACAGTGAGACCCTTTCTCAGATAAACATTTTTAACATGAATTTATCATTTCATAGTCCCATTGGAGGCGAGGAAAGCACAGCTGGACTCCGCTTATGGTTCTCTGGGACTGGGTTCTATTTTATAGGTGTTGGAAGAGGAATCGGCAAGCCCATCTCTGTCGTTTATGACCTCAATCGCGACCCACCTTAATGATCCTTACCTCCTAGCAAAGAAGCGACTGGGGAGGGACCTAGACTTCCTGCCAACATCAGCATCTGATCATCAGCTCTATGGTGAGCCTTGTGAAATGTGGTTCTTCCCACCCCCCTCAAGACAGCAGGCAGAAGTAAAAAAAAAAAATGGCCAAACTCTTTACACATCTAAGGAGGCCTGTGCCAGGACTATCTGGCCAGATCACCGCTGACTTCCTGAACTACAGAAATGACAAATGACGTGGCTGCAGTGTGGTGGTACTCACCTTTAAATCCAGCCCTTGAGAGGCAGAGGCAGAGGCAGGTGGATCTCTGTGAGGTCAAAGCTAGCCTGGTCTATATAGCCTATTTTAGATCAACCAGGGATACAGGGTGAGACCCTGCTTCAAAAAAATTTGCCGTGGTCGGGGGGGAGGGGTGTGTGAATACATTCAATATATGTTGAGTTCAGGGTAAATGCTAAGCTACGGTGACTAACATCCTTATAGAAGAAGAGTGTGACTCAGACACACACAGAGGAGCATGTGATCTAACAAGACAAGGATAGGCACCTGAAAGCCACGAGAGGGAAAGTAACGAAGAAGTCTATCAAGCAGGAACATTGCAAGAGCCAGAAGACTAGGACGCGGGCTCTGAGACAGCGCTTTCTGCACATGACAGGGGAACTTCGCCGGTGAACTCTCAACAATACCATTGCCTGAACGCGATCAGAGTAGTGATACCACCAGTTGACATGGCAGTGATGCGGGGCAGGGACCCCACAAGGCCCCACCCCACAAGGCAGAGAGCACTACAGGCAACCAATGAGACATGGAGAATCAGTCTTCCCCAGGGACAAGGCCCCTGATAGAGCATCCACTCCCAAGCAGTTAGCCCTAAACACCTATACAGATGAGCAACACTAAAAGGACTTAATAGGAGGTGTGTGTGTGTGTGTGTGTGTGTGTGTGTGTGTGAACAAAACAATGAAATAAAAGGTCATAGGGACTGGGAAGTTGGCACAGGAGGAATTAGATATGGGAGGGGGAGGGGTGGTAATGTTGTAAATACAGTTCTCACTTATGAAACTCCCAAAACATTTTCAAAAGAAAGAAAGAAATTAACATACAAAAGGCCCTAACAGAGTTAAAACTGGAAGCTTTACTTCACCTGAGCTTCACACAATCAGCATGCTCTGAAAAGCCGGAATTAAAGGAACCCAGTGGGGTGGGTAGGCAGCTAAAAGGTCACTGCAGACCCCACCGCTCCCACCCTCCCACGGTCCTCTCGCCTCCATTTTGCCCTCAGGAGCCGAGCCCTGAGGCCGGCTTGGAGCTCTCCTCCCCGCCCCTTCACCTCTCTCCTGGAAAGTTTTCCTCTTCCCGGTGACAGCCACCTGTCCTGATACAATTCATTTCAAAGAGGCATAAACACCTGGAAGCCAGCACCTGCCTTCTAGACTCACATCGGCACCTGGATCTTGGAATTTTTAGCCTCCAGAAAAACGATATACATTTCTGCTGTTTAAGTCACTCTGTGTGCTAGTACTCTGTTGTGATGGCTCAGACCAATGAGTCCAGCTAGGTATCTGAAATTACATACAAAAAGACAATCCTCGATTTATTTCTTCCCACAAGAGAGAGCTGGGCTAATCAGGAGTCTCTCTGAAGCATGGCACTGCTCTATGGAGGGTCTGGGGGCAGCAGAGGACCGCTGCTGTCTAGCTTTCAAAGACAGAGAAGGACTAACATTGACGTCATCTGCAGAAGTGTGGTCTCTGGAGTGAGACCCCACTGGATTGGCTGGCATGCAGAGGCGTGTTCATCAGACTGAGTCCATCTTTGATGGGCCCGGCTTTCCAGAGCAAAGCAACTGTTTGGCTTGCAGAAGCGTGTTCACCGAGGCGAGCCGCCATTGATCAGTTGAACAGGGTTGTATCTGATTCTGATAGCTACTTCCTTCCCTGGCTATGAACCAATATATAACTCACAGGAACTTTCTTACTGTTGACATACTGTTTCTCTGGTAACTGGCCCTAATACACTCACTGTCAGTGGACTGAGACAAGAACGTGGTATGCATTACTTACAAGTGGGAATTATGATTTCACCATGTGTGCCTTGTTGGGAAATGAGAATGGGTCAAGGGTGTGCATATGACCAATTTTAACTTTTGTTTACTTATGTTTTAATGTTAAGATTATATGCATGTATTTATTGTGTGCATGTGTACATATGTATATAATATATGTATGTACATACAGACACCCATATGAATGAACAGATCTGTGAGGATGTACAAGTGAATCTGGAACCATCAATCCCTCACAGCCTACAATTATGGGCAATTTTCTAAGGAACATTAGAGCCCTTCAGTTTGGAGTTAAACACGCTTCTGGGTCAGGAGAACCTGGTATGACCTGAAAGTGACTTGACAGATTCTCTAAAACCCAAAACCAAAGTAAAGCCAAACCAAACCAACCAGCCAGTCAACCAACCAACCAGCCAACCAACCAACCAGTCAACCAACCAACCAACCAGCCAACCAAACAACTAACCCATCCACCAACCAACCAACCAACCAATCAACCAGTCAACCAACCAACCAACCAACCAACCAACCAACCAACCAACCAACTAACCCACCCCACCAACCAACCAACCAATCAACCAACCAACCAACCAACCAATCAACCAGTCAACCAACCAACCAACCAACCAATCAGCCAACCAACCAACTAACCCACCCCACCAACCAACCAACCAACCAATCAACCAACCAGCCAACCAACCAACCAACCAACTAACCAACCAACTAACCCACCCACCCACCCACCCACCAACCAACCAACCAACCAGCCAACCAACCAACTAACCCACTAACCAACCAGCCAACCAACTAACCCACCCACCCACCCACCAACCAAACAACCAACCAACTGCCAACCAACCAACTAACCCACCAACCAACCAGCCAACCAACCAACACACCCACCAGCCAACCAACCAACACACCCACCAGCCAACCAACCAACACACCCACCAGCCAACCAACTAACCAGCCAACCAACTAACACACCCACCAGCCAACCAACCAACACACCCACCAGCCAACCAACTAACCAGCCAACCAACCAACACACCCACCAGCCAACCAACCAACCAGCCAACCAACCAACCAGCCAACCAACCTACCAGCCAGCCAGCCAACCAACCAACCAACCAACCAACCCACCAACTAACCAGCCAACCAACCAACCAACCCACCAACCAGTCAACCAACCCACCCAAACAAATGAAGAGCAGAGAAGAAAAGTAGAAGAAATAAAATAAAAGTCAGGGATAGGCAAGGTGACAGACTTGTTCTGGAAAGCTTGATGATAGATGGAGAGAAAGACTATGTGTGGCAGCATGGCGGTGGCTGGTGCCCTCGACGAGAGGGTTTGCAATGGCATGGCAGCAGGTAGACCTGACCGGAGCCAAGAAAAGGGAAAATGTACAGAGACAATGCAGCCAGCTCTTCAGAGGTGACCCAGTGTCGTGACAATCAGCGCCAGAGACTTTGTTCTGAGGGAGGTGCACAGCCATACAAGGCTTTGGGCAAAAGGCAGTAATTATAGCTGGACATTCTTTATGATCACTGTATGTGTGTGTGTTCATGTGTGTATGCATGTATTATGTGTATGTCCATATGTATGTGAGTTTTCATGTATATATGTACATGTATATAAGTGTGTGCATATATGTGTATGTACATGCTGTATGTGTATATATGTATGTACATGTATGAAAATGTGCATATGTATATCTATGTCTACATCTGCATGAGTATAAATGTATGTGTATCTATGTGTATATATGTATATAATATGTCTATATGTGTATATTAATGTGTATGTATATGTGTATGTACATGTATGTGAGTGCATTATATATGTATGTACTATATATAAATGTGTGCATGTATGTCTATGTCTGCATGAGCATATATGTATGTATATGCATGTATATATGTAATATGTGTATTAATGTATATATGTGTGAGTATATGTGTATGTGTATGCGTATGTATATGTGTGTACATGTAATGGCCAGGCTATGCTGTGATAGACAGGGAGAACATATAGGAAATAAAATGACATCAGATGCCTGGGGAGACATGTTGGCCACAAGGGTGTGGTCATGAGGACAGACATGGACTTAACATGAGAAGCTGGTGGTCAGCCTTCTTAGGCAAATATGGAGATATGGGGGTAGAAGCCTAAATCAGACTACTCTATCACTCTCCTCCAGCAGAAGTCAAGGGAGCATCACTGTGAAGAGGTGGAAGGAATGTCAGAGCCTGAGGGCAGGGAGGGATGTGGAGTGCTGTCTTCTGCACACGGCACGGCTGCCACACTCACGGGCTCACAGTGCTTGCAGACACCTGCCCAAGACCCGACCAATACCAGACCACTCGGAATTCCAACACGGAAGGGAGAGGGTACTACCAAGACCCCACCCCTCACTGAGAACCTATGCAGATAGGTAGCTGCTGGGAAAGGGACAGTCAATTCTCTTTGAGGGGATGGTATTGGCAGCTTACCAACGTCCCAGTGTCTGCTCCAAACCGTAAGAAGATGGGCAGTAATAACTGAGCTCAGTATGCAATGTTTGTTAAAAAGGGCATGAAAGTGGGGCAAAGTTTGTTTGTGTGTGTGCGCGCGAGCGCGCGCGCGTGTGTGTGTGTGTGTGTGCGTGCATGTGCGTGCATGTGTGTGCTCGTGTGTGTGTGTGTGTGTGCGTGCATGTGCGTGCATGTGCGTGCTCGTGTGTGTGTGTGTGCGTGCATGTGTGTGCATGTATGCTTGTGTGTATGCGTGCATGTGTGTGCATGTGTGTGTATGTGTGTGCATGTGTGCTCGTGTGTGTGTGTGTGTGCATGCATGTGCGTGTATGTGCGTGCTCGTGTGTGTGCGTGCATGTGTGTGCATGTGTGCTCGTGTGCGTGCGTGTGCGTGCATGTGCGTGCATGTGTGCTCGTGTGTGTGTGTGTGTGTGTATGTGGTGTGCGTGCATGTGTGTGCATGTGTGTGTGTGCGTGCATGTGTGTGCATGTGTGCTCGTGTGTGTGTGTGTGTGCGCGTGCATGTTTGCTCATGTGTGTGTGTGTATGTGGTGTGCGTGCGTGCATGTGTGTGCGTGTGTGTGTGTGTGTGCGTGCATGTGTGTGCATGTGTGCTCGTGTGTGTGTGTGTGTGTGTGGTGTGCATGCATGCGTGCGTGCATGTGTGTGCGTGCATGTGTGTGCATGTGTGTGCATGTGTGCGTGTGTGTGTGTGTGTGTGTGTGTGTGTGTGGTGTGCGTGCGTGCATGTATGTGTGCTCGTGTGCTTGTGTGTGTGGTGTGCGTGTGTGTGTGTGTATGTGGTGTGCGTGCGTGCGTGCGTGTGTGTGTGCATGTGTGCTCGTGTGTGTGTGTGTGTGTGTGTGCGTGCATGTGCGTGCATGTGTGTGCTCGTGTGTGTGTGTGTGTGTGTGTGTGTGCATGTGCGTGCATGTGCGTGCTCGTGTGTGTGTGTGTGCGTGCATGTGTGTGCATGTATGCTTGTGTGTATGCGTGCATGTGTGTGCATGTGTGTGTATGTGTGTGCATGTGTGCTCGTGTGTGTGTGTGTGTGCATGCATGTGCGTGCATGTGCGTGCTCGTGTGTGTGCGTGCATGTGTGTGCATGTGTGCTCGTGTGCGTGCGTGTGCGTGCATGTGCGTGCATGTGTGCTCGTGTGTGTGTGTGTGTGTGTATGTGGTGTGCGTGCATGTGTGTGCATGTGTGTGTGTGTGCGTGCATGTGTGTGCATGTGTGCTCGTGTGTGTGTGTGTGTGCGCGTGCATGTTTGCTCATGTGTGTGTGTGTGTATGTGGTGTGCGTGCGTGCGTGCATGTGTGTGCGTGTGTGTGTGTGTGTGCGTGCATGTGTGTGCATGTGTGCTCGTGTGTGTGTGTGTGTGTGTGTGTGGTGTGCATGCGTGCGTGCGTGCATGTGTGTGCGTGCATGTGTGTGCATGTGTGTGCATGTGTGCGTGTGTGTGTGTGTGTGTGTGTGTGTGTGTGGTGTGCGTGCGTGCATGTATGTGTGCTCGTGTGCTTGTGTGTGTGGTGTGCGTGTGTGTGTGTGTGTGTATGTGGTGTGTGTGCGTGCGTGTGTGTGTGCATGTGTGCTCGTGTGTGTGTGTGTGTGTGTGTGTATGTGGTGTGCGTGCGTGCATGTGTGTGCATGTGTGCTCGTGTGTGTGTGTGTGTGTGTGTGTGTGTGGTGTGCGTGCATACATGTGTGCTCATGTGTGTGTGTGTGTGTGTGTGTGTGTGTTGTGCGTGCGTGCGTGTGTGAAATGGCCCCAAGTCATACACACTGAGCTAGATTCCAAACTATACCACCAGTAACATGAACATGCTCACTGGGGTGTGAGATGGCTCAGTGGGTAAAGGCGCTTGCCGCCAAGCCTGGCGACCCGAGTTCAATCCCCGGAAGCCACAGGTGGGAAAAGAAAGCCAGCTGCAGCACACTGCCCTCTGACCCCCATGCACAGGTCACAGTGTGCATGCCCTCACCCCACCACACACACAGTAAATAAAAATGTCACTAATTTTTTAAAGAAATAAACTCAAGTTAATCTTTTTCAATGTTCACGATTATGACCTTGTATCCATCTGTATCAAAGTACAAATACACAAACACATAAATACATAGTGGTGCTTGTTTGTTTGTTTGTTTGAAGTGTTTCATGAGCTGATAAGATGTAGCTCCCAGAAGTATTCAGGTAGAAGCATTTCAAGTCAAATGTCTTCCTGTGCTTAAAAACCCTCCGAGTCTCTCCTGGGGGGCTGGGACAAACTGGGCTTCCAGCTCAAGCACCTCAGAGACCTCTGCAGGATCTAACATGGATTAAAGGTACAAATGCCAGAGGAGAGGACACGTGGCAGGAGCCCAAGCTGAGTGTGTGGTGGCCCTCACTGTGTGGGAGACAGGGAGGGGACAGATGAGGAATGAATTATTTTAGGAGACAGCACCAGGGAGCCTGGTGATGGATGGGACACACCAGGTGCTGCAGGGACATCGTCCATGTCCCTGCCCTGGGTCCCCAAGAGGAACTATGGTTAAGAATGTGTGGACATTAAGTCCTCTGTGAGGCAGCGTCTGATGGCCACTTCGATTCTGGAAGGTGGTACAGTGTTCCCACTCCAGCAGGGAAGGCGTTAGGTATGGAAAGTAGATTGGTTTGTCTTTGTTTTTGTTTGTCCCTTGTGGGACTCCATGAAAGTTCCAAATGGTTCAAAAGTCGGGGAGGGCTGGGGAGATGGCTTGAGTGGCCAGGGGCCTGCTTTGCCCTCTGAGGGCCTGAGTTCGAGGCCCCAACACCCACACGAAGCAGTCAGCTATGCTGACAAAGCTGCCCTGAGCTCAGAACCAGAGGCAGGGATGGGAAGGGCCTCGAGACTTCTGGGCCAGCTAGTCCAACTGAATGAGTGAACTCCAGACTCAGTGTCTCTGTCTCAAAGTCAAAGAAGACTCCTGATGTCAGTTTCTGGTTGGTACACATTTTGGGGGTTGGAGGGAAGGGTGGGCATCAAAAATGGTAAAGTAAACCTGTGAACACAGTAAACACAGGCCTGGGGTCCCAGACTCTGGGGAAGGTGAGGGAGAGGGTCACAGGTGTCGCTACTTGCTGGACAATCTTGCCCGCATCAGCTCGATACTTTATTAAAAGGGAGGAGCGATGAGATTGTGTTTTTGCCAGAAATTAAGATAACAGACGCATCCATGTGGAGGCCCCAAGAGCTAGGAGAGATAATACTGAAGAGGTCAGAAGAGAGTGGGTCTCAAGGTGGGCTCAGAAGCCGCATGGGAAGCCGCCTTAGTCCCAGCACTCTGGAAGCCAGCCCGGTCTACAGAAGTTTCCAGACACCCAGGGCAGCACTGGGAAAGCCTATCTCAAAAAAGCAAAAAGGGAGAAACTATGCAGAAGACTGATTCCTTTTCCTGAAAAGGACCCAAGATAAAAACAGTTCTGATGACCCTCAGCACCAAGGTCGCTAACATCTGTCTGGGAGGAGGAAGAGCGCTTGGCCAGCATGGAGCAGGGCTGAGGTTCAATCCCTGGTAACTGACATAAACAAGTAAAAATAAAAAACCCTACAAAACCAGAAAAACTTGTCTAAGAGCAAAGATGTGACCCTGATCAGTTTACTACTTCACACTTCCCTCCTCTAAGTCTTGTCCAAGTGACAAATTTGTAAGAACACAGCACTGGGGACCTAGCTGGCATGGAGGACAAGGAATGTCCACAGGGCAAAGACTAACTCGCCAGAGATGAGACCGACTCATGCTGTGAAGTCCCGGTGCTGTGACCACAATAGTTATCTACCCTTCCGTTCATCGTCCCTCTAGCTAGGAAAGAATATACGGTTTGCGAACGGATTGGTGACCCCAGAGAGCAAGAACAATTCATAACAAAGCATTGTGCTGACCATTTTATCCACTGGCAAACTGACCCATGGGTGAGATGGGTTCATGGTCTGTTCTTGTAGAACCCACAGACCATGGCTTTCTTGTTTGTCTGTTTTTGAGAAAGGGACAGAGAGGGACTCTGAGCTAGTCAGAGTGGGCGTGGCTTAGGAATGCGCTTACGCACGGAGTGACCAGGGTCTGGAGATGGCAAGGGCACTTGCTCTCACACAGGACCTGCGTTCAGTTTCCAGCACCACATGGCAGCTCACAACTATCTGCAACTCTAGTTCCAAGGGACTCAACACCTTCTGAAGCCATACGTGTGTCATACACATATGCAGGCAAACAAATATTCATAAAAAATTTTTTTAAATCTTAAAAATAAAATGGAGTGACCAGGTCAGATTTGAGCCATTTTCTTCTTGGGAAGGATGGCTTCTGCCACATGACTCAGAATGAAAGGAAGCAGTCCTGGGCAGAGTGCTGCAATAATAGAAATTGTGTATGTGTGTAAGGGGGGGGGACAGGAGATGAGAGACTGAGCCGGAAGCAGAGAGGGGTGTCTGTGTGCGCGTGTGGCATGTGCCCAGTGCCTTTGTAGAGACTCAGACCAACCTTTGTTCTGGTTGACCCTTTCCACCTCATTTTTGTGGTTAGCTGTCCATCAGGCTTCCAGGGGCTTCTCTACCTCTGCTCCTCAGCTTGCCAAAAGGAACACTGGGATTACAAATGTTAATGCATTCCGAGATTGAGTTCTGTCATCAGACTTGAATGGCCAGGACCTTTTACCTGCAGAGCCATCTTGCCGGTCCCACCAGATTATATTTATGACTATCAATTACACTGACTAGATGTCTGGAATTTTCATCTACTTCAGTCAATAAAGTCTTCTTTTTATTGAAGCCAAATTGAAGTTAAAAATCTTGATTTAGATCCCAGGTCACTTAGGCATTTTCCTCTTTTTCCCCGGTGACAGCAAACTCAAGGAGACAGATGGTAAATATGTTTTGTTCACTGGTCTGGCCTCCTTGCCTAAACCCATGTCTGACACTGCGAACACTGCTCAGTGTATGTGTTTTTATTTCTCGTTTGGTATTGTTTTACCCCAATCCCCACAGGTTCATTTCCATGCAATTCAGTGTTGGCTTCATTTCTACATGCCAGACCCTAGTATATATTCCATATGTGATAGCACCCTTTGTGCCAAAAGAAACGGTAGACTAGATGCCACATCTGTCTTAATAACAGCTGCACCCAGTGGGCCCAGCATGGCCTAGCATGCAAAACCTCTTCCCCAATCCTCATTGGTACAATGATCGCCTAAATGGATTGATAAATGGTAACTTGAGTGAAGTTAAAACCACCGTGGTCGGTAGCAGTTTCTGGAATGAGTATCTGTGACTTTATGGGGTCTACAAAGAATAACCAACGTTCTCCAGTTCTGGAGAGAGTACCAGAATTCCTGCTTAAGCTAACGGTGGTGAGTGAGGCCGGTTCAGGGGGGCCCCCCTTCCCCACCAATTCAGGTTGTCTCCAGTTGTTCTGGTTTAGTCCCTTTCAAGCACGATCAGCTTCTGTTAGCCACAGAGTCAGATTCACTCTGTTACCATGGAAACTGCAGCTGGTGTGGGAAAGGAAGGGACTGAAATTTTCCAGCTATTGCAACAGGCTTGGGGGAGGTGGAGGTAGGGAGGAATCCGGCCAGCATACCTTGGTCGTTGGACCTCCATTAAACCTAACATTCAATGTTAATTAAGGCATGAGACCAGAAATTAACCATGCTACTATATAGAAGCTCTCAATTAAGGTGACTTAACTAAGAGCTGGAGAGATGGCTGAATGGTTAGCTCCCACTCCTGCAGAGGACCCGGCTGGGAGCCGGGCGTTTACACCGGGCAGTCCAAAACTACCTGCTCAGACCTCTCTGGCCTCTGAAGGACACCTACAACAATGTGCACATTCTGTCTGTCTGTCTGTCTGTCTCTCTCTCTCTCTCTCTCTCTCTCTCTCACACACACACATACATACACACACACACACACACACACACACACACACAATTAAAAGAAAAAAATTTAAACAGGATGTAAGTACCAAACAGCCCACATTTATAGATTGCTGAGTTCTTTATTTTATTTTGTTTTGTTGTTTGTTTGTTGTTTTTCAGTCAGGCACAGTTTCTGCTCTCCCTCATAACTGTGGATTGTTTGGAGGTGCATGTTTATACATCCCCTTGCAGTACAGTTTTCTTTCTTCCTCCAGTTCCTTTTCTAAAAGCATAAAAGCTATCTTCCCTCTCAGACGTAACAGTTGCATTAGGCTGCCAGACAAAATACAGGACAGCCAATACATCCAAATTGGACATCATTCTTGTGTATGTGTGTTTGTTTAAAATTCAAATTTAGCTGGGCTACTCTGTGTTTCTTTTGTAATTTGCTAAATCTGGAAACCCTAGCTCTTACACTATACTGTTTTGTAGCAAAGGCAACATTGGTTTATCAATTTCTCTATAGCACCAACCACCGAACAGTAGAGCAGTAGACCACTGGTTCTCAACCGGTTCTCAGTGGACGCTGCCACCCTCTGATACAGTTCCTCGTGCTGTACTGACTCCCAACCATAGCATTATTTTCATTGCCACTTCATAACTGTAGTTGTGCTATTGTTCCGAGCTGTGATGTAAATGCTTCTGGAGATAGAGGCCTGCTGAAGGATGAACCAGCAAGGTGATCAGAGGTTCAAAGTCACTTGGGCTAGCCTGGATTACACCAGTAAAGAATTTAAAAGAAAAACAAAGCTGGGCGGTGCTGGGACTCGCTATTAATCCCAGCACGATTTCAATCGCAGGAACTACAGGTGAAATGCTAACATTATTACTCTGTACAAAACACAACATGAAATACTAACAAGTTGAACAAATAATAGCATGAGATAAAAATTAAGTTACTAACACTTAAAATTTAACTAACTTTTAAAAACTAACATTTAAAATTCACTATGTAGTCGGGTGATGGTGGCACACACCTTTAATCCCAGCCCTGGGAGGCAGAGGCAGGCAGATCTTTGAGTTTGAGGCCAGCCTGGTCTACAAAGTGAGTTTCAGCACAGCTAGGACGACAGAGAAATCTGTCCCAAAAAACAAAACAAACAAAATGAAATGAAAGAAAGAAAGAAAACAGAGGAAAAAAGACCCATGTCACTGAGCACCTCAGATGCTTGGGTGTAATAAACAGAGGCCGTCATTCCACTCCCATCCTCTTCAGAGGAGTTGGCGGGAAGCCTACAGCTATGGGTATGCACAGACTGGAAAGCCCGATGGAAAAAGATGGGAACGCTGGGGCAAGATGCTTGCACAGAGCTCCCCAGGCCCGGAACAGAGTAACTGTTGGGCTCATAGGCTTCTGGGCAGGGAGAATGCTCAGGTGGCTGTTCTCAGCAGCCATTGGGAGGCAGGACTCAGTTGATGACAGCACAGCCCAGATTCCCTAAGGGTTAAAAGATCCTAGACCCAAAGAGTAAAGAACAGTAAAAGCCCAGGGCCCTCTCCTACCGTACCCCGCCCACCCACGTAGCTTTGGGCGCTAAGGCGGCTACAGCAGTGCTGTGCTCTCTCTCAGAACTTGGCGTTCCTAATTAGCACCGACCAGTGGAGGAGAAAAGCCTAAGAGGCTTAGCAAGGGGTCTGAGGACTCTTTGCCAAGGTAACTGACCTTTAAAGCTTTATTGAGATTTGATTTACGGAAGTCAAAACTGCACCAAGCATACCACCCAGTGTTACTGTTTTAAGGACATTTCTAAAGTGGTCGTTCCTTTGCTCGCGGTCTCTTCCGGATCAGCTGTGGGCCATCGCCAGCATCGGCTTTCAGAACATGTCCGCCCACCCCGCACCTTTCCACCAGCCCACAGCCCCAGGGAAGCATCCATCAATTTGTCTTTAGGCTTTCCATTCCCAACATCTCATAAAAATGCCATCTTCACTATTTGTCATCCTTCCTTTTAACTAATCAGCCCTCGATGTTTATCAAAGTTGCAGGTTTATCGGGAGTGTGATATCCCTCCTAAATGGTTTTAGAACTGCACCGCTGGAGATTCAGGTGAGTTGTGGAGAACGTTGACTGGGACTGGAAGAAATGGCTGGCCACCCCATCCTTAGGTTTGGCTTCTCTGGCCAGTTTCTTGTTACCCTCGATTGAGCGTGCTGGTTATGTTTTAATTTACGGCAGGAAGACTGCTAAGGCTGCTCACTTAGCTCTCTGCCTGGCTCGGTTTTAGACCCAGTTCTCAGGGAACAGCAGTTTCTGGATTAAACAAGTTATTGAAGAGAAAGTGATTGCATAGATTCAGCCATCTGGCTGAAAGCATTGGCTCTCTGTTTCCCGCAGGGATTCTTCTATCTGTGTATCCATCCACCCCTCTTCCACTTCATGAACTCACAAATAAATAATCTAAACAGACTGGATGTGATGGAAAATGCTCAGAGTCCCAGCACTTGATAGCAAACTCTATGAGTTTGAGGCCAGCGTGGTCTACATAAAGACTTCCAGGCCGGCCAGGGCTGTATAGGAGACCCTGTCTCTAAAACAAACAAAAGCAAAAGGTAAACCCCTCACCAAGGCCCCATGGCCTCAAAAGGGCGATGTTAACTGTATAGAAGTGTACTGAGATATAAAGTTTGGAATGGAGAAAGTGTTTGACTAGTTATATTAATCTAGCTGGGGGATACTTTTACTTATAAGCTCACTATCTCTATTCTTAGAAAGTTATCTTTAAAAGTATTACCGTATTGTTAATTTTTTGCGTGTGCATGTGTGTGGGTACATTCCTACCACAATGTGTAAGTAGAGGCAAGAGAACTACTTTCCGGGGTTACTTTCTTCTTCCACTGTATGGGGACCAGGGGATCAAATGCAGGTGGTTAGGCTTACCACTGAGCTGTCTCACCTACCCGTTTAGTCGGGGTCTCTCGGCCAGGGTGGCCTCTCCACTCTCAGGTAGGCAAGTCTGACCCTTACTTAGTGTTTCCCCATGTCTGCTGTGCTGGAATCACGGGCCTACAGTAGTATTAGGCTTGGTTCTGTAGTTCTGAGGACCAAACCTAGGGCTTTGAACATGCTAGACAAACATTTTACCAACAGATCTATACCCCTAGCTAGGATCCTGTGTTTGGGAAGGGAAAAAAAAATGATGCTATTCATAAGCTCACTTAAAAACAAAAACAAAACAAAACAAAAACCAAAAAAAACCCTGTCCAGGTCAATTTGTAACACAAAATTGTTTGCTCATTGGCAGGTGACTGGAGTTTAACCCGTCCTGCCCTCAAAACTTTTTTCATAATTTTGGTACTTAATATTTTTCCAATAGTGGCTGTTCAACTCTGGAAATGAGGAATTTGCCTGACATATGCAGATTTCTTTGATTATAATCAAATGCTATAGCGTCAAGAGGGTACCTAGGCTGTGGAGGTAGAAACATGGGTTAGAGCCCCAACTTCTCCCCTTTTTCTCAGCCATCGGAGGCCCAGGGTTCACCCACAGAAGTGGGTGACAGCAGCAGGCTGCCTCCCCGGGCTGTCGGGGGGGGGTGGTGTTAGCTCGAGTCTCTGACCGAGCACAGCACCTGGCGTGGGGAGGACGTTGCGCAACCGTCAGCTGTTGTTATTTTCATTATGCTGAGTTCCTTCCAATTAAAATCACTCGGGGATCGTAAACCGCTGTGAACCAGTTAATTAAAACGAACTGGGAAGAACTCCACCGGTTTCTAGGCCTTGGCATGCTTTGTGGAACGGATGAATTATATGTTCCTTGAAAGTTGGAAGGAAGTTTCTGCTCCTACTAAAGTCACCGTTTCGAGCCATTCCTTTTCCTCCCTCGTGAGTGGTGGGGTGGGGAGATACTTATTAAAATACTCCCCTGACATTTAAATTAGAGTTTCACATTTTAATCATAAGAATGGGGTCAGCCAACTCTTTCTGTAAAAAAACAAAGCGGCAAAATTTCAGACTTTATAATACATACAGTGCCTTCCTTCTTAGGAATTATTTTAAAATCGTGTGTGTTTGTGTGCACGCGTGCCCATGCCTGTACACCAAGTACCGGTGACTGCAAAGGGTGGGAGATGGTGTTAGATTCTCAGAACCCGAATCTACCAGGTGGTTTTGAGCTGACCTGACTTGTGGGTGCTGGGAATTGAACCCAGGTTCTCTGGAAGAGCAGCCAGTGCTCTTAATCACAAAGCCATCTCTGCAGCTCTACAATCTGGGTTTTAACAGTGGCCAATTACTTAACCATTGAGCCATGTGATTTTGGACCCAGTACCCAAGGCTCTCTGTACCTGTCCTCTGCTGTAAAATAGGATTTGCTTAGAACTGTGCCTGCGAATCAGTTGTTAGCTTTCTTACTTCAAAATAAGGCTTATCGGGGTTTCAGGTGCCTGTGCTGTGTTGTTAAGATCTCTCTCTCTCTCTCTCTCTCTCTCTCTCTCTCTCTCTCTCTCTCTCTCTCTCTCTCAGATGTATAATGCATGTGAATTATTCCTTGGGAGGGTGGAGGAAATCGTCTATAAACTGACAAGGCCTTGGAGCACATTTTGATGAAGGCATTCCTTTGACATTGCCAAGTTCTTAGAATCTACCTTTGCAGAATGATACATTTCATTATGGCTTTCAAATTTAATAGCCTAGAAATGTACCCAGTGGTTATTGAAGAGTTCAGACATCTGGCAGATTTGTAATTCATTCTGAGACTTGCAGTCCACACTAACTTGTAACCTGGGCGGGGGGTGTTAAGAAAAAGAATAAAAACCAGTAACCTTTCAAGGCTCACCTCTCTTCTATTCAGGTTGGATAGAAGGAGCAGTTAGACCATAGAGTTCTTACAGTAATTAAATACACCATGTATAAAGAGTCCGGGGGGGGGGCTTACACATTGTAAAATTTTAATAAGTGATAGTTATTATTTTTACTATTCTCCAGGGCATTCACTCAGGAAGACTCATTTAAGATTGAAAGCCATTTGCTGGGTTCTTAAATGAACAGTGTTCCCCTCTTGCTGTAGGTCTGGCGTGTCTGCCTGTGGGGCCGGGAAGATGGCCCGGCACTGACAACTGTCTGCTGGCAGCACCTGAGCCGCGCACACGGCCTGTGACTCCAGCCGGGGGCACACACGCGCGCTCTGTGTCTCTGTCTCTCTCTGTGTCTCTGTCTCTGTCTGTCTCTGTCTGTCTGTCTGTCTCTCTCACACACACACACACACACACACACACACACACACACACACACACACAGTCTTTTTCACTGTTCTCTTTTTCTTACGTTAAGCTATGCCTAATTGTAGTATAGGAATTAACCGGCTCCTGCAGATTGCCCCCATGAGCCTGTTAGTCATGCTCTCTCACGGGTGGGTATGTCTGACGCTCAGGGGTACAGAATGTTATAGAACAAGCAGTAGACACTGAACCAGGTTTGAGTCTTGTCTTTCTCAACTTACTAGGTTCTGAATTTGAGTATGTAATATCCTCCGTGAACTACAGGCTTTTTATCTTTAAAATACATTGGTTTCAGTTTCAGTAAGGCTCTGGGTAGATGAATGTAGCCATATGTGCATCTTTAATATCAGCTTTATTAAGCCATGATTCACACACCCACGACTCCCCCGTCGCACCCACTGTGATTTGGTAGCACACCAAGAGTCACTCAGCTGTTACTACAATCAATCAAAAGAAAGTCTGACCTATGACCCCTGTTTTCCCTAGCCTTAGGCCACCATTAAATTTACTTTATAAATTATCCTACTCTGGACATTTGTGTAATGAAACCATCTGATAGATGGGATTTTTATGACTGGCTTCTTTTGCTTAGAAAATTGTTTTCAAACTTCATGCTACAGTGTGTATCAGGACCTCATTTTCTTTTATTATGTGTGTGGGTGTTTTGCCTGCATGTATGTCTGTACCCATGCATGCCTGGTGCCCAAGGAGGCCAGAAGAAAGTATTAGATCCCCTGGAACTGTTGTGACCTGCCATGCGGGTGCTGGGCATTGCTCCTCTGTCCTCTGGAGAAATAGTCTTAATTGTTGAGCCTTCTCTGCTAACTTCTCTGCTTCTTCACACAGATACAATGGTAGGACATGACCAGCTGCCTCCAGTTCCTCGCACTCACACTGAAGGACCGAGCTCCTGCAAGCTCCAGCTTCCCCGCCATGATGGACCCCGCCCTGCAACCGTGAGCTGGAATAAACCCTTTCTTACGTTGATTTTATCCTGGTGTTTTATCTCAGTGACAGAAAAAGTAGCAAACGCAACAAGCCTTCTGTCTTTTTAAAAGATACCTGAGAAGTTTGTGTAGACTGATAGTTCTTGGGTACTTGAAGGGAACTGCCAATCAAAGTGAGATTTCAATTTCTGGGCCCCCGAAAATGAGTGCAGTTCTTAATGGTTTTCCAGCTTAGTGGACTGGGATTGTGTACCATCGTGGGTGGAGTCTGACTTCTGGAGTGACGGGTTACTGGAGGGTGCTGGAGAGGGGCTCAGAAACTCAGTGCTTGCTGCTCTTGTAGAGGACCTGAGTTTCGTTCAGCATACATGTTGGGCAGCTCAAAACCACCTAGAACTCCAGATCTAGGGGGATCCAGTCCCCTGCACCTCTCTCTCTCTCTCTCTCTCTCTCTCTCTCTCTCTCTCTCTCTCTCTCTCACACACACACACACACACACACACACACACTTTAAAAAAATCTATTAGTGGACATATCTGACTAAAAAAATACTGTGAGGATTAACAGCAAAATACATACGTTGCTTGATGCATATCTTATGCTTAAGTTCTTAATAATTACTTATTTTTATCTCATAGAATCTAGAGTGCTAGGTTATCTTGTGTGTATGTATTTATGTGTGTTGTGTCAAAGCCTGTGTATACACATGCTTAATGTGCATGCGTGTTCAAGAAGGTGAAGGCCCAAGGGTGACACTGGGCCTCTTCCTCAATTACCATCCCTTTACTGAGGCAGATTCTCCTCAACCAAAATGTCCAAATCTATATTTATACTTTCTGATCCGTCTTTTACTTAAAGATTTTGCATTTGTCTACTTACTGTGGGAGGGGCACGCATATAGAGGTCAGTGTGTGTGTGTGTGTGTGTGTGTGTGTGTGTGTGTGTGTGAGTGTGTGTGTGAGGTCATGTCTGGGAGTCTCCTTTTGACATGTAGATCCTGGAGATGGAACTCCGCTGAGCCACCTTGACGCTCATGTTTAATTTTTGGTTCCATGTTCCCTTCACCCATTCTCTTTAGCTTTGTCCTGTGGGACTGCCAGATAGGAACACATTTTCTCTTTTGCCTCAGTGACATAAAATTGTGGTTTGGGCCATGTCCTAAAGCACTGACATGTGAGTATGGAAGTTTTCAGGACGTGCATAGGATCGGAGTGCCAGTCACACCTATTAGGGAGTCTTTCATTGCTCTCCAAAGTCTCCAGTTTGTAAATAGCTGAAAGGGGTCTGCTTCCATTCTATTAATAGTTCTTTAGCTGATCTCTCATGATCCTTCTTTGTATGTTTGTATGTGTGTGTGCATATTGCATGCATGAGAGTGTGCATAGTGCACACATGTGAAGGACAGAGGGCAACTTGCAACTCTCTCTCTCTCTCTCTCTCTCTCTCTCTCTCTCTCTCTCTCATGTGTGTCACAGGATGGAGCCGAGGCCATCAGGCTGAGCGTGCCTTTCTCTGCACAGCCATCTTGCCAGGCCCACCTCGCTGTTCTTTGGAGATTTGGATCTAGCAGCAGTGTGAAGAGTCAGTTTTCTTTCATGCGAATGTTTTAGCTTTAGATTGTGTAACTCCTCAAACAGGTGAAAAAAATCTAAATTTAAAATTTCCTTTAAGAAAGCTTGGTTGTATTTTTATTACTGAGGATTGTAATGCAGCTCTGTGTATGAATATACATACAAACACACACTGACACAGCCCCAAGAACTTGTTTGTTTATTTTGTAAATTAGTGTGTATTGTAATCTGACTATTCGAGCAATGAGCCGGCTAGCCCTGAGGACTTGCAGAGCTCCGGCGGAGACCTCCGGAGTCCCCACTTAATGTCTCCACTTACTTTAGAATAAGCAACTCAGCTGGTACACATCCCAGAGGCTGCTTCCTCTCAGGCCTTGCCTGTCTTGCTTCTCAGATATCCACTAAATAAAACTCCTGTCAACCCACTCTCCCAAACACGATTGCAGGGGCGATGTCTGATGCCGTTTCTCTGCGCCGCACATATACAAATCATTAGCAAGATTTATTTATGTAGCCTTCAAAGAGAGTCTTGAAATTGTTCGCTTCCCCGTCTCTGCTGTCTGTGTGCTCGGAGCTCTGCTGTTCTTTATCTAGGCAACTGCCTCGTGACAGGGCCTTCCTGCCCCCTGCCCTTCCTATTTCTAATCTCCGAGCTCTCGGTGGAACAGCCACAATCACCTCACAATGCACGGTATCAGACACTCCTTACTGTATTTAGAATCTTAGAGTTTTTTTTTTAATAGCTTTTGCTTTTTTTCTTTATATTTTAATCTCTCTCTGTACATATTTGTATTTGTGAGAATATGTGGGGAGTGCATGTGCTTGTGAGTGTGCTATTTACATTTGTGAGGGTGCATAGTACGTGTGTGTGTGTGTGTGTGTGTGTGTGTGTGTGCAGGACTGCTCTGCACAGTCTTCCTCCATCACGCTGCCATGTTATTCATTAAGCCTGGGCCTCTCAAGCAAACCCAGCGTTCTCTGATAAGGCTCGCCACGCTAGTCAGTTGGCTTGAGGACCCCATCTCTGCTTTTCCAAGCCGGACTTGCAGCTGTGCTGCCGTGAGTGCTCGAACCACTGAGCCATCTCTCTCCCCAGCTCTTCATGTTTGGAACTAACTAGGAAGTCTTTGTTGGCCCTGACGCCCGCCCGAGGAGCCAGTCACTCCTCCACACCTGTGCAGCCGCAGCCCCCCCCCCCCCCCCCCGTGCTTCAGACATTCTCCTGGTTTGTCTCCCTGCCTGCGCTCCTTTCTGTCCTTTCTTTTATTTATTTTCTAGCATTTATGGTTTTTGTACAGTGCAATTGTATCCATCTGGAATGTTTCACACCTGACTCTTCTTAAAATTTAGTCTTAGCTTCTTTTCTTTCTCAAAGAAGCTGTTTTTTGATCACTCTGTGTCCACCATAGAAACAGTCCTCCCATGTGCGAGTCTCCTCCTCCTAGACATTTAGCACAATCTTTACAAGTCTATCTGTCAGCCTACTTCCTGGTGTGTCTTCTAAGCTACAGACTAAAATCTCTAACGGCAGACATGACTGAGTAATGAGTTCACAGGGAGCCCGCGCTAATCACACGCACGAGGAGCCACGCACACAGCCTGGCCGTTGCCCTTAGTAGTCGTAGGTGCCCAAATAGTAACTGAAGGAACGCTAAACCCACTTTGCTCATATGCACTCCGCCTGTGCTTTCTTATGATAGCTTGGCTTACATTTTATTTCTGACTCTAGGACCCAGAGAGTGCAATTTGCATTCATGGGAAATTGTATTTTGAATTTTAATTTTTTCCCATAGGGCAGCAATATGTATTCTGATGATCTCTAGGGAATCTGAGCAGGAAGCCATCACTCCCAATGAGTTACATGATCAGCTGCCTTCTGTTTTTTAACTTATTTTCCCCCCTTTGAGGCAGGGTCTCATGCAGCCCAAGCTGGACTCAGACTCACTATGTAGGTAAGGTTGATTAGGAACTTCTGAGCCTACTGTCTCTACCTCCCAACGGCTGTGATCATGGACGAGTGTTACCACGGGGAGTTGTGTGCAGTGAAGGCTCGCGGTCAGACCCAGGGCGTGGTGAAGGCTCGCGGTCAGCCCCGGGGCGTGGTGGAGGCTGGCGGTCAGACCCGGGGTGTGGCGGAGGCTGGCCGACCGCGGGGGCAGCTGACCTACACCAGCAGCTGGAGCAGACATCTCCGTGTTCTGTACTGTTGAGACATGTTTGGTGGGTGGAATGTTTTATATTTAATGTATTTAATATGTATGAGTGTTTAGCCTACATCTGTGTGTACCATGAATGTACCTGGTGTCCAGAGAGTCCAGAAGAGGTCATTAGATCCCTTGAAACTGGAAGGGGATGGCGTGAGCACCACGTGGGTGCCGGGGCATGAGCCTCGGCCATCTGTAAGAGCAATGAGTTCTCTTAACTGCTGAGCCATCTCTCAGCCCCTAGAGTTAATTTTGAACTTAGGATATTTTCACTTTACAGTGAAAGGATTTATTTATACACAGTGCCATCATAAATGGAGGGTGCCTGTAGTTTTATCTAGAAGTAAAAACACTGGGGCTGGAGAGACGGCCCAGCGGTTAAGACCACTTGCTGCGCAGGACCCAAGCACCCATGTGGGGTGGCCACAACTGTCTGTCACTCCAGCTGCGGGGATCCATCACCTTTGCCTCCTTGAACCCAACACTCAAGTTCACACATGCTGTGCAAGCCGTCTCATGCACGTGCACACAGGTACACCTTAAAAATAATAAAACTGAGTCTTACCAAAAGAACTAGAAAATCTAAGCAAGAAGATAGTTGCAAGGGAGGTCGCATCTCTGATTCAAAACTTCCCAAGAGAGAAGCCGAGGACGTGAGGACCTTCACTGTAAATTCAACTGACTATTCAAAGACAACGCAGTGCTAACAGATCACACTCAGAGGCACCGCAGAGTGCCCCGTTCTCAAGGGCAGCATCGCACTGACACCAGAGCTAGGCCAGGACACCACCAGGAAACACAGACAGATCACCATTCCTGATGAATACAGACACGAACATCTTCTGCAAAACACCAGGAAATAAAGGTTAGCTCATTAAAGGATCCTGTAGTGTGTCAAGGGGGACGGCAGTGGCGTACGGCCGTGAGGGAGGGGTGCTTGACAACCAACCACAAGTGAAGCAGTGTGACAAACACTTCAATGGAGCATGGCCACCCCGGAGGTCTGTAGATGGACAAAGAGGGCCTAGCCAAGTCCGATATCCTTTCAGAATAAAATCCTTTCAGATTTAAATGTGGGAGGCGTGTACCTCAGCATCACAGAGGCCATATATAGTGAACTTCCAGTAAAATAAGGACGGTAAAACAAAAGGATGAAAGTTTTTCCTCTAAGAATCAGGACCTAAAGCACTTTTGGGGGGGGTGGGGTATGGGGACAAGCTCTTTCTATGTAACTTTGGCTGCCCTGGCGCTCCCAGTGTAATCAGGCTCACCCTGAGACTCCCAAAGATCCCCTCTCCTGCCTCTGCCTCCCTGTATGCTGAGATCGAATGCTTGACTTGCCGCTGTGCCCGATGAGACAGAAATGCACCCCTTACTACTCCTTGTAGACAGGATCCTGAAATCTCTACCCAGAACAACTCCATCAGAAAAAACAAAAGGTGTTACAATAAAGAAGTAAGATGATCCTTGACACATTCTTTTATTCAGAAAGCCCTAAAGATGACATCAAAGTCACTTGACAGAATTGATAGACTGGTTTAGTAAAGGTAATGTTGCAGGATACAAAAATCAACATAGAAAATCAGTGCCTTTTACATCGACAGTGGAGTTTCTGAAAAAGAAATGAAGAAAAGAGGGCCCACAAGATGTTCAGGGGGTCAAGGTGGTCACAGCCACACCTGTCTACAGTCTTAGTTTGACGCCCGGGAGCCACATGGTGAAAGAACAGAACCAACTCCTGAAAGCTGCCCTCTGAGCTTTACACACTAAGATGTGGACACACACACACTTAAGAAAACGAAGAGAACAACCCCATTTATAATGCCATCTTTTAAGAGTATTTCAGAATAAATTAAAACAGGTAAAAGATGGATGTAATAGACACTGTAAATTACTTTTTACAGAAATTTGAGAATATACCAACAACTGGAAATTCTTTTGTGTCCATAGATCGGAAAAATATTACTTAAATATCAGCATTGTTCAATGTGGCCTATAGACTCAATGTAGAAATTGGAATACTAATAATTTTGTTTTTTACAAATTAACTAAAAATGGACTAAAGATTTAGATTCCAAATAAGACTACTTGTCTTTCAGACATTAAAAATGCTCGATACCTAACTCACACATAAATGTGAGTAAGTACGTAAATAAAGGGGATTGTAGAGAACCGGTTTGGAGCTTCCACACACAGAGGAAATGTGCGGTGCAAAGACCATGTGTAAACTGAGGGGGAACACATGTGACCATGTGTAAACTGAGGGGGAACACATGGGAGCCATATACCTAGAAAGGAGTTAGTATCTTAAATACACAAGTAACTCAACTGCAACAAAAAAATCTTTTTAAAAAGTAAAGTTGCTTTCTTCTAATTGGCTGTCTGACAGACATCACGGCTTGTTTGGGGAAGACACTCGGACTCGAGCCCGCTCCCAGACGTCATGCATCCCGGTGACCTTCTGGACAGTTACAAAGGTCAAGGCGAGGCCCTGAAACTTGCTTTGGTTTTACATTGTCACCATCACTTACTCATTTATGTACTTACCTAACACACACACACACACACACACACACACACATACACACACACAACGGCAGATTAGAAGCTAGGAAAGCAGTTATCTTTATAGCCTCTTTATAAATCACGTATCCTTTCCCTGACTTCTGTCCCTCCTTATCACCTTCCATAGCCCTTACTTGGTCTCCTTTGTAAATATTACACTATATTCATACTTATATCTCTGTGTATAACAATTAACTAATATACATAACATATACATATGTATATAAATATCACACACATATATACATACACATGTATACATCATAGGCTGGGATCTACATATGGAGACCAAGGCGCTGTGTTTTGTTTTTCCTGAGTTTGGGTACTTCTTTTATACTTTCCAAATCCACCCATTTTTTTGCAAGACTTGTGACCTCTGTTTCTTCACAGATGAGTAATATTCCATTCCTCTTCCCCACCCAAGGAATTTCAAAATGACAATGACGACAAAGGACTCCAACAGACATTTATCAGAAGATGCCATCAGGTGTGCGAAAGCACGCTTGGCGTGAATGATCACGGCAGAAAGGCGAACTAAAACCAGGATGAGGTGTCACCTCATATCTTCTAGAATGACTGGTATAAAACCAGTGTATGGACTTGGTGTGGAGAGAAGAAAAGTCTTGTTAGAGAGAGGTAAATAAATATACCCGTTATGAAAAGCAATATGAAAGCTGATAAGCAAACCCCAGGCACACCGTTGCATGGCATAACTGCAAGCAATTGCAATGCGTTGACTCTTACCTACCTTAGAAGGTGAGAAATCAAACCATTTTAAATGTGCATCCACGGATTTAAAATAGTAGTAATAAAGCCATCGCAAGCTAAGATAACACTTTAAGTGAACAAAAGAATGACTTTTTGATACAGATTACCTGGTAGCGCGTTTTACATCTCTGCAAATGTCCTCGGTGTCAGATCGATGGGGACAGCTGGAATTCTCGTTTGCTTGAGCCTGCAGCCTGTTATGGTGTCACAGGTCAGATAGCCTCAGGGAAACGGCACTGCACACTTGGAAGCAACAACTGTTATAAGCAACAAAGGCAATACTGTGTGTGTTCATGTGTACGTGTGTGTGCAGACAAATACTAGGGGTCCCTTGTCTTCCTCAGTCTCTCTCCATTTTATATTTTGAGACAAGGTCTCCCATTGAACTCAAAGCTCACCAGTTCAGCTAGACTTGATGGCCAGTAAGCCCCAGGGATGGTTCTGTCTCTGTCTCTCCAGCACTAGGATTGCAAATATGTCCTGCGACCATCTCTTTATTATGTTGGTGCAGGGGATCAAACTCAGGTCTTCACCCTTACAGGGCAAGTGCTCTGCTGACTGAGCCATCTCCCCACCCTAAACAGAAATACTTTTGCTCGACATGATCCCATGGATCTGTGGGTTGATACTCTGAGCTAAAGTCTACTTAAGTGTAAATTTGGAATGATAGAGGTAATTTTACAATAGTATTTAAGATATGTTAATAGTAGAGATATTCAATGACAAGGGATACATTTTTTCAATTTTAAAGTTTCTACTGGAATGCTTTATATATGTTATAATATATAAACATTTTATGGATACTGTATCTTTCAAGAATCAATAATATCATAAACAAAAGGGGGAACTATTATCATGCTCTAAAAAGTGGAGAAAAATAGAAATGAGGTGAAAATCGAGTGCCGTCTGAGGACGTGCTGGCTAAGAACTCGGCCCAGTAGGAGAGAGACAGCACATCCCACTGGTCACTGACATCCCAGCTGCCTGCCTGTGTGAAAAGCCAGCAGCCTCAGAGAGAGACCGTGCCAGACATAAGGTCTCCTCGCCAGTGCCAGACGGCAGAAGAACAATAATGACAAAGAGAAAACGTTTAAACCCCTTACCTGGCTCTGCAGATACTCAAAAATATCTTTTAAAGGTGTTGAAATGGGGAGTGGGGTGAACCTGGAAGAAAGGGGGGGCTTAAGAATGAATGCCTTGGCAATCGATCAGGCCGCATGATTCATATTCTCTACTATGGCTCCTGGGGTAGGTGGAGGTTAAAGCGTACGGCTGGCTGGAGGCTGCGGTGCAGGCTCTTAATCCCAGTGCTCAGGAGGCAGAGAGGGGCAGGTTGACGACTGCGGCTAAGGTTACCCTGCTATATATAGTGAGTTCTAAGACAGCCATGGCTACACGGTGAGACCTTGTCTCAAAACAAACAAAAAGCCAAACCTAACTGGAAAAACAAACAAAACAGGTGTAACAAAATGACGGTAGAGGTGAGAAATTCAATGCATTGTTAAGGTGTGTCAGAACCTTTGCTTTAACGCATTTTTAATGTATTTTTATATAAATTAAGAATTTAAAGAATTAACAGAAATTGAATAAAAAAATAGAACAAATAAACAAATAGGAAATAAAAAACAAGGTAAACTCAGCTAACTCAACAGAAAGCTGGAAGGAGAAAATGAAAAAGAGGAGGCCTAGCAGATAAACATGTCGGTGTGAACGCACCTGCCCCTCCCTAGGGCTTCCTAACGAAAGGGCTCTGCATGTGTTCACACCCCACAAGGTGACTCTGAAACACTTAAAGACTGCGGTGGACAAAAGGCTCAGGCGCGTTAGTGTGTACTAATTGGAACTCTTTAGACTGAATGGATGAAGCAGGCAAATAGTAGAACAGTGGAAATATAAACGTAATTAGCAAGTTTGGTCTTATGAATATAAATGGAGATTAATTCCTAGCAATTAGAGAATACTGTTTCTTATCTAACACCTTGAACAATTCAAAATCAATCAAACCCTAAGAGAAAGGACGCTTACGGAAATGGCGAATTGTATTTTACTGCATTGCAGTGGATTTTCAAAATCTACATTCAAAAGACAGTTCTTTTCTTTCTTTTTTTTAAAAGTAGAATTCAAAATCGTAAACGCATTCCTTTACGCCACTAATGGAAACAAAGTGCAGATCTGAACCACGACGAGGTATGTGGGATCTGGTTCAAGTGGCACTTGGAGGAGAATTTATAGCCTCGGATGCATATGTTAAAAATTAAGAGAAAATAAAAATAAATGAGATAAATATGCAACTCAAGAAGCTAGGAAAAGGAGCTCAAATAACTAAGAAAGAAATCAAGAGCAAATTAAATGACAAAGAAGAAAGTGTGGTCGGTAGAATCAAAAGCCACTTTTACAAAAAACAAAACAAAACAAAACAAAAAACCAAAAAAGCAAAGCTGGAAAAAAAAAAAAACCCAAAACAGCAAAAAACCCAAGAACTATATCAATAAAAATCATGATTCCTATTGGAAAGAAAAGACTGTAAAGCATTTTATAAGGCTTGTATAACTTTGATACCCAAGCCAGACAAGGACAATATAATAATAATAAAAGTGTGAAATGAGACACAAATAATGGTCTCCAGCTGCACGTGTATAGAAACCAGAACCTCATAAGCGTGATTAAGCAGGGCTTAGGAATGTAAACACATTTTAATCTCAGAAACTGCTGTGAGTCACATCCTTAGTAGATAGGAAATCATCAAATCTCAACAAATACAGAAAAGCCATAAAATTAAATTCATGAATGGTAACATTTTTTTTTTAAAGCTAGGATTTTTATAACCTTCAATTAAGAGGCTCTGCCAACATGTGGACATTTATACTCGATGGCAAATATGACTGTCCTTTCTCTCAGGTTTAGGATCAGACTTATTTTGTCTCACCACAGAGATACAATTGTTAATAAAAGATTAAAACAAAACAAAACACAATAATTAGTAAAGATATTAACATTTTAAAAATCCCAGGGAAGTCTATAGAAAGATAATCAGTAAACAAAAACCGCCAGTCAGTTCACCGGCTCAAACATCAACATGCAGACACAATGGCTAATATTCCCTTCAAAAAATGTGTAACACAGGTCAGATCATGAGAAAAACATCATATCAAACCAAACTAAGAAATATTCTATGCAACATTTCCCTTTGTACACACCCAAACAGCCAAGTTTATGGAAAATAAGGAATGCTAAGAAACTCTGAGGACCTGAATGTGTGTGTGTGTGTGTGTGTGTGTGTGTGTTTATATGTATGGTATTGGGGGTGGAGTCCTGTTTGTGTGTATGTATGTATGTGTGGTGTTGCAGGGTCCTATGTTGTATGTATATGTGTGATATTGGGGGTCCTGTGTTGTGTGTGTGTGTGTGTGGTGTTGGGGTATTGTGTGTATGTTTGTGTGTGTATGTATATATGTACGTGTAAGTTGTTTGGTGGTAGAGCTGAGGGTCCTGTGTTTTGTGTGTGTGTGGTGCTGGCAGTCCTGTTATTTGTGTGTGTGTTTGTGTGTGCGTGTGGTGCTGGGGGTCCTGTGTTTTGTGTGTGTGTGTGTGTGTGTGTGGTGCTGGGGTCCTGTGTTTTGTGTGTGTGTGTGTGTGTGTGTGTGTGTGGTGCTGGGGGGTCCTGTGTTTTGTGTGTGTGTGTGTTTGTGTGTGTGGTGTTGGGGGTCCCATGTTGTGTGTGTGTGTGTGTGTGTGTGTGTGTGTGTGTGGTGTTGGAGTCTTGTGTTACGTGTGTTTGTGTGTGTGTATATGTATGTATGTATGTTCATGTGGGTTGTTTGGTGGTAGAGCTGAGGGTCCTATGTTTTGTGTGTGTGTGTGTGTGTGTGTGTGTGTGTGTGTGTGGTGCTGGAGGTCCTGTGTTTTGTGAGTGTGTGTGTATGTGTGTGTGTGTGGTGCTGGAGGTCCTGTGTTTTGTGAGTGTGTGTGTGTGTGTATGTGTGGGTGGTGCTGGAGGTCCTGTGTTTTGTGAGTGTGTGTGTGCATGTGTATGTGTGTGTGGTGCTGGAGGTCCTGTGTTTTGTGAGTGTGTGTGTGCATGTGTATGTGTGTGTGGTGCTGGGGGTCCTGTGTTTTGTGAGTGTGTGTGTGCATGTGTATGTGTGTGTGGTGCTGGGGTTCCTGTGGTTTTGTGTGTGTGTGTGTGTGTGTGTGTGTGTGTGTGTGTGATACTGGGGTTCCTGTGGTTTTGTGTGTGTGTGTGTGTGTGTGTGTGTGTGTGGTGCTGGGGTTCCTGTGGTTTTGTGTGTGTGTGTGTGTGTGTGTGTGTGTGGTGCTGGGGTTCCTGTGGTTGTGTGTGTGTGTGTGTGTGTGTGTGTGTGTGTGGTTCTGGGGGTCCTGTATTTTACCTATAACAACTGATGCTGTTTTTGAATATGAGGAAAAAGAAAAAAAAAATGGTGTTTGATACTGGATCTCTAACCCAGTGTCTCATGCATGCGAGGTGAGCTCTGTACCGAATGAACTATGCTTTGTGTGTGCATGCACGAAACTGGGGTCCTGTGGGATGTGTGTGTGTGTGTATGTGTGTGTATGCATGCACGAAACTGGGGTCCTGTGGTATGTGTGTGTGTGTGCAGGCACGAAACTGGGGTCCTGTGGGATGTTTGTGTGTGTGTGTGGAACTGGGGTCCTGTGGGGTGTGTGTGTGTGTGTGTGTGTGTGTGTGTATTTGGTGGGGTGGTATTAGGGATCCTGTTTTTGTGTATGTGTAGTGTTGGGGGTCCTGTTTGTGATACAGACATTAATAGAAAGATGGGTAGAATCCAAGCACAGTCTGTAGTCTTGGAGTTCTGTGCTAGTATTCATTGCTTTTTTACGGTGTCCTGTGCCAAGGTTCTGTTGATATGTTCTCATCCAGGCAAAATTGCAATAGGAATCTGTATTATCTTGACAACGTCTATAAATCTGATTTTTTTTCAAAATAACCAAGTAGAAATGACTGACAACAATGAATAAGAAAAACATTTCCTAAAGGCAAATAGGATCTTTATAAGAAAAAAAAAATCCTATTATCTTGTTCCTATCTGTAGGAAAGGAAGCGATGGCGGCTCAGACCAAGGTCTGAGATGCAGGTATTTGATAGCATGACGCTTGCTGCCTTATCTAAATCACTTTCCAGCCTTCATAAAACATGGACACAAACCTCAGGAGGATATTTCATCACATTTGACAAACCCATTTGAAAATTCATTTGGAAGCAACAAGGTGAGGAACACTGCGGAACATTCAGAAACCTAAGACAGGAGCAGCCCGCCAGAGTCAGCGCCATGCGGCAGGGTTAGTGAGCAAGGAGGGTTAATACACAAAGGTGGGCGAGAGGGCCAGTGGAACAGACCAGGAAGTTCAGGAAGACGCCCTGGTATAGAATCATAAATTGTGTGTGTGACAGAGACAGCGCTACCATTAAGAATCCCTAAAACCTTGTATTAGAATGTTAAAAATCTCCATTAACTTTCTTAAGGACCATTTTCTTCAGGCATAAAAGCCAAAACTCCTAAGGAAAAGATTGTTGGGTTTTATAGTACCAATGCCCGATGCTGTCTCAAGACCTAAAGGCACCACATCCCATGCATTTAGTTGACAGAGATTAGTATGGGGTCAGAAGGTAGCAGACTGGGGTGGGGGAAGACATTTTTTCCCTTTCTTTCTTTGAAAGATCTCTGTGCCCCTTCAAAAATCAGTTCAGTGCAGTGTGGAGTGTCAGAAGGAAGAGTCTAGAATAGAAGAAACTAGTAGGAAAACTGGGTGGAAATCTATGGGAAAAAGTTGGGGCGTGGTTTGGATATAGTGAGTGGGATATTCTGAGATGTAAAAAATTGTGAGATTTTTTTTTTTTGCCTATAACAACTGATAATGTTTTTAGACATGAGGATAATAAAAAAAAAAGGTGTTTGATATTCAGGATTGAACCCAGTGTCTCCTGCGTGCTAGGCAAACACTGTACCAAATGAACTGCAGCCGTCACAGCCGTGTAACATGCCGTTTTACGTGCTTTTGAGTTTCTGTTAAATACATGGAGGGAATATCTGCTTTCACGAGGACTGTTGACTATATAGGGTTAGGATTGTATGGGGAGTTCTGTAACAGAGGTTGGAATTTAGGATTTACTGGCATGTGACTAGGCATGTAAACCTTGTGACGAGGTTAGGAAAGAGGTGGTTACCTCGGAGCGGCTGTGTGCGAACGGCGGTCACATTCTTCCGTGAGAACATCTAGCTGCTTGGAGAGTGAGTCAAGGGAAAGTAAGCTAAGATAGGGGAGGAGGCCACGGATGCTGGGGACCCTGCAGCGTTACCCCGGGCGGGCGGGAGACAATGGAGAGGTTGTTGTCACCGTTCCATTTCAGACGTTCAATCTCGTTGCCAGATTAAGCATGAAGAGAGTTGGTGAAATTGTTATACAATTTCAGGGAAATGAAAGAGAAGGCTCCATGACAGGCACATGAGCCAAAGACACGCAGTGAGGCTGTGGGGTGCGCGAGAGACTGCGTGCAGCTTGGAGAGGTAGTAAGCGCGGAGAATACCGAGGCGAAGGAGCAGGAGCCGTATCTCCGCATCTCTGCGGAAGCCCTTACAGCCACTGGCTTCCCGGAGAGCTGATGGTCCAGGACCCAGGATAAACTGGTTTTGCAGATAGAGGGGATCTTTTGAGTCCTCTTTTGAGTATGTTAAATTAACACTCCCCAAAAGGCTTTAATAAGATATTAGGATTCCCTGGGGCTACAAGATCATTCTCTGTGGGGGTCCTAAGCATGAGCATTGTTTAACCGCTTTCCCGGGAGGCAGAATGAATAGTCAGATTCAAAGACCTGAGCACAGGGTGGCATTCGCTTACTCTGTATGCTGCGTTCATTCATGTTTTATGCGTATGGATCTATGTGAGGTGAGAAACCCCATCTCAGGTCTGGGGAATTAAAAATACAGATCCTGTCCGTACACCCACCACTTCACTATCTAGCAAGCAAGCATGGATAACTCTGAGTAAAAATATAAAACTGAGCCCGAGGTATCAGATTAGCTATGCTCTTAGAAAAAAAAAAAAATGGCTTTTAATCCGTGGACCACGATCTTGCATTTTATTCCTTTAAAATTAAAACACTGCATTTTATGTATCTAATAAAAATATATGACTCAGAGTTTTAGCAGCCACACAAAAATACAATTTGTGGATTTCAATTCTGATCTGCGCAGTACATTCTTAGTCATAAGAAAGGGTGCTCCCTAAATACCCCTGTAATTGGTCTTTCACACACCTGTGCTTATTTCCTTAAATTTCTTGGCAGTGAAATGGTTCCATCAATAGTGCATTAACAGACTTTTAATAATTCATCGATTTTACTGCCAGGGAAGAAATACCATTTATCTGCCAAGGAAATTCATGGGCACAGAGAATAAAGCCAAAATCATCTTTCTGTAATCTGTCCTCCCCTCCCCCATTCCTTTTCCTAGAGGTAACCAGTTAAAATATATTTTTTTTTTGCACATCGTTCCAGAAGCTTTGCCCACATTTGTATATTTTAACAAAGAAACAAACGAGATGGAAAGAAATAATAATAATAAAAAACCACTTACCATTTCGTTTCTACAAACTTCGGCAACGGGTTTTATTTCATGGACCTATTACGATTCCAGGTCCTTTATGGCAGCAATACCCCGGTTATTTTTCCTTGTGACAGGAACGTCTTCTCTCGGAGGCAGGCTTGGTAATCTACCCGCTTACTCCCCTTGCAATTTCTTACTATTCTATGCAGCGGGTTCATGCAATGGTGGGTGACCACATGCGATTCAGCGCGCTGCCATAAACTGCCTTTACCCGGTATCTCAGGTTGGCGTCTCGCTATGCAGACAGGCAGGTCAGAATTCTTCCAGCCATTTGCATTGTCCTGTGGCTTGCAGTCTCTTTTTGCCCCCTTTTTTGGTTTGCTTTTGTCTTTCCCTTGTTGGTTTCCAATAGCTCTTCTTTTATTAAGGAAATTAGCTTAGTGCTTGGGTGTTGCGAGCAGAAAGGTCCTTTCTTCCACCTTTATCGTTCGTGGTTAGACATCAACGTATGTGTTTCTGCCTCGATTTTTCATGGTTTTTCTTTTTTCCCGATTTTAGACAAATATACGCTTGTCCTTTTTCCCTCTCTTCTCAGGTTTTGCATTGGGGCATCATTAGTAGGTATTTCTGATTCACCCCGATTTCTTTTGGGGGGGCTGCATCCCTTCACACCCACATCCCATCCCCCTTTTCCAGACTCTGCTTGGGGGCCCCTAACACTGACTCCGTTGACGTCAACTCCGTGCCTTGGCGCCAAGCTGTTACCTTGACAACAGCAGTCTGATTGGCAGGGTGTGGGAGGCGTGGTGAAGGTCCAAAGCGGGGAATGGGGTTTTGGATTGGTCAGAGAGGAAGCTCCGCCTCTGCAGAGGACCCTGACAAGGAGGTGTCCCGCAGCCCTTGCTGCAGACGCTGGGGAGTCGGGAGTCGCGGGAGGACGAGCATCGGAGGAGAAGCGGAGAGATGTCCACCCGGGGCCGGTGGCGCCGCCGGGCGCCCGTTTCAGTGTGGGTGCACTAGACTGCCGACCCTGGTCGGGGTGTGTGCGCAGAGTGCGGTGCTCCGGGAGGTGAGTCAGCCGGCCACCTGCCTGCTCTGCAGCATGCACCCTCCTAGATACCGTCTGCAGAGTTCAGACGGTGTCCGGGGTGTGTTGCTGCGGGCCAGGGGCGGCAGACCATATCACGGCTTGCCGAGGGTGGTTGACAAGGCTGCAGACTGCGCCTTCGGGAAGCGGGAATCACCGTGGAGCGGCCGTGTTGCCGCAGGAATGGCATTTAGGTGACAGGGATTTAAAGGGGTATTCTGTAGGTCGAGGCCTCAGAGCCTCAGGGTCCCGCGATCTTAGGGTCTTAGGAGCGAACCACCCAGAATCCCGGGAGAATCCAGGTTCCCTGTCTCGCCTGTGGCCGTCAGCCACGCAGATGATGCAGGGGTCCCGTCACAAGACCACCACCGTGGACTTCAGAGTGCCGTCTCGGAGCCACTTCTTCTGTGGTTTCATTTTCTTTGCTCACCAGAGTCTAAGAGCTCTGCGGTTAACCCGATCGCCAGGTCGTCTAGCTGGCGGGGTCTGCTCAATCCAGCCATCTACCGCTAAGCGCGGCACTGTTCTTGGGGGCGGGTCTTGTTTTGCCGCAGTGGCGGTGGGCGGGGCTTGGACCAGCTTAGGGGTGGGACCAAAGTGGAGGCAATGAGGTACTTTTTGGCTCCACCCCGTTGGCGCCATCTTGGAGGGTGGAGACAGGTTTGTTGCGCAGGCTTATCCTGATTGGCTGCCTGTGGTGGGGGCGGGGCTAAAACCAGTGACGTTGGCCCACTTAGGGTCCTGGCGGACTCAGCAGGCCCAGCCCACCTGGCGCCATCTTGAAATGTCAGCGGATTTGCCGCGCAGGCGCAGCTTTAGCTTGCACTAAAGACCAGACTAAAAGGCCGAAATGGCTTGAGTATACGGGGTGCTATCTCCTCTTTCTCCACCTTTGCTGGTTGGCAATAAAGATGCACCCCAATTGTTGTCTTATCTGACTGGCCGAGCGGCCTAGACCGTCTGGCATCGGTTGGAGCCAAGCACAGTCTTAGTTTGCCGCGTGAATGCTGCCGCCTCGCGGCCTGCCATTTAAAGGACGGAGCGGCAGGCCGTGACACTCCATTTTCCCGTGGCTAGGTTTTGGTCGCAGAGCCTCAAATTGACGGCGCTGTGAGGTTTATGAGCAGTTAAAAAGTGTCGCCCGGTCATCCGGAGGGAGGGGCTGTTGTTCTGGGTGACTGACAGAGACAACAGGACCTCGTTCACCTTTGCTGGGTACACCCGCGCCACAGACAGTAACTGTATAGGTGCCATCATGAGTGACAGCCCAGCTGGCTGCAGGAGGTGGGCTTTAGGGAGGGGCTATTATTTTGAACGACAGGGCCTCATAGCTCCGCCCATCCTGGCGCCATCTTTGCTGGCCAAGGGCGGGGCTTCTATGTTCTGCAGGTATTTTGAGTGACAGCTGGATGGGCTTGCTGCAAAGAGGCGGGCTATAGGAGGGGCTTAATAATCCTGAGTCACCACAAAGCCCCGCCTACCCTGACGCCATCTTTGCTGGCTGATGGTGGAGAAGGGAGTGGCAGGGCGGGGCTATAAAGCCGATATGATGAGGCACCATCTTGAATGACAGCCCATCTGACTTCAGGGGGTGGGCCCGAGGGAGGGGCTCTGGTCTTGATTGAAGTGGCCGCACAGCTTTATGGGCCTGTGAAGTTCTCAGCCGGTGTCTTCTTGAGTGACAGCTGGACTTGTTTGCCTCTAGAGGCGGGCTAGGAGAGGCTCTCTGGTTTGAGTGCCCACAGAGCCCCGCCCATTTGGCGCCATTTTTTCTAGCAACAGCTGGCCGCTCCGCTAACCTTTATGGTGCGGACGCCATCTTGAACGACAGTCAGGCGGGGGGGGGGGAGGGGCGGAGTGGGATCTGAGGGAGGAGTTTTCTGTCGATGATTGATTGGAACACAATTCTACCCACCTTGGCGTCATCTGTTTGCCATAAATGGAGTGTCTAAGTGATCTGTGAAGGTGCCATTTGATTGACAGCTGGACTGGCTGGCTGCGAGAGGCAGGCTAGAGGATTTACGGTCCGAGTGCTAGGCTGCCGAGCAAGAGGCAAGCCCCAGGGAGCGGCTATCATCCTGATTGATGGTGCCACACGCCCATAGGGAGGCGGGGTCTGAAGGAAGGGTATCATCTTGAATGGCTGCTAGACTGGCCGGCTAAAAGAAACTAGCCAGAGGGGTGTGGTCTCCCTCATTCAGAATGGCGTGGAGCTCCGCCCACCTGGCGCCATCTTTGCGGACATTCATGGTGCAGTAGCCATCTTGAATGACAGCTTGTTTTGCTGCAGAAGGAGGGCCAGGGGGCGGAGCTCTGATCCGGACTACAGAATCCTGCCCACCTGGGCGCCATCTTTATTTGTGATGGTTGTCTAGTACTTTTTGCACTGTCACCTTGAGTAATACCTGGAGTGGCCACTAGAAGCAGGCCAGAGGGAAGGAAAGACTCCCTGGCCCAAGGGACCGTACAGCCCTGTTCACCATGGCATTGTGGCGCAGTAGCCATCTTGAATGACAGCTGGGACGGTTCCAGGGGGCAGGCCCGAGGGAGGAGCTCTTTCTGAGTGACTGGGCCACACAAGCCCTCCAGCGCTGGCGCTCTCCTTGTTGGTCAGAAGGGGGCGTCTGGCGCTCATTCTGCCGGTGTCATTTTGAATGACATCTGGGCTTGCTGCGGGAGGCGGGCCCGAAGGAGGGGCTCTCTGGTACTGACGTCAGTGCCCTCCTCGCCCTGGCGCCATGTCTGTTGGCCACAAGGTGGCGTCTGGTATCCGCTGTGCAGGTGTCCTCTTGAATGACAACAGGGCCTGGCTTCGGGGAGGGGTTCTATTCCTGATTGACAGGGCCCTCACAGCCTCATCCTCCTTCACCGGCGCCATCTTCGTGGCCACGAAGGGGCGTGTCACCTGCAGCCCGCAGGCCAGCTTTTCATTAGCGACAGCCACAGCCCCGCCTCATGTGGAAGGCCAGGGGCTGGGACCTTAGAGGCTTTAGCCGAGGCCCGGTAGGTGTCAGGGGCTGCAGTGTCTCCATCTTAGATCCACACCTAGGTGACTGGAGCCAGTGTTGTCACACCGGGCAGCAGGAGGGAGTCACAGCCAACTGCCCAGCTCAGAACCCTGGGGCAGGGGTGTGGCATGTGACCCACTGGCAACACCCGGACAGCGTTAGAGCCACTGGAACTCTACTTTGACTATCACAGTATTTCAAGTCCCTCCCTGGCCATTTCCCTCTAATTTTTTACCTGCAATATGTTTCCTTGCACTCATAGGATGGGTGATGTCATATGATTAATTAGTAACCAGTTGGGTTTTTGGATTCATTACTTAATCCAGAATCCCCCAAAGTGACCAGGATACCTTAGGAATTTTTTCAGTGCCCTTAGGAAAAGGCTGTAATTAGAGTCCAGGGTATAGCATGTGTCTTGGGAATAACTGATTGCCTGGGTCATTTTCTGGGTGGTGTCCTGGACACATTTGATGTCTGCCTTTGTAAGGGAAAAAAAAAGAGAGAGAGGAGTGGTTGCTTCGCATCCAAAGAATGCTGTAATTGTGGGATAAATTGGGTGTGTCAATTTTTTCTTTTTTCTCCACAGCTCTACCTTCTTCTATCCTTCTTGGAGACAACTGGCAAGGGGAA
The DNA here is from genome assembly GCA_964023405.1 of Apodemus agrarius. Lineage (NCBI taxonomy): Eukaryota > Metazoa > Chordata > Mammalia > Rodentia > Muridae > Apodemus > Apodemus agrarius. Next base: position 1,175,698 of record OZ030005.1, on the reverse strand, counting down.
GACTGACTAGGTCCTCCAACAGCTAGGTGGCTGGTTCAGGTGAGTGATACTCACACCTCAGAGTAGTGCCACACCCATCTGTGAAGTTTCCTCTTCTCTTCCTCACACTGAAATTTTCCTGATGAACATATATGCTGCACAACTACAAGAACACCATTTGTACTTTCTGAGAGCATACACACCTGTCTGGTGGGGGAATGGGTTTACTAGGACCCCCTCAGCCGTACCCCATCCTTTCCAGTCTCTCTCCCCTGACACTCAGGTGCTCCTTCAGGCTTCCTGTCTGCCGTTCGTTGGGCAACTAAGAAGCAGGAGAAATTCTATTCACCTGCCACCAACCTAGAATATGCTTTGTACCGTGTCCTAGGGATACCATCTCAACTAAGAAAAGAAGTATTTTCATGGAGTATTATGGGAGAAATGAAAATGTGTAAAATATGATTTATATGGCTTATGCCCTTGAAAGTACACATCTGCATGGGGAAACTAACTTAGTCTGGGAGAGGTGCCTCTCTGAGGTACGCGGGAGCCCTAAAGTTGAGCTCTGAAGGATTGTAAATGGTATGTTTCATGGGGAGGACAAATTGATCAGAGGGTGCAAAGATGTTCCCGAGGGATGCAGAGTGGAGCTGAAACGCGGGATGCCTGGAGCAAGACTCGGGATGGATTGCAGCTGACTGAGGAGAGGAAAGGTAAGTGTGTGGGCTCCATCGGGATAGGCTTAAGAGCAACGGTAAGTGTTTGGGCTTGACCAGAAGTACCCGGGAAGCCACTGAGGTGTTTGCAACACAGAAATGACGTGAAGCACACATGTACACTTGTAGAAACCATCTGTCTCCAGGTGCAGAGGGCAGAGTAGGCACCCCTGGTGTGGGGAGGCCCCCTTGCGTTTGGGGGAGAGGTGGCTCGGAGTCCTAGCACTGGAACACGTGAAGGGGGCACGTTGGAGTATTGCCAAGAAGGGGGACCTCACAGAACTTGCTCCCTCTTTTACTAGTTTGCTGACTGACTCAGACCAGACATGGTGAATCCCATGATGAGGCGGTGAGCAGAGTGTCCAAATGTTGTCCATTTGTCCATTCCACCCGCAAGTGCGGACACTCAGCCTATTTGGGACAGACTCATGCCAGACCCTGGCACTCCAGAAGTGAGTGGCATAACCCCCACTGAATGAGAACTCCCGTGACCCGGAACGTAAGGAAATGTGCTTAGCAAACCAGCTGCCTGTGCTTGGCGGGAGTGCTGCCTGGGGAGGGGCTGACACGGCAGTGCGGGCCCTGGAGCGGGGTTGGCGAGGGCCCCACGTGAAGGCCCCAGTGATCCGGAATGTGTTCAAGCCTACAAAGACCCAGAGATCTCCCTTTCCTGAAGGATCCAGGTGTGTAGACCCACATTTTACAAAGCTCAGGGACTTCACTTAGAGCTATGCGGGAACCAAAGCAAAGCACTCCTGTTCCCTCAAACCTGGCTCAGGAATTTACAGTGGGAGAGGACTATAGCAGGGACCCAAATACCGGAAACTGTGTGCTCAGCAAATTCTTCTCCCTGTAGGCAAACCTACATGGGAAATGAAAGCATAATGAGGAGGTTGATGGGTGAGTATAAAATCAGAACCAAAGGGGTAGAAGAACCTTGATAGCACTGGCCTTCCAGACAGCCGAGGGCAGCCGCCTGGGCGCAGTGATGTCATTGCTATGGCGCTCAGGGCCGAACTCCTTACACGCTGCCCTGCCCTCCACCACCTCCATCCAGGCTAAGTCTGATCAGAGAAGATCTCTTGCCTGTAGATGGTTAGATTAGACATGTATTGTGGCTTAAACTCCCATGCCTCTGCTCCCTAAAATAAATAAGATCAGTTGCTCATTCCGATAAGATCAAACATCATGCAGAAAAGGCATTTTGTGTCTTTAAAGTAGCCTTGTCTTAGTGCTGATCATGAAACTGAACTCTTAGCTATTATTTCCTCTCTTTCTGAACTTTTGGGGAAATCCCTCGAGAATGGACAACAATAAAGAGATTTGGCTGGAGTGTGGTAAGTGCTAAGTTTACACTGAGTAGAAGAAGCCCCAGATGTATAGAGATGACCTGAAGGGTTACTGGAGCAGAGTGTAGAGGCCTTTACCTGAGTGTGACGGGTACAGGAGTCTTTCCTTGCTCACATTTCCATGTAGGATTACCAGCCCCGCCCCTAAAACACCCCAGTGTCCCATATATGTTCCTTTATTGTTCTTGAGTGGACCAGGTTACACACTTAAACTTAGGGAGGTAAGACCAGAGTCAAGATGCTAGACTCCCAGTTAAAATGCCTATGTTCTAGGGAGACATCCATGTCTTCAGTTGCCCCATAATAAAGCATACCTTTGTTATAAGTATCCCAGGTGACCCTTCAGCATACGTGAGTTTGAGACCCACGACTAAGAGAAATCAGGCTGTAGTGTGTACTTTTCAGAGTCAGATTTCTGGTGGAGGGACACAGACTGTTGACCCTGTCAGTGTTAGGGCACTTAACTTGGAGGTGAGGTTAGGCATGGGACTGGGGCAACACTGGACTCCATGAACTGGAAGTAGAGAAGGCCGGTCTGCAGAAAGAGGCAGGAGACTGGAACAAACGAGAAGAGAGGAGAGACCGCACACCTGAGAGATGACAAGCGTAACCTCCTCGGTTCCTGACTTTAAAGTTCTCAATTCCAGCCCCCTTTAAAGGAGGTAGGTAGAATGAGTTAGTGGGCTTAACGTAGGTGCGCCATGATGAGGGCACGAAGTAAGTAAGTGGGAATGGGGTAGGCGAAGATGGGCGGAGCTTATCTCTCCTCTCCTGGGGATGTGGGAGCCTGAGACCGAGGCCTGCAGGTCACATGATCCCTCGTCCACGAAGCCCCAGACCATTTAGCCTCTAACGTGTGCTCCTGCTCATCGGAATGCTCCCCCATGGTCGTCGTGGGCGGGGAAAACATCCCACCCACGCCCACTTGGGGTAAAGGTACCTCATGATCTCTCATTCTATATTATGCTAACTTAACTGCTCACTCACCCCTTCTCATTCTGAAGTAAGATAGAAGTAAAGTATTATAAAGTATTCAAAGATCGGCACCAACTTTGCCACGAAGTCCACAGTGGCCATACCATCCTCTAGTACGCAGTGCCGCTGGTCTCCTGTGTTCCAAGTCATAAGAGAGACTTCCTCTGCTTACAAAGGCTATTCCGTGTCTCCATGTCTGTGAGCAGACTCTTCCGAAGAGAGCCGTGCACCTCCCAGAATCCCTCACTGCCCAGGGCGGGAAGGGTCCCTTCATTCTAAGCCCACGTTATTTGGCTCCTCTCTCCAGCTTCCCTTTGGTCTAGCTCAGAGTCATGTGAGCCGCCCAGGTGTTTTGGCCAAAATCCAACTCACGCTAAGATTCCTACATGAAGAAAAGGCAGAAGGGGAGTGTGTAAGGCAGGGGTATGGGAGAGTCAATAAATAAGAGAAATGGTTTTCCACCGGGCAGAATTCAGTTTCAGTCTGTAAGAATATGAAGTAAGAGTCTGGGAAGGGTCCAGAGCCTTGAGCGTACCCGGGGAAGCAGGAGTAAACACCAGCAGGGTGTCCCACGCAGGCTTTGGGAGGTGGAAAGTCAGTGAGGGAGGAGGCCTGGTCACGGGGACCCCAGGGGAGCCGTCAGAGGGCTGGCCAGCCAGAGTAGACTATATAGGGAACAACAACAGCAATACTACATTTCTTTCTAGTTTTTAAAATATTTTTTATTTTGAAGTTTATTATAAAAAAGTTGCAATTTTTAAAAATTATACACATAAATAACCAGACTCAAAGATTAAGTATGAAGGGTAGGTCTTTAGGGCTGGGTGGTCATAGAGCCTTACAAAATGGTCGGATTCACTGAAAGACTATCTCAAACAGTCAAATGGAAAGAAACAGAGGGAGGCAACCTCTGGCCTCTGAGTGCACATGCGTGAGCATGCATGAACATGCATGAACATGTGCACACACTACACATACACACATGCATGTGTAATAATAATATAAAAATTTAAAATATATAAAATGAAAATAAAAAAGCTTTAGTAATAATGGTAAATTTGACCAGTGGGTGTGGCTTGTGGTTTCTAGTATTTTGTAGTACTTGAACATATTACATCTGTAATTAGGAAGTAAGGTTGTGACATGTCTCAGGAACACGACTCACTTATGAGGTCACCACACATCAGGAGATTTTGCTTTCACTCGTGGCTGTTGATGAACTCAGGGAGCAGGTCCTCTTCTGGGTGCACTGACTTAGCTTAGTTAGGTCATGGTGTGCTTGTCACTGGGCTTTAGTGCCTTGCCCTTTGGGAAGGTAAAGTTGAAATACATAATTTCTTTAAGGAGATTTGACTTAGCATTGGCTTTTGATAAGGTAAAGATTGTCTAATCTTGGAAATAAGTGCTTGAGTACCAGACCCAACACTATAAAGGGATGGCTGTCCACTCTTGTCGCTTTTGTTGCAATTAACCTTTTATTTAATCCTAAAAAGATTTTGTATTTAAATAATCAGTTTTTTTCTGATTGAAAAATTATTCCTGTAACAGTAAATTAAGCCCCATATGTGAATGTACTGCCACATAAGTGCATATCTGGACTTCCTTACGTTCCTTGTGTTGGACAGAACATGTTTTCAAACATCAGGATAACATTACAGGCAAATGGTCCCCCATCTTTCTGTGTGCATGGAGAGAGAGAGAGAGAGAGAGAGAGAGAGAGAGAGAGAGGGAGAGAGAGAGAGAGAGAATATGTGAATATATGTTTTATACATGCCTTAATTTATTTAGGATATGTTTTGTGCCTCTATATACATTTTTAAATATATTTTTAGACTTATAGATACCTTGTAAAGCATATATATGAGAACTTATTTTTATTTTTGCTGTAAATGGGATTTTTCTATTGCTATATTTACAGGTAAGGGTTTTTTTTTTTAGCCCAAAATAATACAATGTAATATATCATATTATATCCAAAATAATAGAGCATTCACACCTTTCTTTTCTTCAGTCGCTTTAGTCAGGGCCGCCAAGATAATGCGGAACGGAGATCCCCCTCCCCCTCGGGAGGAGCACCGTGGTATCTAGTCAGCTGTTGGCTTGTGTCTGCTTGAGGTGGATCCTTACTGTACGAAGACAGTTCCCCAGTCTTGGCTATCGCTAAGCATATATATATATATATATGAAAAGGGCGGTGCGAGTCCACAGGCTCTTTGAACCAGGGGGTGGTGCACATAGGTCCCCCGGCCCCCTTTAACATATGGTGTATAACATTTACCCTAAAACAGCAGCATCCTTGAATTAGTAGGGAAGCCTTTCATGGACATGGATAATTTTTAAGATTTTGCTAGACTGTGCTTATTAAATATTTTTGCAGTTTTGAGCAGGACAGATTTGCTATAAAAATACAACAATGAGAAAGACAAATGAGCCCTTCCCCTGGGAACTGTGGTGGGGTACATGGACGGGCTTCAGGGTTCTGCCATACACAGTAGTCTTCAGGCATATCTCTGGTCTGGTACCTCTTTTAAAAGAAGACTCTCTTTTATTGACTTTTTGAAAATTTCATACATGTATACATTGACTTTTTATCTTATCAACTCCCTCACCCCTCCCTCCAGTTATATCCACAAACTCAGACATTTGTATTGGTGGCCTTTCTGAGATAGTCTGGAACAGAGGTCCTTCTCAGCCTTAGTATTTCATTTGATGCTGTTAAGCATTGAAATGTCTCGATATCTCAGTGTATTACAGACCATTTTATGCCCATTTACTTAGAGGTGTCTTGTTCTCTGAAGGCTACACAGTAATTCACTACTGCATAGACTTTATCTTGTCAATTACCAAGAGCACACACAACAAGCACACACAAACATAAGTCTCTTGCTCACCCTTGCTCATTTGTCAAATGCTGGCCTACTGGCCTGCTCACATAATCGTGAGCATATTAAACGAAGACCACGTGTTTACCAGAGTCTTGCATTTCCTATGACAAGCAATGCCAGTTTTTGGCACCGCAGTTAGCATGCTTCTTACGATGAGCTATGTTGATCTCATCAGCATTCCTGATAACATTTACACATAGCCACATACGTGGATTTTCATATGCTAAACATGCGACCTGTGTGTCACTCTCTGGCTTTGTGTCAGATAGCAAGGAATTAGGAATTAAATGCAGAGAATGCAAAGCTCTCCTTCACTTGAGTTACCAATTTACTGCTGGGACACAAGCAGTTAAGCCCAATTAGTTAAGAAGAATCATGATACGTATTTGGACATATCTTGGAAGGTACCTAAGGAAGTGATATTAAGTTCAACTCCAAAAGGGCTAAGTTTTAGGACTGATACCCTTTAGAAGGTTATGTACTATGGAGGAAAAATCATGGCCTCTCTGTTCACTTAGGTGAGCTGACAGAACACAGAATTCTCCATCACTGTCTAGCTGAGACACCAACTATTCATATCTTCTTGACACTTAGAATGCACTAGTGTAAATGAGGGGCTGGGTTTACTACCTTTACGTTGAACCAACACTCAGTCAATGGGGACGCAGTCCAGCCTCACACTCCTAAAGACATTGAAGAGGAACCATCACTATTTGTCATTCCAGTGCTCATGCCATGAACATTTCTGTTTGGACAACCATTTATTTTCAGGTTGTATATTGTGCTGCAATAAGTACATTCAGGGTCGAACTGGCAGGGTCAGGCTCGTCTCTGATGTTATCCCCTCGAGCATTTTGGCTAACGAGGAACACTAATATCCAGTCTTAGTCTTGGCTGGGCCTTAAGCATGGTCCCTGTGCTTTGCATTGGCAAGTCAAACTTCTTAGAAATCTTAGTTTCTTCAAGATAAGGTCTAAAAGGACTGTAGGTGCTGTACCCATTTCACAGATGACAGAGTCCAAGAGAGTAGAGGGTCTACTGGGAACACAACCGGTTCGCATGAGAACTCACTTCTTAAATGTAGTTCTGGGACAATTCTTATTCCAAAGCACTAGGCAGACTACCCTTCAAGTTCTGTGATGTGCAGGTAGCTCCTTTTAATATCCAGGCCCATGAGTCATATCACAGGCTGCCACAATCTTTCTGTTGATTTGTGAGTTGAGTTCCTCCAAATAAGACCTTTGCATTTGAGAAGTGCTGTCTCCACGTCACTAGTCTACCACCAAACCTGAGACATTTTGTGTGAGCTAGAAAGTGGCATGGCCAGGTGCCATCCTGGGAGAAGACCTAGCTGGTCTGAGTTCTTTCATCAGATTCTTTAAAACTTAACATAATTGAAATTTGTTGAGCCTCAGATAACCCCTGGTCAGACTCTAAAAATCCTGCCTTGATTGGTTGCAGGCACACCTTCCCAGCAAGGGGAGATCAGCTGACCTTCCCTGAAACACTCAAGCCCTTGGGTGTGAGCAAAACAGACAACTGAAAAACTCACCACTCGATTGGAGTTGCAGGATGTACCATCACAAAGGTGAGGGGCTTTAGACGATGGCGTTAGCTAGCCTAGACAGGCTTTGCCAGGGTTATATCCTGGGACTGCCAATGACTGGTCTGGTTATTCTCTCTTGTGGGACAAGGAGATAGGGCCAACCTAGGCACATCCATGACCTTCCACTAGATTTGACCTCCTAATGTCTCCATATTCAAGTGGCCAAGTGATTCTTGGAAAATAAACGATCCCCAGCTAAGAACTACCACTGAACCAGCAGTAGACAAGTGGACATCCTATGGTGGGAAGTCCATTAGGGAGAGAACCTTCCATTACCATCATGGTATGTTGCCTCAGGAAGGGGCCTGCTGACCGCTTGTGTGTGGGGGTGGAGAAGAGAGGTTCCAGCCATATTCCCTACACAGTATTTAAGTAGCAGGGAGTAAATCAAAGCCACTAAAGAGGGCTGAGATGAAGCCAGATGAAAAACCTGGCTATTGAAACTGCTAGGGTTGGCTTTGTGTGAGAACATAGGCAGGCTACACCAAAACTCTAAGTTCCTGTCTGGTGTCTTCTCAGACGACACCAACAGTGACATGAACAGTGACGACGACATGAGCCGAAGTGGGAGAGAAACCCCACCCCCCCGACCATCACATGCTTTCGGCAGTGAGTACCACACCCCCCTGATGCTACATTATAAAGAGGTACAGAGGCACCAAGACCTCCACTGAGACAATAGCCCCAAAGTGTTCAGCATCCGACAGAGTCCCAAGCAGAGTAGAGTAACTGGGACGTTTTTTATATCAGAGCAGGTACCTACGATGGAATGGCATGCAGGTGCTTTTAAACAATAAAACATTTATACTATTTAGTATCTACTTCGGGCAGAATCTACTACTAGCAGGATTGTTCGTAGTTTAGACATGTCCTGCTTTCTCTTTATAATAGAATGCTGTACACTTTGAAGTCAGCTGGCCTGTGCTAGCCACAGGAGGCCTATGGCCCCTTTCCTGAATTTGGGTTGGAGAACTTAGCAGCTGAGGAAACAGTTGGGAGCTCTGACACGGAGCTAACTTACAGACGGCTTGGGTCCTTGCTGTGAAGCAAGCCCTACTTGGGAAAAGCTTACAGGGTAGCTGCTGAGCCTGGGAGTCTAGAAACTTCCATTTTGGATCCATCTTGTCAAGGGAGGCATGTATGCACACACAAAGGAAACACAGATATGTCAAAGCACATCTGACCACTCAAAAACCTGACCTGCCTAGGTGAGCGAGACTTGGAACGCAGGGGCAGAAGCAGAGAAGTGGAGCCGCGAGACCGCTGGCCGTACACCAGGAATCCCAGAAGCAGTAAGTTGTCTGCTCAGGGCAGAGGCTGTGTGCATAGGGGCCTGGGGAGGCCCCAGTGCTCACGTTGGGCCATATCCCTGTTGCTAAAATGTTTAGTCTCAGGCTCGAGGATCTGAATTTCCTCTCAGCAGAGTAGTTTCATGCCACAAGCATATTTCAGCCAATGCTGCTGTTTACGCAACATTTTTCCTAAGCAGATATATATTGTTTTAAATAATAACATACTGCTACAAAAATGAAAAAATACTACAGACAGAGGCATGATTATGAAAAACAAATACATGTTACCCATCATGGCTTCATGCAAGAGTGGGGAAACACTACACCAAACTGCCCTGCTTAAGTCTTTTTACTGACAAAAAGAGAATTAGACTCCCAGAAAGGGCCATCTGAATGCATTGTTGGTATTGGTGCCACCAGAACCCATCTCCTGTTCCTCCTGGACTTGGAGATACTGAATTTATCAGCAGGGCATCCTAAAATTGTAATCAGGAAACAATTTTCAAGTCTCTCGCATTCACCTTGTGGCACCTTTGGTACCAGAGGAGGGCAGATTAATCAAGGCGTCTCTGTGTCACAACAGGCACCTACAACGGACTTCAAGTCCTCTAGGCTTTGTCTCTGGTCTTGGATTAGGACACCAGAGAGTCAGTGGTTGAGCACAGGAACATCACACGACCCCACACCTGTACCCACACGACCCGTTGCGTGACTGACCCTGAGATTCGGAAGGAGGAGTGAGGCAGGGACCCTGGGATACTGCAGGGCCCTTCTCTAGAAAGCAGAGAAAAGACACATTTTTCCACACTCGTTTCCCAGGTAGCTTCTGAGGTCGGCAGGGGATTTCTGAACCCTGCTCTGTTGGACGAGGCTTGCAGCCCCCTGATGCCTTCTTTCCTTCCTAGGGCTGCCTCACCGGGATCTTTCTCTTCCTGTGATGTCAAGACCACATTTTGGACTGGAAAGAGATGATGACAGGCGTTCCATGGATTATGAATCCCGATCCCAGGTATGCCCAGGTTTCCTCTCTTTCCCAAAACCTACCTTCATTTCACAACAAAGATACCTGCCCTTTCCCTAAGGATGTACTCATCTGTCCCTAGACGCCCACTTATGACCGACAGCCCTCGGTCACTCTAAAGAGGAGGCAGGGGCCATCCCCACAGGTGACCAGTGGCCAAGGTCACTATTGCCTGTTTTTTAAAACTGATCCACACAACCAAAGGAGTACTTGCCCCTTAGTGTGTGTGTCACTCGCTAGACATCTCACTGGCCCCCAGGAAGTCAGAAGCAGAAAGTTGTGAGTCTAGAAAGCCAACTGGGCCGGGAGAACAGAGGCTCTGGAGCTGATGAGAATGGGGTACAAAACTCGGCTCTGCCACCCCCCAGTGCTGTATGGGATTGTGCAGCTCAACCAAGCCGGACCTCAGTTTCCTCATCAGTAAAAATGGGTGTGGTGATTGACTCCAACTACCATTGTGAGGAGTCAGTGAGATTCATATACTTGTGTGTGTTGTGAGTTCCTGTTACCTTGTCTGGCACATGATAGGCACACTGTGGTAGCAATCAAAGCCGTCACTGGTTAAAGGGCCTTATGTGTTAGGGTGGTTGGTACAAAGGGAGACGACATTGGATTTGCACTGGCTTTTGAGGGATGAAGAGGAGGAGAGCCTTGTCATCAATAAACCTTAGAAGAGAAGTTGGAGCCAGAGGCAGAGCCTTCATTTCCTTTGCAATTAAGCATCTAAGCCCTGGGAAACATAGCTGTGGCCAAGGCAGAGGGGATTCCTGCTCTAAGAGGCTGCTGTCAGTGGACCATGTAAATATTCATATAAACACTCTGTATGTCTGATGAATGTTCCGAACATTCTCAAAGAAACAACACTAGCAAAGACTACAGCATGGAGTCTCAGTTTGGATCAAAGGGAAATGCCTTCAGGGCAACGCTTGACCTCTGAGGCCAGGGAGGGACGGTCCAGGCCTGAGGGTGGAGGGGATCCCAGCCTTTCGCGTGAGCACAGGCAGGGGCTTTCTAAGCAGGAGCTGGGCATCTGCAAACCAAGGAGGAACAGAGGAGAAGGCTGAGGCACACGGAGCTGGGCTGGTGATGTGGGCTTCACCTAGCTGTGTTGCCCACAGTCTCTCCTTGGCAGTGTGTCACAAGTTGCTGACCAAGAACCGTGTCTGCATAATGCAAACGTTTAGATGCCACAGGCTCCTACTGACTGGAGTAGAGACAGGGCACCAGGTGGTGCAGGTTACGGTCTGAGGCTGTGCCAAACAGAAAGTTCTCGTGCTATCTCTTCAATCGCATGTGAATCCCTAACGGCTCAGGTGTGAAAGCCTGGACGGGGCGGGCGGGCCGTGTTAGCATGGCTCTCAGGACACCCCTGCCACTCAGACTCGTTTGCAGCTCCTGTCCACTAGGGACTGCAGGTGACGGCTCTCGCACAGAGCCGACCGCGGCTGGAAGGCCGCGTAACTTCACTATCTTTATACAAATGTGCCCCGCCCTCTTTTAGAAGCATTGTTGTTCAGACTTTATGCAAGTTAGATAAATTAATATTAAAAATAACACATCTGCCATTGCCCTTGGGCTCTGGGTACCCCAGGGGTGGCGGCACTTTTTCCCAGTACACTCCCTGCTCTCTACCAGTCTCCACACTGTGAGCTCTGCCCCCCCCCCTATCCTCTTAGGGATGTCTGGGTGCCCTCTGGCTCTGTCTTTTATTGTAAGTAAATGACAAGGCTCCCCATAGACCTGAGTAGCACAGAGCACTTACCTCCAAGTGGTTCACCATATAGAAAGAGGAGGGGCAACCAATGAAAAGAATGCAAGTACAAACCTGGGGTGGGAGTTTTGTGAAGGGTGCAACTCTTCTGAATTTTCTTGTTTTTTTTTTTTTTTGTTGTTGGTGTTATTGTTTTGTTTTTTGTCTTTTTTGTCCTAATTTTCAGCATTAACTGAGAAAGACTTTGACTTCTGAAGCTTTACTTCATGTCTTTGCCCTGATTTTTGTTGTTGCTTGCTTCTCATTCTTTGCTTAATGATTGGACACGGGCATTTGCATACATGAAGTCTTCAACTGCAAGGCTTGTTTTTTTTTGTTTGTTTGTTTTTTGTTTTTCTGTGTTTCCCACATTCCTATTAAAATTCAAGTCATTTTCCAGGTATAGAACAGTAATAAATTTAATATCAAAACTTAATTAATACTTCCTCTGCCCAATTTTTCTTAATATTCAAACAATAATCACACTACAAAATCTTTGCCCACTGTGTTGAAATATTGCAAGTTCTCACCATTTTACAATGAAGAATCTGAGGCTGGGAAAGATTTCCGTATCTGAGGTCTCACAGCGCACAAACGGTGTGGTCTGCCTCTGAGCCCCTGGTTCTCTCCAGCTCCAAAGCCTGCAGACTCCCACGGGACCCTCTCCAGACTCCAGCACCCTTCAGACCTCAGTGCCCTCAGCCCTGACGCTGCAGCTCAGCGAGACAACCAAGCTCTAGGGTTGCCTGCTGGGAATAAACAGTGTCCTTTAGGATTCTTCAGAGAAGACTCAGGTCCTAAGTATTACAGGGAATTTTGTACTTCTTTTTGAGAGAAATATCTATTAAGATAAAAGGTAGCTCTTTAGTAGTTGAGAGCTTCCCGTGTGCCGAGTTATTTGGAACCTACACACTGGACACTGCACTGTAGCCACGCTGTGCAATAGAGAAACAGAGGGCACTCAGAGCCCCAGCCTGGCACGGCGTCCGCTGCAGCACAGCTTCTCTGCCCCACCCCCCACGAGCACACCATGCATGCTGCGTGGGCTTTCCCACCAGGCCCCTCTGCACAGAACTGTAACTTTACCGAGCACTTCAGGCCCCACACGAGGCCTTCTGCAAAACCACTGTTCACTGTTCAGGCCCACCCTGAACTGTCCCTCCAAGAAACCCATGTAGCATTTATTATCTGTACCCCAATTTACTGTTTATTGTTCTCTAATTGTTTCATGAGTCTTTTCTCTCCAACCAAATTATAAGCTGCATGAGGGCAAGGAATATGTGTCATGCGTCTTTGGGATCTGCCTCAGAGTGTAGCACAAGGTAGGTACTATGTAGGCCCCTAGTAACACTTGCCCTGGATCGCTCAGAACCCCAAATACCGTGAGCACTTCCTATATAACGTCATATACGTAGCTCCCATGTCGCCAACATTATCCTCTCTCTGAACGTCCACGGGGACAGACTCCATTGAGAGGCCTGTGTTTGCTGTTTTAGGATGCTGAGTCATACCAGAATGTTGTGGAACCCAAAGAGGACCAGAAGCCTCAGAACCCAATCCAGGACAACCTGGAGAACTACAGAAAGCTGCTCTCCCTGGGTAAGGCCACTTCCTTGGCCACTTTCAATCCCACCAGTGGGTTTTTTTTTTAACTTTTGTTACTTTTTTTCGAGTTGTTTGAGTCCATAAAAGCCCTTTGAAGTCCTTTGGTGAACTTGCTCCTCTGCGGAGAAATGAGGTTTTAAAGAAATCTGTCTGGCTTTGGTTGAAGACTGTGCTGTATGGACTGGGGCTCATGGCTTTAGGCATAGAGCTTTCCTCTATGACCTCAGGTCCACATGTGGAGTCCTCCGGAAGCTCAGCCTGAAGTGGTCGTAGGTAGAGCCAAGGACTGTGTGACAGTGGATGGTCGGTTGAGAAGGTCGTTGAGAAGGAGGGATAGGAGCACAGTGGCACATGCTTGATACTCTGGGGCGCTGTGCCAAAACAGGAGGGTCACCAGTTGAGGCTAGTCTGGACTACCTACATAGTGAGACTCTCAAGAAAGAGTGGAGTCTCTCAAAGAACCGAGCATGAGGCAGAAGACAGGAAGGGAGTCTGAATTCATGCACACATGGAGTCTTCGTACCATTCTCTAGGTGTGATTAAACGAAGGGAATCAAAATATAGAGTGTATCAGGTTAGAAAATGAGTATAAAGAAAATGAAAGATATTCCAAGATTTGAATATGAGATAGTTCCTATTTACTGTGGGTGGGGAACAGACTAATTGATGGTGATGAGTCTCAGTCTTCGATGTAAATTTGAACCGCCATTTTGTTCTTATAACCAGGAGTCCAGCTTGCCGAAGATGACCGGCACTCTCACATGACACAGGGCCACTCATCGAGATCCCAGAGGACTGCCTACCCAGGCACCAGCCGAGGTGAGTGAGAAGCCAGTTCACGTGGAGACACTTCCACATTTCACATTCACAAACCCCACAGGAAAATGCCGCCCTCACCGTAGAGGCTAGGGGAGAATTACATACGGGGATTTCTTTCCAGGTCTGAAACCCATGCCTGAAGCCAAAAAGCTAGCCCACAGGCGTGGGATCTGTGAGGACGAGTCTTCTCATGGAGTGATAATGGAAAAATTCATCAAGGATGTGTCACGCAATCCCAAATCCGCAAGAGCAAGGGAGCTGCACGAGCGTCCTCCTCCGAGGTTCCCCAGGCCTCATGACAACTGGAAGGATGGTCCCTCGAGCAGAAGAGAGTCCGTGCTCCAGGAGAGGGGTTTCGAAGGGGGTGCATTTAGGGGAGGCTTCCGGTTCAATGCAGACCTGGCTTCCAGAAGCAGAGCTCTAGAAAGGAAGCGGCGTTACCACTTTGATTCTGATGAGAGGGGCTCAGGTCACGAGCATAAAAGCTGTGTGCGCAAGAGGCCTTTTGAGTGTGGTAGTGAGATGAGGCAGGCTATGAGCGCGGGCCGCCCGAGCAGCCCCGCCTTCTCGGAGTCGCAGTCAATCGATTTCGGGGCAAACCGGTATGTGTGCGATGAGTGCGGGAGGCAGTTCAGTGTCATCTCTGAGTTTGTGGAGCACCAGATCATGCACACGCGGGAGAGCCTCTATGAGTATGGAGAGTCCTTTATTCACAGTGTGGCTGTCAATGAGGTGCAAACAGGTCCGGGTGGGGGCAAGCGCTTCGAGTGTAAGGAGTGCGGGGAAACCTTCAGTAGGAGTGCTGCCTTGGCGGAGCACCGCCAAATCCACGCTAGAGAGTATCTTGCAGAATGTAGAGATCAGGAGGAGGAGGACACCATCATGCCTAGCCCCACCTTTAGTGAGCTGCAGAAGATGTATGGCAAAGATAAGTTCTATGAGTGCAAGGTGTGCAAGGAGACCTTTCTGCACAGCTCTGCCCTGATCGAGCACCAGAAAACCCATGGTAGAGGCAACTCAGATGACAGAGATAACGAGCGTGAGCGTGAACGTGATCGCCTGCGTGCACGTGCACGGGAGCAGCGTGAGCGCGAACGTGAGCGCGAGCATGGGGAACCCTTTCTGACCTGTCCAAACTTCAGTGAATTTCGGAAGATGTACAGGAAAGACAGACTCTTTGAGTGTAACGTGTGTGGGGAGGGCTTTCTTCACCTCTCATCTCTGAGGGAGCATCAGAAAATCCATATTAGAGGAAACCCATTTGAAAATAAGAGCAGGGTGTGCGAGGAGACCTTTGTCCCTAGTCAGTCTTTCAAACGGCGCCAGAAAACGTACAGAGAGAAGCTGTTCAACTTTAGCAGTGCCAGAGATGCGATGGTGGGGAGCGCAGACCCCAGCGAGTATCAGAGAATCCGTCCGCGGAATTTCTTTGAGGGCAGAGGATTCGAGAGACCCTTTGTGGAATCTCAGAAGAGTCACACTATAACAAGACCGCCTGGAGACAAAGACGATGACAAGCCCTTCACCATCAGCGTCAACCCCAATGACAAGCTGAAATTCCCCACTCTGGAAAATGGCTCCCCGAGCAAAGCTTATGAGAGGTCTGTCATTCACAGCTTGGGCCCCGCCGCAGAAGCTCAGAAGAGTCGTGGTGCACTGGGGTTCAGTAAACCAAGACCAGTGGCAGAGTCTAGTGCCCAGAGTACAAGCAGCATTTCCTCCCCCAGAGCCCTCTCTGGAGGGAGCTCCTACGAAGGAAAGGGATACAAGAGCATCATCCACAGCCTGCCCGCTCCTCGGCCTCTGAAACGTCATAGAGCAAGCCAATGTGATGAGGTGGGAGAGTCCTCCATTTACATCCCAGACTTTATCAATAAGCGAAGGAAGATTCCTGCCAGAGAAGACACTTATGAGGGAAGCAGCAGTGGCAACTACCACACCCCGAATGCATCCCGTGCCGAGCCTCCGAGTCTTTCTGGAGAGTCCCATGAATCTAAGCAGGATGTCACGTTTTCAGTCCCCAGCTCAAGTGTTCGTGAACACCAGAAAGCTCGTGCCAAAAAGAAGTACATTGAGCCCAGGAGCAGTGAGATGTCAGTTATCCACTCCCTACCGTTCGGTGAATTGCTCGCGGGTCACCGTAGGGCAAAGTTTTTTGAGTGCCAGGAATGCGGGGAGGCCTTTGCTCGTAGGTCTGAGCTCATTGAGCACCAGAAGATTCATGATAGAGAAAGACCTTCTGGAAGCCGACATTATGAGCGCTCTGTCATCCGCAGCCGTGCCCCCAGTGACCCTCAGACCAGTTACGCCCAGGAACATTTCATTCAAGAGCAGGTGCGTAAATTCAGAGCGTTTGGGCAACGCCCAACTACCAGCAACAACCTCATTGTACAGAAAATCCATATCCACGAGATACGTAATGCCGAGGAGCCCCATGATAAACAAACTCATGGTCTAAACCTTCATGACAAAGAGCCATATGGTCAGGAGCCCAGTGGCCAGGAGCCCCGTGGCCAGGAGCCCCAGGACAAAGAGCCCACTGATCAGGAGATGGACAGTGAAGAGCCCCGTGGCCAGGAGCCCCATGGCCAGGAGCCCACTGATCAGGAGATGGACAGTGAAGAGCCCCGTGGCCAGGAGCCCCATGGCCAGGAGCCCACTGATCAGGAGATGGGCAGTGAAGAGCCCCGTGGCCAGGAGCCCCATGGCCAGGAGCCCACTGATCAGGAGATGGGCAGTGAAGAGCCCAATGGCCAGGAGCCCACTGATCAGGAGATGCACAGTGAAGAGCCCCGTGGTGAAGAGCCCCGTGGCCAGGAGCCCCATGGCCAGGAGCCCCATGGTGATGAGCCCCATGACCAGGAGCCCACTGATCAGGAGATGCACAGTGAAGAGCCCCGTGGTGAAGAGCCCCATGGCCAGGAGAAAGCTGAAGATGCTACCATGGAGGCCTCAGTTTCTGAAGAGCACCAGAAAGATGATATTGGTGATGCAATCTATGAATGCCAGGACTGTGGGCTGGGATTTACTGATCTCAATGACCTCACAAGCCACCAGGACATCCATAGCAGAAATGCGCTGGTTGACAGTCGTGAATACACACATTCTGAAGTTCATGTCCACTCCGTCAGCGAATTTGAGAAAAAGTACTCCGGAGAGAAACTGTATGAATGTCCGAAGTGCGGGGAGTCTTTCACTCACAGCTCACTGCTCTTTGAGCACCAGAGGGTGCACGAACAAGACCAGCTGTCCTCTGCAAAGACCTGTGACGACGCTTTCATCGCTCTGCTGCCCGTGAGGCCGAGGAGAAACTGCACTGTGGAGAGGAACCCTGCCGTTCCCGGGTCAGCCATCCGATGCCGTCAGTGTGGACAAGGCTTCATCCACAGCTCTGCCCTCAACGAGCACATGAGGCAGCACAGAGATAATGAAATCCTGGAGCAGAGTCAGCTGGCAGATGAGATTTTCATTCAAGGCCTCGCCCTTACTGAGTATCAGGGAAGTGAGGCCGAAGAGAAGCTTTTCGAATGCACGATCTGTGGGGAGTGCTTCTTCACTGCCAAACAGCTCGGAGACCACCACACCAAAGTCCACAAGGATGAGCCCTACGAATACGGGCCCTCCTACACGCATGCCTCCTTTCTCACCGAGCCCCTCAGGAAGCACATCCCTCTGTACGAATGCAAAGATTGCGGGCAGTCCTTCCACGACGACACTGTCATCACTGAGCGCATGGTGTTTCATCCGGAGCGAGAGGGCGGGTCAGAAATAGTAGCTGCCACTGCCCAAGAGGTCGAAGCCAATGTCCTCATTCCACAAGAAGTACTGCGAATCCAGGGATCAAATGAAGAAGCTGCCGAGCCTGAGGTGGAGGCTGCCGAGCCTGAGGTGGAGGCTGCCGAGCCAGAAGTGGAGGCTGCTGAGCCCAATGGAGAGGCCGAAGGGCCAGATGGAGAAGCTGCCGAGCCTGATGGAGAGGCAGAGCAGCCCAATGGAGAGGCTGAGCAGCCAAACGGTGATGCCGATGAGCCCGATGCAGCTGGGATCGAAGACCCGGAAGAGAGAGCCGACGAGCCGGAGGAAGATGTGGAAGAGCCGGAGGGAGATGCAGATGAGCCCGATGGGCCAGACATCGAAGACCCAGAAGAGGAAGGAGAAGATCAAGAGATTGAGGTGGAAGAGCCGTACTACAACTGTCACGAGTGTGCGGAAACGTTTCCTT
The DNA here is from genome assembly GCA_964023405.1 of Apodemus agrarius. NCBI lineage: Eukaryota > Metazoa > Chordata > Mammalia > Rodentia > Muridae > Apodemus > Apodemus agrarius. The sequence continues at coordinate 1,157,479 of OZ030005.1, read as the reverse complement.
CCAGCGCGGCCTTTGGAGAGCATCTGAAAAGCCACGCTAGTGTGATCATCCTCGAGCCCGCCAATGCTCCTGGAGAGTGCCCCAGCTACATCGAACGCGAACGCGAACGCGCGAGCACCAGCTCCGGGGGTGCGGAGCAGGCTGATGACAAGTACTTCAAATGTGATGTGTGTGGGCAGCTCTTCAATGATCGCCTCTCCCTGGCCAGACACCAGAATTCTCACACTGGTTGAGTATCCAGGCCAAGGAAAAAAAGAACAAAGCCAAACCTTCCTCTCAGAGCCAGACCCTTAATAAATCACAGAGAGAGCCAAACCAACCCAAAATGTTAATAAGAAATTCACCTATGTACAGACCATACTTCATCACATCACGGACTGAAAGCAGAAGAGACTGAACACAGAGACTCCTTTAGTCTTAGCTGTTCCCTACCAAGCACCAGTGTGTACTTAGGAGACTAGAGCACACTCACATCTTCATCCCATCTAAGGAACTAGACTGAGGGAGAACCCAGTGACTATTCAAGACCACAGAGGGTGCCCCGGTCGACTGTAAATGAGACCCCTCCATACCCTATACATAGTGATTCCTGCCGTGTATATAAATGAGCAAATCACAGCAAATCAGTGATACATATATTTGGATTTAGTGTGCTATAGAATTTACAGTTTACTCTACAGAGCTACCTAGTCTGGTACTCTGATTTTTTTCCTGAGGAGGAAGAGAGCAACAATTTAGCATATATTTGTAAGTATTGTCCGTCCTGCGGAAGCTTTACTGTGTATTGTTTGAGCACCATTAGAATCCTTCCCGGTAATGGAGTGTCCCACCCCTACCTCTTAGATAGTCCTGTGAAGTGTGGGTGTGGAGCTTCATGTGTCTTTGAATCCTGGCTGTGTGAAACGGACATTTTAACTTCCACAGCCATTTGGTGTGCACCCAGCCCTGATTGTATAACCCTTTACGATATATGGATTTGTCTCTGTGACCCAAATCAACCCATCCCTACATTTATATACCTTACAGTGGTTTTCATGCAAAAAAGTTATATTTGAGGTGTTCTTTAAGGTTTGGGTTTTTGTTTTCTAACCAACTCATCTTGTGTTTGATAGTTAATTCATGAAACCTGAAGCTTTCCCTGTAAATCTTAATGTCTTTGCCTTTAAAGAGTGGGTGACAACCGTCGCTAGATCACAGCAGTGCCTGATGAAAGGTTGGGGGCCGGAGAGGCTCTCACGCTGTACATAGGAAGCAGGCCGACAACCTTTCACTGACTGCTGTGTGCTTCCTGCCTTAAGTGACAAGTGGCAGCGTCGCTTCAGTCACCTGTGTGGGGTCGTGTTGTGCTTGCCACAAGTCAGTGTGCGCCCAGGGTGGCCGGGAGCACGTGTCCTTCCATCTCTGTGTCTCCAAACCTGATCCCCTGTCCTCTGTGTCTGTCAACCCCAAGTCTATTGCATTTTTAAAAAAGCAAACACACACACACATACACACACATACACACACTCACACTCACACACACGTGCGTGTGCACACACACTCACTCACACACACACACGTGCATGTGCACACACACTCACACTCACACACACACACACGTGCGTGTGCGCACACACACTCACACACACACGCACACACAGCTTTCTTTCTAGTTAATCCTAGCTTAACATGGACTCAGGTTCCCCAGCAGCCTTAATTTTTTTGGTTACCATCGTTCTTTATCATTGAGTCTCCTTAGTGTCCCATGTGTCTCCGTGTCACCAGATGTCACAAACTGACTTCCCAGCTTGAGATTTCCTGCGTCCCTCGTGGACGGCTTTCGCTCCTTCTCGTCCCCTCCCCCATGGCTATAGAAAGACAATTTTTTGGCCTTCAGTTGGCTGGGGAAAAAAAAATTTAAAAATTTAAAAAATTAAAAAAAAAAAGTGGATCTGTAGCTGAAAGATTGCAAGATATGTACAGATCATCTGAGAACGTGAACAGAGTTTACCTGCTGGGGAAACCGGTCTGACTCTCAGTCTTCTAGATCTGTAAATCCGGGCTCATGAGGGAGTGTGCCAAAGCCTCAGTGAATGCCAAAGCCTTCAGAGGTTGGAGACTTAGAAGCAAGAAATAGAAATGAGTGAGCCAAAGAAGGGAGTTCCGAGATGGCAGTAGATCTAGGAAGGAGATGAGACAGACTAAAGAAGACACCAGCAGCGGAGTGGAATGTCAGGGTGGTGAGACAAATTGGAAAGAAGTGTCCTGGGTAGTTGGAAGAAAGGCCTTTTGGATGGCCTCACGTAGGTGAAGGCCAGCTGCATAGAGAGCCCCACGTGGAACTGGCATCCAGGGAGAAATCAGTGCCATAGTCATCGGGGTAAATGTGGGGACTTGGTATCAGTGACAGTGTCACCCCCACTAGACCCGTTTCAGAAAGTGACTCATCAAGAAGTCTGAGAAGTCGAGAGTCCACTCTAACTGTAACCAAGTGAGTGATCAGGAACGGTTGAAATGCCAGACTATGGAAGAGTAATTTAGCCAAAGTGCCCTGGATTCTCATGCAGTTCAGTGGTGAGAACCACAAGGAACTGTGAGGCAGACACTCACAGAGTATGAGGTGGAGAGAGCAGGACACACAATTATATTTGTATTACACTTATAACTTTTAAAACGTACGCTTATAGTCAAAAGCTATTGTGTTGTTGTAGGCTTATAGTCAAGCATTATTTTCTTAAATTTCTAGGATGTTCTTTATGGTAGTGTTATTCAAAAGTTAAGGATCATATTTCCATCGTGAGCATAATTGGAACTCATTATGAAATACTTTGAAAATAACAGAAAAGTGGAGGAAAGATAATCCATGTCCCCACCATCCAAAGATAGATATACTCTTTAATATCTTGTTTATTCTTGTTGCTGTGCACAGGTTTATATATTACAACTGTGTCAAAATGCGTATTCAAGATAATTGTTCTAGTATTTCTTGTGTAATTACAGTAAAATACTTTGAAGTTTCCCTATGTTCCTTGTAATAGTCACCTGATAATAAAGTTTAGTATGTAATGTCACCATCATAAGCATACTATGTACCCGATGAAAATTGGAAAATACAGTAAAATTGAAAAGAAAAATCTGCCCACATTGCCCATACCCAACAACTCTTATGATCTTCATCTGTGTCCTTCATTTCCTGTCATTGCACAAACTTGTGATTAAAACAGTGTTAAATAGATTTGCGTAATGTCTAAAACAAAAAGAAATGTGGGAAACAATTAAAAATAGTGTTTGGGGGGGTGTTCATGATTAAATATTTTGTTTAAAATTTCTTGAATAATCTTCAGTGTTTGGGTAACAAACTTTACGTATGTACTCTGCATCACAAATATAAGGCATACTCAAAGAAAACTGGGGAACTGAGGTAAAGTAGAGAAAAACTGTGTTTCCAACAAGCGTCTGGTAATACCTGGGTCTGTGCCCCGCGGGTGCAATTGTGAGGTTGTCTATGATAAATGTGGAGTGTCAACAGCTGGAAGAAACGCGGAGAAGTGTGGATCGCGGGCCAGCTGTGGCGGGATGACAGTGAAGTATGCGTCCTCAGTTCCTTTGAGGGGTCTTTATCCTAGTGTTCTAGTAGGCTGCCTTTATTGCTTATACATGCAGTATTGTGACCATTCTAGTAGCCTTGAAGATGTGGAAATGTAGAAGAGAAACTCACCCATATTTTCATTACCCAAAGACTGTGTTAACATCTCAATTTGTTTTCTTTGTCTTGTTTCTGTGCACAGGCTTTTGGTTTGTTAATATGGTTGTAGTTGTTCTATCTTGTAATAGTGTCAACAATAAAAATAAAGTTAAAAATAAGATAATTCTCAGCCTCTTCTTTTGTTCTGTTTATGTGTTTGGGGTTGGTAACTTTGCAGGGACTTGTCACCGTTGATACAGTTATACATTCAAAATGTTAGTGGCCCCTTAGCCCTACAAAGTTTTAATTTTCAAATCTTATTCTTAATTAAAAGAAATAAGCCTGTGTGTATGTACACGTATGAATGGATACTTGTGTGTGAGTATCGACACTCATGTCTGTGAAGGCTAAATGGCAGCCGTGAATGTCAGCCCCCACCTTCCCACCATTTGAGAGAAGGCCTGTTTCAGTTCACTGCGACACACCCCAGCATGGATGGCTTGCAAGTTTCTGGAGACTCTCTTGTCCCAGCCTCCAGGGTTTCTGTCAGTGTTGAGATTACAGAAGCAGGCAGCAGCAGCAGCAGGCTTTACGTGGGCTCTGAGATGTAAACTCAGATTTTAATGACTGTTATAAGCGCTTTGCCCATGAAGCCATTTCTTCACTTTGTATTATTATTATTATTATTATTATTATTATTATTATTATTATAAGATTATATACTCCAACAATTATTTTTCAGGGATCTGTGGATTCTACCTGAATCCTAGCTTTAACTGCTCCTCTAAGAATAAATCATAGTTAATCCTCCTACATCATAACCACCTAGCAGTGGTTTTAGATTTTATTATAATCATAAATATATTTTGGTTAGTTAATAGGATATTATTTATTGGAAATATGAGGTTCCATAAAATGAGGGTTCATGAATCCTTAACCTGAGAACAGTGACAGGGCTCAGCACCACACGGAGGCATTTAGTCCAAACTTCCGCAGAAGGTAAAAAGTGTTCACTATACTTTCACTCAGATTCACCACTGGGAACATAACAGTTCATCTAGTTGTCCTAACTAATGTATGAGAGGTAGTGTGTGTGTGTGTGTGTGTGTGTGTGTGTGTGTGTATGTGTGTGTTCACATGCCTGAGCCATGCTAACATACAAGGAGGCCATTTGAGCACAGGAGAGGGAAAGACCGAGGGCGCCAGCCAGGACCAGGTAACCCACATAGTGGGGTTATATAGAGAAGGGCCGCTGGGGAAAGGGTGATGGCCCAATCACTCCACTTTTTCTGCTCAACCACCAGAGTCCACTGCACTCTTAAGCTAGAAGAGTGTAAATGTCTCTGAATTCCAGTCACTCTGGCCTCAGGCAGAGTTCTGAATGTTTTCATAGTCCTAAAATTTTGTTCATACTAAAATGAAGTCTCATTGAATTATCGTTGCCTCACTGGCACCAATCTTAGCGTTCGATTGCTGTGAAGAGACGCCGTGACCTTGGCAACTCTTATGAAGGACAGCGTTTAATTAGGGCTGGCTTACAGATCAGAGGTTTGAGCACGGAGGCGAGCACGGTGGCACGTGGCAGACAGGATGCCGGAGAAAGAGCTGAGAATTCTACATCTTGACCCACAAGCAGCAGGAAGAGGGAGACCCTGGGCCTGGCACGGGCATTTGAAACCTCAAAGTCTAAACCCAAGTGGCACGCTTTCTTCCAGCGAGGCCACACCTCCTCGTCTTTCTCCTGTAGTGCCGCTCAGCAGGGTCTGGGCATTCAACTGGGCTGTGGGGACCGTTCTAATTCAAGACACCACAGTCTGGTCACCTTGACGAGGCATCCTATAGCAAGGGATTTCAGCGTGGGTCAAGGCAAGAGATCCTTTCTCTTTCAGGATTTTTGTTAAGAGTATCCTGATGGAAAGGAATAGAGAACAGAAATGAAATGGGTGCCCATTGACAACGCATGATCAGCCCGCATCCTCCTAAGGAGTCCTTCCTCCCCTCCCCAGCACCTCATTTGAAGGGTGATGACTCCCTACCACCACACCTACTGCAGGAGACCTGACGTCTGTCTAGCGTCAGCTGATGTGTGCTCATGGCTTCCCATGTGCAGTCATTATCAAAAGAAACTAATAGTTAATTAGGTAAGTGTCTTAGGGCTTTATTGCTGTGAAAAGACACCAGGACCAAGGCACCAAGGCAATCCCCCCCCCCTTTTTTTGTATTTCTTTTATTAATCACTCCATTCGCTTACATCTCAAATACTATCCCACTTCCTGGTTATCCCTCCACAACCCTCCACCCCACATCCGCCCTCTCCTCCCTCCCCTTGACTCTATGAGGGTGCTCCCCACCCCCACCCTCTCCCACCCCACCGCTCCAGCATCCCCCTACACTGTGGCATCAGACCTCCACAGTACCAAGGGCCTCCCCCCTTCATTGCTGTCAGGCAAGGCTCTCCTCTGCCACATATGTATGTGGATCCACGGATCCCTCCCTGCACACTCCTTGGTTGGTGGCCTAGTCCCCGGGAGCACTGGGTGGTCAGGCCAGCCTATGCTGTTCTTTCTGTGGTGCTGCAAGCCACACTCTGCTCCTCCAGTCCTTCTGTGGCTCTCCCACTGGGGTCCGGAGCTCAGTCTGAGGGTTGGTGACAAGCATCCGCATCTACGTTGGTCAGGAGCTGCAGAACCCCGCAGGGGGCAGCCACACCCGGTTCCTGTCAGCAAGCACCTCTTGGCAACAGCAACAAGGTCGGGGGTTGTTGTCTGCAGACAGGACAGATCCCAGGCGGGGCGGTCCACGGATGGCCCTTCCTTCTGGCTCAGTTCCATTTTTTTTTTTTGTCCCTGTTCTTCCTTTGGACAGGAACATTTCTGGGATAAAACTTTGAGATGGGTGTGTGGCCCTATCCCTCGACCGGGGGCTGTGCCTATCTACTGGTGGCGGTCTCTGCAGGTTCTATCTCCCCTTTGATATACATTTCTGCTAAAGTCACCCCTGCTGGGTCCTGGGAGCCTCTCAGTTCCCTGGCATCTGGGACCCTCCAATGGCTACCCCTAGCTCCTCATCTTCCACTGGGACATATTTTTATTTGATTTCCTGACCCCCTGTACCTCTTTCCTGTCTCCTCCAGTACCTGATACTGCCTCCCCCCTTATTTTGTCCAAGGCAACTCTTATAAAGGAGAACACTTAATTGGGGCTGTCTTAGTTTCAGAGGTTGAGTCCTTTATCATCATGGCGAGAAGCATTGCAGCATCCAGGCAGACCTGGTGCTGGAGAAGGAACTGAGAGTTCTACGTCTTGATCCAAAGGCAGCCAGGATGAGGGTTTCATCCCACACTGGGCAGAGTTTGAGTAGAGGAGTCTTCAAAGCTCACTTACACAGTGACCCAATTCCTCCAAAAAGCCACACCCATTCCAAAAAACGCCACACATCCCAACAGTGCCACTTCCTGTATGTCAAGCATATTCAAACCACAGCTGTAGGTGACCATATAGACAAGGGCTGGAGATACTGGAGGCCTCAGGCCACATGGTTCCTAGTGCCTCATTTTTTGTTAGAGTCTGGCAGAAAGGCCCGTCCTTCCATTGCCGTAATGAAATACCAGAGGCAATTGACGTATGAACAAGCACGGTTGCTGCCAGAGGTCAAGTGCTCCCACCACTCCAAGGTGCTGGCGAGGGTGTCCGGGATGGGAGCATGCTTGCAGAGTAAACAACTCTGCAAGGCAGGAAGCAGAAGTGTGACTAAGAAACGAGAGTCCCACAATTCTTCAAGGACTCACTGTAGTGACTAAAGAATTAGGAATTAGGCCCTCCTTCTTAAAGGTTCTGTCACTTCTCAGTAGAGCCAGGAGGGACCACACCTTCAACACACAAGCCCCCGAGACTCCACAGTGCATGAATAATCTACTAGCTGACCAAGAAAAACAAGCTTTCCAAGAACTACTGAATGTCGAGTGTGGAGATGTGTAAAGTGGAGAACAACGGCAGCATGTTATCAGGAGCAGCAGGCAAGGAAGTTTCCAACCCAGAAACTGGAGCAAGAAAGACACCAAGACTGGCACTCTGCCCTCCTCCAGTCAGACATCTGGGGTCACAATGGCTGGTCACGTTGAAGCCACTTTTACTACAGAGAGGGCAATGTCGCATCCTCAATGGAGCAGAGGCGTCTGCGACCGCCTTCCTCCCCTCAGCATAAGCCAGCCTCACACTGATCGTCCTGAGCCTGCTGTGGACCTCACAGTTCATGTAGTGGTTAACTACAGTTGTGATAATAAGCCATGGGGTCACTCCAGGTGATGCAGCTCCATCTTCTAGCCCCCGCAGGCTCCACCCTGTACACAGGGTGTACACACATAGACTCAGGCACACACACACACACACACACACGCACGCACGCACGCACGCACGCACGCACGCACGCACGCACACACACCAGCAGCAGCAGCAGCAGCAGCAGCAGCAGCAGCAGCAGCAGCAGCAGCAGAAGAAGAACCCGAAGCCATACACACCTTTCATTGCAGCACTCACGAGGCAGGGGCATCTCTGGATTTGAGGCCAGCCTGGACTATAGAGAGAGACTCTGTCTCAAAACAACAACAAAACTTTTCAATGGCACACCAGTGCTTCTTGTTCACACTACTGGGATATGTTCAAGGCTGGCTAGGTGGCACTGCTTACATTTGACCAACCAGGCCAAAAGTAAGGGGTTGTTCAGCAGCAGGGGCTGAAGCAGCCGGCCACCGCCCAGCACAGCACAGCCCAGCACAGCCCAGCACACACAGCACAGCACAGCCCAGCACAGCACAGCCCAGCACAGCACAGCACAGTCCAGCACGGCACAGCACAGCACAGCACAGCACACACAGCACAGCACAGCCCAGCACACACAGCACAGCCCAGCACAGCCCAGCACAGCCCAGCACAGCCCAGCACAGCACAGCACAGCACAGCACAGCCCAGCACAGCCCAGCCCAGCACAGCACAGCACAGCACAGCACAGCACAGCACAGCACAGCACAGCACAGCCCAGCACAGCACAGCACAGCACAGCCCAGCACAGCACAGCCTAGCCCAGCACAGCCCAGCACAGCCCAGCACAGCCCAGCCCAGCCCAGCACAGCACAGCACAGCACAGCACAGCACAGCACAGCACAGCAGCACAGCCCAGCCCAGCCCAGCACAGCACAGCCCAGCCCAGCACAACACAGCGCAGCACAGCACAGCACAGCACAGCACAGCACAGCCCAGCCCAGCCCAGCACAGCCCAGCACAGCACAGCACAGCCCAGCACAGCCCAGCACAGCACAGCCCAGCACGGCACAGCACAGCACAACACAGCGCAGCACAGCACACACAGCACAGCACAGCACAGCACACACAGCACAGCCCAGCACAGCACAGCCCAGCCCAGCACAGCCCAGCCCAGCACGGCACAGCACAGCACAGCCCAGCCCAGCCCAGCACAGCACAGCCCAGCACAGCACAGCACAGCCCAGCACAGCCCAGCCCAGCACGGCACAGCCCAGCACGGCACAGCACAGCACACACAGCACACACAGCCCAGCCCAGCACAGCACAGCACAGCCCAGCACAGCCCAGCACAGCACAGCCCAGCACAGCCCAGCACAGCCCAGCACACACAGCACACACAGCCCAGCCCAGCACAGCACAGCACAGCACAGCACACACAGCACACACAGCCCGGCACAGCACAGCCCAGCACAGCACACACAGCACACACAGCACAAACAGCACAGCACACACAGCACAGCACACACAGCCCAGCACACACAGCACAGCACACACAGCACAGCACAGCACACACAGCACAGCACACACAGCACAGCACACACAGCACAACACAGCACACACAGCACACACAGCACAGCACAGCACACACAGCACACACAGCACAGCACACACAGCACAGCACAGCACAGCCCAGCCCAGCCCAGCACAGCACAGCACAGCACAGCACACACAGCACAGCACACACAGCCCAGCCCAGCACAGCACAGCACAGCACACACAGCACAGCACAGCACACACAGCACACACAGCACAGCACAGCACAGCACAGCACAGCACAGCACACACAGCACACACAGCACAGCACAGCACACACAGCACAGCACAGCCCAGCACAGCACAGCACACACAGCACAGCACACACAGCACAGCACAGCACAGCCCAGCACAGCCCAGCACAGCCCAGCACAGCCCAGCACAGCACAGCACAGCACAGCACACACAGCACACACAGCACAGCACACACAGCCCAGCACAGCACAGCACACACAGCACAGCACACACAGCACACACAGCACAGCACAGCACAGCACAGCACAGCACAGCACAGCACAGCACACACAGCACAGCACACACAGCCCAGCCCAGCCCAGCCCAGCACAGCACACACAGCACACACAGCACAGCACAGCACAGCACACACAGCACAGCACAGCACAGCACAGCCCAGCCCAGCCCAGCACACACAGCACAGCACAGTCACGATGGAGATGCAGAGTGAGAAGTGCAGTTCGGGGCTTTAGTCTACTGTCACTATGGTAGGACACATGGTGGCATGGTGTGAGAGGGAACTGAGAGTTCTACATCTGGCCCTGCAGACAGCAAGAAGAGCCTATGAGCCACTAGGCCTGGTGTGAAACCTCAAAGCCTGGCTGGAATGATGCTGTTCCTCCAACAAGGTCACGCCTACCTGAATGATGCCACACCTTCTAACAGTACCCCTTCCTGTGAATCTGTGGGGACTGTTTTCATCCAAACCACCACACCAAGAGAGTCAGTGAACAACCCGCTGACCCTTGGAGTCGGTGCTGCCCACTTCATTCCGGTGGCTAGAGCCAATTTCTTGGGAGAAGGAAGTTTGAATTCCACCTTCAGGAGAGAAATTGCATACCCTACAACAGAGGGTGAGAATATGAACGAGCATTAATGCCGTGTCTGTGGGGACAGTGGGCACATTTTCCTCCCTCTGACATACATCCTCCACACCCTGTAATCCCTGTACAACAGTGGGAAGCTTAGCCCAGATCAGCGGTGAGGGGATACCACTTGGAGAAGCTGACGAGTCTTTCTACTAGCTGAGAAATACTCCCCAAATCTGTGCTGTGGCTTTAATGGTAAAGCAGGCCCAGGAGCAGAGAAGTGAAAACAGAAGAGTGCTGGTGACTCAGTCCAGTCACCCCAGCTATAGGGAGGCTAGGGTAAAGGGTGGAGGTCTACATACTGAAGCCCTGCCCCAAACCAAACCACTTTTCCCTAGCATGTCATTACATAGTCTTAAAAAGCTTTTCCTTTTCTATCATCGACCTCTATCAATTTAGAAATTTTGCTACCGAAAGAAAAATTTCCACCAGGAGACGCAATAGCTCAATAGCACTAGAAGTGGAGCCACAAAGAGACAAGGCATCTGAGGAGCGCTATTAGCGCGCCTGGGGACTACATTTCCCACAAGCCCCAGCGCGCTGTGCCGGGAGCTGGGCGCTTCATAGACGGGAAGCCTAACGCTGTATGGTACGCGAGCTTCTGGGACATGTAGTCCTGTGGGCGGCGCCCGCGAGCTGGAGACTTGGGTTTGAAAGTCATCCCGCGGCATTCCACTCCGGGTGGCCGCAGGCTGCGGAGCCTGGAGGCGAGTGCGGCGGGATAACCGAGCGCCGGGAGGATGAGAGGCAAGGACACCGGAGAAGACTGAGACGGCAGGGTGTCTGCATGCTGGGTGGCCCTCACCTTATCACAGCTCTGTGGAGGACAAGTGGTCTGGGTAGGTGTGCGAGGGAAGAGCGTGGCACAGCTCTCAGATACTTCTGCCACACTGTGGAGATTTGTGTAACTCCTATTTGCTTTCTTCCACAATTTTAAGTTTACGCGGGTGGCGGTGGGGGCTGAACTTATCTCGCCTGTGGTTGTGGTTGGTGCTAGCTGGGTTGTTTGAACACCGTAGACTCAAATTCTCTTTTTGTGTGGGTGTGCGTGAGCTTGCGTTCTACTTTGTAACTATCTGTTATTGTATACCTATGAGCTGTAGCTGTGAATTTTGCCCAACTGCCCGACTGTGCCGATGTGGCCAAGTGTGGTTGTATGAGCTTGTATTTGTATGTTGGGTAATGTGTCTGTGGTTGAGCCCGACTGCGTGTCTCATTCTGTGGGTCCACTAATGTAGATGTTATGTAATAACATTTCGAGTGTGAATTTTTATTAAATTATTTATTTATTTATTTTGTGTGTTTGTGTGTGTGTGTATAGGTCTTCGGAGAACTCCTAGCAGCTGGTTCTCTCCGACTATGTGGGTCCCAGCGATGGAACTCGGGCTATAAGTCTTGGCAGCAATCGCCTTTACCAGCTGAGCCACCTCGCTGGTCCCAGACTGTGAGTTCACAGTGCGCCTGGCAGAGGGCGGGTGTGAAGATTTTAGGTTGTATCTATGTCTGTGGCATGGCGGGGAGTGTGTTGGGATGGGTGAGGGAGCTGGGGTCTGGGCTTGTTTATAGTTCGTGAGTTGCATCTCACTGATTTGTATGCAATTGATTCTGTTACATTGGGTGCGTTTATGTGTGTTTGAGTATTCATATGTGCTTGCTTATTTGTAGGTAAGGGTAATAGTTTGTGCATATAGGAGATTGTTTTGTGAGCAATGAGTTTGGTCACTAGCACGTTGGTATGCTCTCTGGATGGGCTGTAGGCTAAGCTTGTGGCTATCCGAGGCAAAGTTGCACCAGGCAAGTCACTTTTCCCCTACTTAGTGGCCTGCGACCAGTGTGAAACTCTGCATAATTTTGACCCAAGCCCAGAAGACAGCCCCGCAGTTCCATTCAGGCAAAACGACACTGAGGTGTCAGGGTGGCTTCTGTGCTGTGGAAGGGACCAGCGGGAGGTGGCTTTGCTTTTTTTCTAGGGTGTACCTGCTGGCCTTGGGGAACAGGGCAGACGACAGAGTCTGGCGGAGGGTAAGCAGGGACCCAGACTGGGAATTGTTTGTAAGCCAGGGCAGCCCAGGCTCTAGATGTCTTCAGACAGCAGCAGGAGAGGAGAGAAGCTGAGAAGTGGAAGAAGCTAGAGTTGGCTGAGAGAAGGGCGTCGGGTGCTCTTCAGGACACCCTGCGGGCATTGCAAAGAAGGATCGAGAAGCCCTGGAGACATTAGTCTGATGGACCAGGAGGAAATGGAAGGGGGCTTCCCAGACTTTAGACGGTCAGTCACTTGATTTGAAGGACCTTGCAGGGGTGATTTTAGAGACCACAAGGGGGTTAGGCCACGTAAGGAATAATGAGGGAGTTCAGAAGATCTCGGGGCTCCACACAGGGCATGCATGAGGATTTCTGATGGGAAGGGTGCTTGCAAAAGGCTTGGAACGCCTGTAGCAAGTAAGTATGCATTTTTGCCCAGTCATGGCTGAGGGCAGGAAGCAGCACTTTCTTGGGGGTGGGTGCCGTTGGACCCCAAGTGAGCCTGAGGTCAGCCTTAGAATCAAGTGGAAAGAGGTCTTCTGTCAGATAGGTGACTAAGAGTTCTAGAGTGTTCTTCCGTAGACGCCATGTGGACCCGTCCACACCCACGAATGCTTGGTAAGGTCTTTTACAGATAGGCGCCAGCCCGAGTGGGAAAATCTCTCAGTTTCCTTAGCATGTAAACGGGCAGATGGATTTGTGTCTGTGTGCTAGGGTGTCCTGGGTCTTTTTCTGAAAATACGTTCTCAACACATAAATTGTGGTTGGATTTTTCCCAAGTTCAAGGCTATATCAGTATGTATGTGTGATAATCTGCCATGGGTCTCAGTGTCTTTAAAAAAACAAACAAACAAACAAAAAAACCAAAACCCAAACCCTGCGAAGCAGAGGGACTGTTTGCCCAGTGCTATCCTTTCTGCTGCTGATTGTATTTGTTCTTTGATAATTTCTCACATGTACACAGTGCGTTGTTTTCCCCACTCTCCCCCTTCTTATGTCTCCCACCCCTGCACCCCACCTTCCTTCAGAGGTCCCTTTTTTAAAAAAAATGTTTATACGTTTTTTTTTGTTGTTGTTGTTTTGTGACTCACTGATTTTAAAACGTTACCACTTAATTTAATTTAAATCAGTGTTAAATTTTAAACTTTAATTTAACACTGATTTAGTGTGTATGACTGCAGGTTTGAAACAACCTGCTAGACCCTGCTGGGCTCATCATTCAGTACACAACTGAAGGCCAGGACTGTTTCTCCCCTGAAACGCCGCTGCACTGAAGCCAGAAGCAGTGCGCGGGAGCATGCACTCCATCTGGGCACGTCAATTTCTTGACGTTCGTGGGACATTAGATATTCATGTTTTTAAAAAGCATTTATTTTTACTGTTAAATGCTGTGTATGTGTATGTGAGGGGGAGGTCTGGGCATATGTAATTAAAGTGCTCAAGGAAGTCAGATCCCCTTAGGATTGGCGTTACAGGCAGTTGTGAGCCATCCAATGAGGACTCTGAGAACCACAGTCGGGACCTCAGCAAAGCAGTCGGTGTACAGCACCACAGAGCTGCCTTCCCAGGCCGTGAATCCTCATATTCAATATTTTAAAAAAAATTTACCTGTGTTTGATTGCATGCACACGCATGTGCCACACACACACACACACACACACACACACACGCACACACACGCACTTGAGTGCCCGTGTGTGCGCGTGTGTGTGAGGGCGTGCACATTCTATGGCACTCCCGTGGAGGTTGGCATCTTGTTTTTGAGACGGTCTCTTTTGCTTGCTGCTGCTGCGTTGTGTATCCTAGGAGCCTTGTGGGCGTGGGGGGGGGGCATGTTTCCTGACTCTGTTTTTCATCTCACTCTTGGCATGCTGGGAAAACTGACAGGAACTGCCCCACCCTTTTACCTAGCTTGTGGAATTCGAGCACAGGTTAGCAGGCTTGTGTGGCAAGCACTTTTACTCCCTCAGCGCTCCCTCCCTGACCTGCTCAATCCATTTTCATTCTTCTGCTGTTTGTCCCTTTGTTTTGTCTTTGAGAGAAAAACATAAGAAAGGCTGAACAACCAGCCTGGAATTCAAATTACCAGTTAAAATACTACAGGACTTTCGTTTAAATTTGATTTCAAATATATTTTTAGTAATTATCAAGTATTATTAAATACATTTAGAAAGCAGTTCTCTGGGGGCTGGGGCACGACACAGTCCTGCCACACAAGTTTGAGAACCCAGTTCCCCACATACAACACCAGGCATGTAATCTCTGCACTGGAGAGGAGAAGCCAAGCGGGTCCCAGAGACTCCCTGGCCAGCGAGTCTAGTGCAGTCAGCGGATTCTAAACTGCGTTGAGAGACCCTGTTTCAAATAGCACGGCTAACTGGCTCCTGAGGAATACGCTGAGGTAACCTCTGGCTTCTGCATGCCCATGCATACATGCACATGCACATGGCTACGCATGTGCCCTCCCACACATGAACACACACAAACACACATGTACACATGCAGGTGCACACAGACACACACAAGATCATCCTTTTTGATAGGCATCTCCAGGTAGTATCTGAGCTGTTTCTGTAATTGAAAAACTATTCCTTGCTTATCTGAAAGTCGATTTTACTCTATTGCGTGTAGGAAAGCACTTGTCTAGCGTCCGAGAAGCCCCCGAGTTTATCCCTAGGGCTGAGTAAACGGGGTGTGGTGGAGCGTGGCTTGTATTCCCAGCTTGAGGTTGGTGAGGGCGAGAGAATAAAAAGTTCTAGGTCATCCCTAGATAGATATCTAGTTCAAGGCCGAGCCAGGACCCAGGAGATTCTGTCCTAAAGAAAACACTGTTATTGTTGGGAGAATGCTGGGGAGGAAGAGAAATCCGAGAGTTACAGGGGAACAGCTAAGCAGGTGAATCTTCTTCTGTGTAATCGTGAGGAGTGGACTTCAGAGCCTCTGAACCCACACAGAAGCCAGGAGGGGCGGCAGCCCTACCTGTAACCCCAGTGCTTGGGAAGAGGAGACAATGTGTGGAGAACGCTGGCTGGCCCGGCGGCTGGAGCGGTGACGGTGGTGTCCTTGCCTCCGTGTATAAAAAGAGCCAAGGGAGATGCCTCATGCCGGCCTTGGGGCTCTGCACACACATAGGCACATGCACTCGTTTCCTCCACATGCACCACACGCAGGCACACGTGCAGACACACACACAGACACACACAGGCAGACACGTATACGCATACACATACAGACACACATACACATGCAGACACACAGACACATACAGACACAAACACATGCAGACACACAGACACACACACAGGCAGACATACATACAGACACACATACACATGCAGACACACAGACACATGCAGACACACAGACACACACAGACACAAACACATGCAGACACACAGACACACACACAGACACACACAGGCAGACACACATACAGACATACATACACATACAGACACATATACACATGCAGACACACATAGGCACATAGAGACACACAGACACATGCAGACACACACAGGTACACATGCAGGCAGATACACATACACATGCAGATACACACAGACACACACGCAGACACACAGACACACCCAGACACAGACACAAACACACAGGCACACACACACAAACACTACAAACACACACACATGCAGATACACCACACAGAGACAAACACACAGATACACACGTAGACAGATACACATACATGCAAAAAGAGGAGGAGGAGGAGGAGGAGGAGGAGGAGGAGGAGGAGGAGGAGGAGGAGGAAAGAAACACCTAAGAGGAAATAAGCATTTAACTGAGAAGCCGAGCCTTAGCGGGCCCGCCTTGGCTGCATCGCCTCCTGGTGGGGACGTGTGTGCCTCGCTCCATGTCCTCACGGAGCTAGCAAGAGACAGCTCGGAGGGAAAAGGTGCAATAACATGATTCCAGTCCCCCGAGAGCCACATGGGGAAAGAAGAGAATCAACTTCAAATTGTCCTCTGACCTGTACCACACCCAGTGGCACACGTACACTCACCTCCCGCACAGAATAAATACATAAAAATTAAAAACAATTAAAGAGCATTGTATGCTGGGAGGCTCCGCCAAATCCCACCGTTCCTCAGGGGACGGTCAGATTAAGTCTCTAACTCCCTCAATACCATTAAGCCAGTGTGTTGGCCTTAAAGTCCCTGTGTGAGCCTGGGGAGTTCTGGGGACAGAACCGAGACGTGGACGCCTCACTTTGGAAGAGGATTTTAAAAAGCATGGGAATCTGGCTGTTTCCTGAGAGCCGTGTTCACTGAGCGCTGGCTGTGTTCCAGGCACTAGAGGTAAAATGTGACTTACAGTTGTGAGTCCTCCCCCAGCGCGTCCACATTCACACTGCCCTCAGGAGCATCCCAGGGGGAACCCCCAAGGAGCGTGGCCAAGGCGGAGGCAAAGGGACAGGGTTTCTTAGCAGGAAAGGGAGAGTTGGGGCCCCGAGAGGCGGCTCAGCAGTGCAAGTCCATTCTGCTCATGCTGAGCTTTGTTCCCTGTACCCACAAATAGGGTCGTCACAAACGCCAGTAACACCAGCTCCAGGGGACCCAGCTCCTTCCGCAGGTACTGCGCGCACATGACCACACACGCACACGCATGTACACCCCCCACACACTCGCACACACATACACACATATACACACACAGGCACACACATGTACACATGCACACACACATACACACATATACACACACAGGCACACACATGTACACAGGCACACCACACACACACACACACACACACACACACACACGGGGTAGGGGTGCAGGGATTAGGAAAAGGGAAAGTTAGGTGGACGCTGCTTGGACTTTGAGACCTGACGAGCAGCTGGCATCCACACACTGCTGGGGAAGCTGCTGTCGGGAAGTGTTCTGTCAGAGCGTGTTAGGATGCTGAAGGTGGGGTCATCGCACACATGCGTGCACAGATGCACGATGTATGTAGAGCCTGGTGGAGTGGGGTGTGTGGCTCACGAAGGAATTTCTCATGAGACTTAAAATCGTACAGGAAATGCCTGCCTCGGCCATCAGCCATGAATTCTGCTTTTAAAATTCCTTGTTTGCTCACGTTCTGTGTCTATGCCCCCGTGCCTGCATGCGGTGCGGTGCCTGTGGAGACCAGAAGAGGGCGTCGGGCCCTCTGTGAGGCACTGCTCGTGTGAGTCGTGGGGACTGGACTCAGGCCCTCTGCATGAGCAGTAGGTGCTCCTCACTGCCCTGATTTTAACCGTGTGCGCGGGCCGCATGCGTGGAGAGGTCAGAGAGTGCGTCCTGCAGACCCCGTTTCCTCCTGCCGTGGGGATCCTGGTATGAAGCTCACGTCCTCAGGCCTGCTGGCTGGAACTCTTTGTTCTAACCTGTGAGCCATCCTATCAGCCCCCTTTCCACCGTCTCTTAATAAGGACTTTTGTAGAAGAATCAGGATGGCTTGGTGGGTAGAGTCATTTGCCACCAAGCCTGGTGACCTAAGTTTGATTCCCAGGATGTACATGACGGAAAGAGAGCCCTGACTCCACGCGAGTGCTGTGGTACCACGCCGAGAAAACTTAACGATGACTTTACTGGTCTTCTTGTGGGACTCCTAACAGTGGAGGCAGGGGCTGTCTCTGACTCTGTGGCCCACCTCTGGGGCCCTCTCCCCTTCCTGGGTTGCCTTGTCCGGCCTTAATGGAAGAGGAGGTGCCTCACCTTACCACAGCCTGATTTGCGACGACTAGTCGATATCCACAGAGGCCTGCCCTTTTCCGAGGAGACGTGGCAGGAGAGTGGAGGGAGGGAGTGGGGGGTGGGAGGACACGAGGAACTGGAGACGGTGGTTGGGATGTAAAATAGGTAAAATTATAATAAAAAGTAGTTTAAGAAGAAGGACCGCGTCTGGGCCCTGGGCGGCTCTACCCCTGCCAAGTGTGGGCTATCCCAGACACTCTCCCAAGCCATCCCATCGACCTCCTCAGAGTGAGGCTTTGCTGATCTCGCTTTCCTACTAGGACATGGCGTCTGCAGACATTCCATCTCCTGCCTGAGGCCACCACGCTGCCGAGCTACGAATTTAAACCCAGACCGTTTGGCTGCATAACCCTCGCCCAGCAGTCCTACTCACAACTCCTCCAGTATTGCATTCTCTCACCATGAAGAGAAAGAGTGTCTCAGAGGCGAAGACCCAAGCCCCAGTTAATGAAGGTAAGAGACCTACGGGCCAGGAAAAGGCAGGCGTGTGCAGGGGGCCTCCGAGACCCGAGAGAGTTCCAACTTGAGAGCTTCCACTCACTCCCGGGCACACCCTGTGGCTGCTCTCAGAATTCTCCTGAGGTGCTATTTTGGTTAATTGTCTATTGCTGTAATAAAACACCACGGCCAAGGAAACTTATAGATTTAGGTAAATAGGTGTGCTCTGAGCTGATAGAACACTTTCAGAGTCAAATGTTGGGATCAGGTTTTTATTTATCCACCCGCACCCCACCGTGTATATGTAGAATTGGTGTCAGGGAATGTGAACCCCACCGTGTATATGTATGATTATATATGTCAGGGAATGTGACCCCACTGTGTATATGTATGATTACATGTCAGGGGATGTGACCCCACCGTGTATATGTATGATTACATATGCCAGGGAATGACTTTCTGGATTCAGCTCTGCCCTTTCACCACATGTGTCCAGGGATCACACGCAGGTCTGCCGTCCTAGACCTGCTTTTCCAGAGTCGCTCTGAGCAGTCAGCCCCCTGCCTGGAATGCGGTGCGTGCTGAGTACGCGCTGGCTCCCGCCCCCACTGAGCACGTCGTATGAGTGGGTTTCCTACTCTTCAAAGCCAGGGTGGCCTCATGACTCCCTTCCCTCCACCAGCCTCACCGTCACCAAGTCCTGATCAGACACCAAACCAGCTTTCTGACAAGAAGCGAAGAGTTCCAACCACACCGTTGCCAACCTGGTACAAGGTAAGCCGCGGGCCAGAAACTAGCTCGCTCTGGAGAAGGCAAGGGCACCCCCACCTTTCCGTCCCGCTTGCGCACACACTGCACCTCCAAAGGACCACCCGGAGGGGGCTTTCCTTACAGAGGCCGCCCCCACTTCTTAATCCCCATCTCGGACAGGGCGACACCAGCTCCATAACTTGCTTTCTTCTCTTCCTTTAAGATTCATTTTGTTTTCGTTACGTGTATGTGTGTATCCGTGCACACACGAGTGCCGTGCCCCGTCCCCTAGAGCTTGAGTTCCTGGTGGTTGTGAGCTGCCCGGCCCGAGCGCTGGCAGCTGAGCTCTGAGCCTGTGCACGCGGACCGAGCACTCTTACCGCCCGGTTACCCCGCCCCCAGGCCTGGCTTCCTTACCTTTGCAGCCATCATTGCCATCTGGCAATAGGTTATATTTTTAACTTGTGCACTGCTCGTCGGCTCTCGTCCATCTGCAAGGGTAGGGACCCTGCCTTCTGTTCACTGGGTGACATGTCCCCTGTGCCCAGATAGGATGCTTTGAATGGTGGAGGCTGGAAGGTCTTGGCGGAAGAGGGTGACATTTTCAGGGGAACACTAAAGCAGATTGTCCTTTGAGGGTAAACTTTTATTAGTCGCTGTGGCTAGGCCGCAGCAAAGCAGAGCCTCTGAGGATGACTCAGGCCCAAGAGGCAGAATTAGGGAAGCAGCGCCCCTTCCTCTAGAGAAGAGGGAGTTTATCAGCATGAGCCCACATGTGGGCCGCAGGGGAAGAGAAGGGGACTTTGCAGAGGAATGCCGGAGCCCTACCCTGGGAGTGAAGAGGGCGGGAGCGTCTTGTTGATTTATATCCATTACACTGGTAGTCTCTTCCCGCTGGCAGCCTGAGATCTGTGAACTTCCCTGGGGAAGCAAGAATGATGTCCACCCTTCTCCTTGAAGCTGGGGACCTGGGGACATTCTGGGCACTTGGTTAGATGTTCGCAGACAGGCTGTCCCTCAGTAGAAAGCCTGAGGGAGAGAGCGGCCACAGCAGTTGCAGGCGGCCGGCGGCAGCAGCCTGGATGTGAGCGAGCACTTTGTACGTCTGGGCGGAGTCAGCGAGTGGACAGTGAGTGAGTGAGTGTGAGGACGAAGGAGGGAACTGGCGAGTGGCCCCTCCGAAGCAGCCGCCTCGCCCGCCTGCAGCAGTCTGCCTGGAGGCCACGCCTCCTTTTTCTTCTGGCGCTTCAGATTGCGTGCTCTGGGGACACCTTGTCTTCTAACCACTTGGGATGAACATGGTATCTTTTTAAAATTCTTTGAAGTCAATTACTTGAATTGTGTTATCCAATCATTTGATTTGACATCATTTTCTTTGACAATTTGGCACACAGAGAGAGCATCGTGAGCGTGCCAGTACACCCCCCCCCACTGTCCTTCCTTGACCCTCTCCCATTCCCGCCTGCCAACTAGACCCCCCACCTGCCCCTCCTATTTTTCTGTCTTTCTGTTTTGGCCCATGAATGAAATCACGGCTTGCATTAGCACAGGGGTGGGGTTATTTTCTGAAGCATGGGAAACTTAGCAGTGGTAACACCACCAAAAAACCAAAAAAAGACATTCCCCTCCCCTGGCAAACATTAACCACTGATAGCCCCTAAGGGACAGCTGGGGTCTTGTGATCCCCCTCCCTGCTATAATTATGGGATGTTGATGGGCCTACTCTTGTGCAGGTCTCCACAACCGCTGTGTGTTCATGAGTCCAACGGCCATGTCATGCCCAGAAGACAGCACTTCCTCCTCATCCTCCAGCTCCTCCCTTCCCACCTCCCCCCCCTGCAGTGCTCCCTGCGCCTCCGGTGGGGCGATGTAGGGAGAGGTTGGTCTTAACCTCATCCCACTTCCAGGCTTACTCAGGGCCATAGTGATTGACTCAGGGCCGGGCGTGCGACTCAGTCCTGATCACTGAGGCCTGGTCTTGAGACTGTGTTGACCTCAGGGTTGTTTAAACTGCTGGGACAGAATCCTGGAGGGGCGCTGTGGCAAATGAGAGTCCCCGAGGAGAGATGGGGAGAGATGGGCAGCCATCCGCAACCCTGAAGTGCCTGCAGGCTCACGTGGGCTTCCGTTCAGCACCCGGAGGACTGGACCGTCTTTCCTATTAGCAGCAACAACATACACATACACACACAATGCACATACAGAGACACATACACATGTACACACATACATATATATACACATACATAGACACACCCACATATATAAACACATACATATATATACCCACATATATATACATGCACACATACATGCCATATATGCACACATACACAGTGTACACATATACAGTCACAGAGACATACCCACTATACACATATATATACACATACACCACACACACAGAGATTACACACATATACACATACACATTATACACATACACATACACACAAATAGTATGCACATACCCATATACACATACATACACATGTATTTACACATACCCAGATATACATATATACACATATTACACATACATATATGAATACACAGACTACACATACACAGACACATATACATGCATATACACATACACGGACTATACTCAAACATACACATACACATGTACATACACATATACATACACATATACATACACATACATATACACATTGGACACGTATATTAACACATACGAATACTCACTATACACATATACACACACAGCCACTGTGCACACATACACTACACAGATATACATACCTACATATATATATACCATATATGGATACCCATATCCATCATACATATACACCACACAGACATACTACACAGATACACAGACATACTACACAGAAACACAGACGTACTACACAGATACACAGACATACATGTACACAACACACACATACACACACACAGAAACAATAATGTAAGGCTCACAGGGACGTGCACAGGGGTCACCCAGCGTCTGAAATTTGCCGGCATTTCTCCCATTGCCTTGCCCTGCACGCTTACTTTCAAAGCCACCGAGCATCGAGCACACACTGCCGCCCCCTCTCAGTTCTTCAGTCTGCGCTTCCCAAGAATGACCATTGCTTTCAGTGCTGGAGACTGAGCAGCTCCGTCCCTCACTCTCCTCACCCCCGCGGGGGAGACAGAGGCATGGGGAGTCACTTGAGGATCCCCGGCTCTTGGTGGTCAGGGGGATCCAGGCTCTAGGCCTGGTCCTGACTCCACATGCCTCGCCGAGTGCTCACTCTAGCAACCACAGTGCTAACCATCTCCCTTTCTTTCTCTGTTCTTTCCTCTTGAAGATGTTTCCCTTTGCTGCTCGCCCCCTGAGGGACCTGCTCTGCTCTGCTCTGCTCTCCTCTCCTCTGCCTCCTCCTTACCATGGGAGCTCCAACTGTTGTCTGCTCTTTCAAGCCTGCGGGACGGTCTCCTGGGCAGGCATGATGTCCTTCTAGCACCATGCCACGTCGGGATGCCCCCGAGGCTGTGTCCAGGCCCCTCCTCCCTGCTCTGCACTGTGCTCTGGAAGGACATCACATTGGCTGTGGCCTTGTGAGGTGTTTGATCAAAGGGCGTTGCTGCTCTTCCATGTTTGTGTGCGAGCACTCGAGGCTGGCCAAGCCAGGGACCGTTGATCCTGTTCTTCCTTAGGAAGCTCAAGAGTTCAGTCCATGATCTGAACCAACAGAAGTGGGGTGTAGGGAACAAAGGTTCTTTTTGGTCCTTCTAAAAGCAAATTTGGGGCCAGTGGGATGACTCAGTGAGTAAGGGTGCTCTACAATACCCACTCTATCAGAGAGCCATCTCTCCAGCCCCTGATTATTGAACATTTTAAAAAGCTTATGTCATAGGTTTCTAGTATCCCATTAGCCAAATCCGGGTTCAGAATAGGAAGAAAATGCATCACCACACACCCCTAGTTTCATGTCTATTGCTGTGATAAAATACCGTAACAAGAAGCAACGGAAGGGGAAGGTTTATTTGACTGAAAGTTCCAGGTCACAGACCACTAGGAGGAGGGAGTTGGGGTGGAGACTTGAAACATCCAATCCACCGTCAAGGCTGAGAAAGGAATGTACCTACATCGCCTGCTTGCTTAGCACTTAGCTAGATTTCTCTCTACTCTTATGCTGTCCCAAGCCAAGACTATGAAATGGTGCACGTACGTGCGGAGTGAATCTTCCCATCCCGTGGAGCTCAGTGATGACACCTGCCCCTCCCCACGCCTCACAGACCTACCTGACCTAGACAGATCCTCACTGAGACTCTCTTCCTGGTGATTCTAGGCCTTGCCAAGTGAATAACTAAAACAAACAAGCACACTGAGGTCCGGAGAGATGGTCAGCAGTTAAGACTGCTTGCCTCTCTCGCAGAGGCCCTGAATTCGCTTCCCTGCACCTATATTAGGCAACTCACTATGACCTATGACTCCAGTTGCAGGGGATCTGAGATCCTATTCTGACTTTCACAAGCACCTGCACACATGTGACATAAACCACATAGACATACTCATATACATTAACATACACACACACAGACACACACAGACACACACAGACACACACACACACACACACAAATGGTATGGACCCAGTGCAAAGTGAGGAGGTACCAGGGCTATCTCCGAAGTCTGCAACGGTGTAGAATTCTGAATACAGCCCAAGCCCACCTCTTTGCATCTACTCTCCTGGGCCAAGGGAAAGACGAGGCCTCGTATGAGCGGTCGTGGGACTTTGGTGTTATAGGAACCAGTGATCTTCAAAGATGTAGCTGTGCACTTCAGACAGAAAGAGTGGCAGCTCCTGGAGCCTGCTCAGAAGGACCTGTACAAGGATGTGATGCTGGAGAACTACGAGAATCTGATCTCTGTGGGTAAGGATGACGTCCGTGCAGGCTGTGCTGGCCTGGTGACAGTGTGCGTGGTTCACAGGGATGACCTCTACCATGAGACTAAATTCAGACCCTGCAAGTGGGATGCTGTTGACAGTGTCCTGAGACTGGTGCTTTTCAAAAGCCCTCCTCTTCAGAAGCCCAGTGCCGAACTCAGTAGGAGCTGGGATGTGTTGGGGATGGGTGGCCCTTCTTCTCCCTCCCCGTTCCTCTCCTTCACTGACAGGTCTGGCTTAAGTCACAGGAGCCCCGTTACGCCACTCCTGATGGTCAGTGGGTTGAAGTTGGGCTCACTGGATGCTATGGTCCTGAAGTCAGTCTCTTGGACTGTTACCATGATAAGGAGGTGGGGGCAGGGCAAGGTGAGGGAGGAGCTTACCTCGGTGTGCAGCTGGTGGTCCTTTGTGAAATCTCTTAGCTCCCTCTCCTTTCTATGCAAACATTTGTTTTGAAAAGTGATTCCTGGGAGGCATGCAAAGGTTTTTCTTGTTCTTGTTCTTCTTCTTGTTTTTCCCTCGGAACAGAACAATATATTTTCAAGCCGAAGCTGATCGCCAGGTTGGAGCAAGGAGTTGACCTTTTTGTCAAAGAGAATGACGCTCCTGGAGAGCCCCAGCAAGGGGAGGCAGAAGCCAGCAGAAGGGACAGCTCTGCAGGTGAGTGGAGGGAGACGCAGCAGCTCTGCAAGCTCTTGTCTTCGCTTCACTGCTGGGAAGAGACGCCATGACCAAGGCAACTCTCATAAGGACAACATTTAGTTGGGGCTGGCTCACAGGCTCAGAGGTTCAGTCCGGTATCAGCAAGGCAGGAACATGGCAGCATCCAGGCAGGCATGGTGCAGGAGGAGCTGAGAGTTCTACATCTTCATCTGAAGGCTGCTAGAAGAAGATTGGCTCTCATGTTTTTAGGATGAAGGTCTCATTGTCTACTGCGACAGTGTCACACTTCCTCCAACAAGGCCACACCTACTGCAACAAAGTCACACCCCCTAATGGTGCCACTCCCTAGGCCAAGCATATTCAAACCACCACAGCTATGGTTCCCGACCTCCATCCCTCCGGGGAGATGACAGGGTGACGGCAGAAGTTAATTCATTTGAGGCAAACCTTGCTTTCCTGCCAGCCGCAGAGATGTCTGCCCTCGGTAGTTTGGCGCCACTCTTTTTCCTGCCCCCTTGTCTTCTGGGGTTGCAGGTGACAGTGACAGCATAACTCCAGACTTTTACACTAGATCTCCTCCCCTCAAATAGTGACTCTCCACTGTGTTTCAAGTGTTGTTCTCACTAGAACATTTTGCTTTTATTTTTTAAGTGTGTGTGTGTGTGTGTGTGCGCGCACACACACATGCACACATCAGTATGTATGTTGTGTTCTCATGAAGGTGTGGTATACTTAGAGGCCAGAACAAGCATAGGGTGTTTTCTGCTGTTTTATTTTATCAAGACAGCGCCTTTTGCTGAGCTAGAAGCTAGCCTTTCTGGCTACCCTGCCCAGCTAGTAAGTTCTCAGAATCCTTCTGTCTCTGTCCCTAAGGATGAGGTTAAGGCATGTAGCTATGCCTGGGTTTTTGGTGGGTTCTGGGGGATTTCAACTCAGTCCCCAGGCTTGCAGACCCAGTGCTCTTACCCACTGGGCCCCTAACTTTCCTTTTTGTGTCTATGGCTCAGTGTCGTAATAGTTTAAAAGATGTTAATAGCATTGCTTTTTAGCCGATTGGTTCCTACCTGATCTTAATCTTTTAAAAATGTCATTGCTAATTCACAACCCTATGTTGACTTGCAAAAATAACAGTGCTTTTCTGAATCACATGATCACCACTTCTGAACCTTAAGAATACCTGTTGATGGTTTTTATTCAGATAATATATGCAGCTGTATGAAGCACAGTCTTGCTCTGTAGCCTCGCCCGGACATGTTCTTGGCCATCTCCTGCCTCAGCTCCCAAGTGCTAGGATTATAGACACACAGTGTCACACACAGCTAATATGTGCATTTAATAAGGATTCCAAGTTGTAAAAAGGAGTGTTCATTAAAAAGCAATCTCAGGACAGTGGGATGGCATGATGGGTAAAGGCCCTGCTTCCAAGACTGATGACCTGAACTCAGTCCCTGGGACCCATGAGGAGGAAGGAAAGAACTCTCAAATGTTGATATCCTGTTAGGCACATTTATGACCTGGTTATTATTTCATTTGGAATTGAGCTCTGATTTATGTCAAGCTGACAAGGGGTGGATTGTGGTGGCTATTCTTGGTGTCAGCTTGACGACCTCTGGGATGACCACCACAATGGTCTCTGACTGCACAGGTGTGTAGTGGCGTATGCACGCCCACAGCCCCACTAAAACAATAAGTGTGATTTTACATGTAACAATCCTGGTGCGCACCTTTAATCCCAGCACTAGGGAGGCAGAGGCAGGCACATGATGTCAGTGAGTTGGAGGTCAGCCTGATTTACAGAGTGAGTTCCAGGACGGCCAGAACTAGACAGTGAGATCCTGTCGCACAGTAAACCCACACCGAAGCTCTTGTCTAGTCTAGCTTCTATGTCCCTTATTCTAGTCTTTTCGTTTGTTTTTAAGTTTGCATACAAAGTAGCAGGCTTCATTATGACCTGTTCTGATACACTTCTCGCCCGCTGTCCTACCCCACCCGTTTCCCCAATAGCTTCCCTTCCACGTTTCGGTAGAATGTTCTCTTTCCCATCACTTTCCTTTATCTCCACACCGTCCCTTACCGTCCTTCCCCTTCTGGTGGTCTCCTTTCTCGTTTCATGACCTACACCCACCCACTCCCACACACATGTGCATGTGTGCAGGAAGATTGAGATATAGGATCTCCATATGAGAGAAAATATGCAATTTTGGGTCTTCTGGGTCTGCCACGTTTTTATTAACATAATAGTTTCCTGTCCTTTTTTTATTGGATATATTCTTTATTTACATATCATTTCCCTTTTTCTGGTTCCCCGCCCCCAAAAGGTCCCATATGCCTTTTCCCTCTCCCTGTTCCCCCATCCTCCCCTTCCCACTTCCCTGTTCTGGTATTCTCCTACACTGATGCAATGACCTTTCCAGATCTAGGGTCCACTCCTTCCTTCTTGTTGGACATCATTTGGTATGTGGATTGTGTCTTTGGTGTTCCAAGATTCTAGGCTAATATCCACTTATCAGTGAGTGCATACCATGGGTATTCTTTTGAGACTGGGTCACCTCACTTAGTATGATGTTCTCCAGCTCCATCCATTTGTCTAATAATTTCATAAATTCATTGCTTCTAATGGCTGAATAGTAACCCATTGTGTATATATACCACATTTTCTGTATCCATTCCTCCATTGAGGGACACCTGGGTTCTTTCCAGCTTCTGGCTATTATAAATAAGGCTGCTATGAAAATGGTGGAGCATGTATCCTTATTACATGCTGGGGAATCCTCTGGGTATATACCCAGCAGAGGTATAACAGGGTCCTACAGAAGTGTCATGCCCAGTTTTCTGAGGAACCGCCAGACTGCTTTCCAGAGTGGTTGTACCAACTTGCAATCCTAACATCAGTGGAGGAGTGTTCCTCTTTCTCCACATCCTCACCAACACCTGCTGTATCCTGAGTTTTTAATCTTTGCCATTCTGACTGGTGTGAGGTGAAATCTCAGGGTTGTTTTGATTTGCATTTCCCTAAAGACTAATGATGTTGAACATTTCTTTTCTTTTTTCTTTTTTCTTTTCTTTTTCTCGAGACAGGGTTTCTATGTGTAACCCTGGCTGTCCTGGAACTCACTCTGTAGACCAGGCTGGCCTCGAACTCAGAGATCTGCCTGCCTCTGCCTTCCAAGTGCTGGGATTACAGGCGTGTGTCACCACCGCCTGGCAGATGTTGAACATTTCTTAAGGTACTTCTCAGCCATCTGAAATTCTTCAGGTGAAAAGTCTTTGTTTAGCTCTGTACCCCATTTTTGATAGAGTTATTTGGTTTTCTGGGGTCTAGCTTCTAGAGTTCTTTGTATACATTGGATATTAGCTCTCTGTGGGATGCTGGGCTGGTGAAGATCTTTCCCCAATTTGTTGGTTGCCAATTTGTCCTTTTGACAGTGTCCTTTGCCTTACAGAAACTTTGTAGTATTATGAGGTCCCATTTGTCAATTCTTTTTTGTTTGTTTGTTTTTGTTTTTGTTTTTCAAGACAGGGTTTCTCTGTGTAGCCCTGGCTGTCCTGGAACTAGCTCTGTAGACCAGGCTGGCCTCGAACTCAGAGATCCGCCTGCCTCTGCCTCCCAAGTGCTGGGATTACAGGCGTGTGCCACACCGCCCGGCCCATTTGTCAATTCTTGATCTTAGAGCAAAAGCTATTGGTGTTCTGTTCAGGAACTTTCCCCCTGAGCCAGTGTCCTCCAGGGTCTTCCACATTTTCTTTTCTATTAGTTACAGTGTGTCTGGTTTTATGTGGAGGTCCTTGATCCACTTAGAGTTGAGCTTAGTACAAGGAGATAAGAGTGGATCAATTCTCATTCTTCTGCATGCTGACCTCCAGTTGAGCCAGCACCATTGGTTGAAAAGGCTATCTTTTTTCCACTGGATGTTTTCAGCTCCTTTGTCAAAGATCAAGTGGATATAAATGTGTGGGTTCAATTCTGGGTCTTCAATCCTATTCCATTGATCCACTTCCCTGTCACTGAACCAATACCATGCAGTTTTTAACACTACTGCTCTGTAGTATTGCTTGAGGTCCGGGATATTGATTCCCCCAGAAGTTCTTTTACTGTTGATAATAGTTGTAGCTATCCTGGGTTTTTTGTTATTCCAGATGAATTGGAGAATTGCTCTTTCTAACTCTATGAAGAACTGAGTTGGGATTTTGATGGGGACTGTGATGGATCTGTATATTGCTTTTGGCAAGATTGCCATTTTAACTATATTAATCCTGTCAACCCACAAGCATGAAAGATTTTTCCATTTTCTGAGGTCTTCTTCCATTTCCTTCTTCAGAGACCTGAAGTTCTTGTCATACAAATCTTTCACATGTTTGGTTCGAGTCACACCAAGATACTTTATATTGTTTGTGGCTATTGTGAAGGATGTCATTTCCCTAATTTCTTTCTCAGCCTGCTTATCCTTTGAGTATAGGAAGGCTACTGATTTGCTTGAGTTGATTTTATAACCAGCCACTTTGCTGAAGTTGTGTATCAGTTGTAGGAGTTCTCTGGTGGAGTGTTTTGGGTCACTTAAGTATACTATCATATCATCTGTGAATAGTGATAGTTTGACTTCTTCCTTTCCAATTTGTATCCCTTTGACTTCCTTATGTCTTCGAATTGCTCTAGCTAGTACTTCAAGTACTATATTGAAAAGATATGGTGAGAGAGGGCAGCCTTGTCTAGTCCCTGATTTTAGTGGGATTGCTTCAAGTTTCTCTCCATTTACTTCTATGTTGGCTATCAGTCTGCTGTAAATTGCTTTTACTGTGTTTAGGTATGGGCCTTGAAGTCCTGTTCTTTCTAAGACTTTTAGCATGAGAGGATGCTGAATTTTGTCAAATACCTTTTCAGCATCCAATGAGATAACCATGTGGTCTTTTTCTTTGAGTTTGTTTATGTAGTGGATTACATTAATGGATTTCCATATATTGAACCATCCCTGCACCCCTGGGATGAAGCCAACTTGATCATAGTGAATGATCATTTTGATGTGTTCTTGGATTCGGTTGGCAAGAATTTTATTGAGTATTTTTGCATTGATGTTCATAAGGGAAATTGGTCTGAAGTTCTCTTTCTTAGTTGGATCTTTGTGTGGTTTTGGTATCAGCATAATTGTGGCTTTGTAGAATGAGTTGGGTAGTGTTCCTTCTGTCTCTATTTTGTGGAATAGTTTGAAGAGTATTGGTATTAGGTCTTCTTTGAAGGTCTGATAGAATTCTGCACTAAAACTGTCTGGTCCTGTGCTTTTTTTTGGTTGGAAGACTTTCTATGACCCCTTCTATTTCTTTGGGCATTATGGGACTGTTTAAATGATCTATTTGATACTGGTTTAATTTTGTTATTTGGTATCTGTCTAGAAAATTGTCCATTTCCTCCAGATTCTCCAGTTGTGTTGAGTATAGACTTTTATAGTAGGATCTGATGATTTTTTGAATTTCCTCAGTTTCTGTTGTTATATCTCCCTTTTTATTTCTAATTTTGTTAATTTGGATACTGTCTCTGTGTCCTTCGGTTAGTCTGGTTAAGGGTTTATCTATCTTGTTGATTTTCTCAAAGAACCAGCTCCTGGTTTTGTTGATTCTTTGTATGGTTCACTTTGTTTCAACTTGATTGATTTCAGCCCTGAGTTTGATGATTTCCTGTTTTCTACTCCTCCCGGGTGTATTATCTTCTTTTTGTTCCAGAGTTTTCAAGTGTGTCATTAAGTTGCTAGTATATGCTCTCTCCTGTTTCTTTTTGGAGGCACTCCGGGATATGAGTTTTCCTCTTAGCACTGTTTTCATTGTGTCCCCTAGGTTTGGGTATGTTGTGCCTTCATTTTCATTGAAGTCTAAAATGCCTTTGATTTCTTTCTTTATTTCTTCCTTGACTAAGGTATCATTGAGTAGAATATTGTTCAGCCTCCATGTGTATTTGGACTTTCTGTTGTTTTTGTTGCTATTGAAGACCACTCTTACTCCATGGTGATCTGATAGGAGGCATGGGATTAGTTCGATCTTCTTATATTTGTTGAGGTCTGTCTTGTGACCAAATATGTGGTCGATTTTGGAGAAGGTACCCTGAGGTGCTGAGAAAAAGGTATAGTTTTTTGCTTTAGGATGAAATGTTCTCTCTGTTAAATCCAATTGGTCCAAAGCTTCAATAAGTTTCCCTGTGTCCCTGTTTAGTTTCTGTTTTCCTGATCGGTCCACTGAGGATAGTGGATTGTTGAGGTCCCCCACAATTATTGTGTTAGGTGCAATGTGTGCTTTGAGCTTTAGTAAAGTTTCTTTTACGAATGAGGGTGCCCTTGCATTTGGAGCATAGATGTTCAGAATTGTGAGTTCTTCTTGGTGGATTTTTCCCTTGACCATCAAGAAGTGTTCTTCTGTGTCTCTTTTGATGACTTTAGGTTAAAAGTCAATTTTATCTGATATTAGAATGGCTATTCCAGCTCGCTTCCTGAGACCATTTGCTTGTGAAATTGTCTTCTAGCCTTTTACTCTAAGGTAGTGTTTGTCTTTGACCCTGAGGTGTGTTTCCTATAAGCAACAAAATGTAGGGTCCTGTTTCCGTATCCAGTCTGTTAGTCTATGTCTTTTTATTGGGGAATTGAGTCCATTGATGTTAAGAGATATGAAGGAATAGTGATTACTTCTTCCTGTCATTTTTGATGTTATTTCTGGTTTTGAGTGGTTATCTTCTTTTGAGTTTGATGGGAGAAGGTTACTATCTTGTTTTTTCCAGGGTGTAGTTTCCCTCCTTGCATTGGAGTTTTCCTCCTATTATCCTTTGTAGGGCTGGGTTTGTGGAAAGATATTGTGTAAATTTGGTTTTGTCATGGAATATTTTGGTTTCTCCATCTATGTTGATTGAGAGTTTTGCTGGGTATAGTAGTCTTGGCTGACATTTGTGTTCTCTTAGAGTCTGCATGAGATCTGCCCAGGATCTTCTAGTTTTCATGGTCTTTGGTGAGAAGTCTGGTGTGATTTTGATAGGTCTTCCTCTATATGTTACTTGGTCTTTTTCTCTTACTGCCTTTAATATTCTTTCTTTGCTTAGTACGTTTGCGGTTTTGATTATTATGTGACGGGAGATATTTCTGTTCTGGTCCAGTCTGCTTGGAGTTCTGTAGGCTTCTTGTATTTTCATGGGCATCTCTCTTTTTAGGTTAGGAAAGTTTTCTTTCATAATATTGTTGAAGATATTTTCTGGCCCTTTAAGTTGTAGATTTTCACTCTTATCTATCCCTATAATCTTTAGGTTTGGTCTTCTCATTGTATCCTGGATTCCATGGAAGTTTTGGGTTACAAGCCTTTTGCATTTTGCATTTTCTTTGACTGTGGAGTCAATGGTTTCTATGGTATCTCCAGCATCTGAGATTCTTACTTCTATCTCTTTTATTCTGTTGTTGATATTTGCATCTATGACCCCTGATTTCTTCCCAAGATTTTCTATCTCCAAAGTTGTCTCCCTTTGTGATTTCTTAATTGTTTGTACCTCTGTATTTAGATCCTGGATGGTTTTGCTCAGTTCCTTCACTTGTTTGTTTGTGTTTTCCTGCAATTCTTTACGAGATTTTTGTGTTTCCTCTTTCTTGACTTCTGCCTGTTGACTCAATATCTCCTGCATTTCTTTAAGTGATTTTTTCATTTCCTCTTTATTGGCTTCTGTCTGTTGACCCATATTCTTGTGGAATTATTTAAGTGATTTTTTTTTTTTGTGTTTCCATTGTTAGGGCTTCTAACTTATTCATGTTCCCCTGCATTTCTTCAAGAGATTTGTTTATGTCTTTTTTGTGTTCCTCTAGCAGCATCGTGACCAGTGCTTTTAAATCCAAATCTTGTTTTTCTCTTGTGTTGGGGTATCTAGGATTTGCTGTGGTTGGAGAATTGGGTTCAGATGCTGCCATATTGCCTTGGCTTCTGTTAGTAATGTTCGTATGTTTGCCTTTTGACATCTGGTTATCTCTAGCGTTAGTTGGTCTTGTTGTCACTGGTTGGTATTTAATGCTCCTGAGAGCCTGGCGTTTGGTGCTGCTGTCGCAGAGGGCATCTGAGCTCCCAAGGCAGAAACAGGAAGGTTTGCACCACTGGGCTCTGAATTACCTCCTCAGCTCTGCTGGGCCGGACTCAAGTCTCCTCCTGGCTTGCTGCTGGGCGTGTCACTGGCTTCCCGCTGTCTCCTCCTGGTTTGCCTAGATGTCAGCTCTTAAGAATCAGTTCTTTATTTCCACCAATCTGGTCTGTTGGTTCTCTATGATGACCTGGTTAGGCTACCATCTCCAAGATGGTGGAGGGTCGCGGGGTTCTGTCTAGCTGTGGGATTCCCTGCAGGACCAGAGCTTCTCTAGCTGGACTCCTGGAGCCTAGACGGTGGCGCTCTCAGTCTGCACGGTCTTGTTGGGCTGCTCCCGCCTGCGGGGCTCTGTCTAAACTAGGGGCTCTCTGTAGATCAGGACCTTCCCTGGTTGAACTGGTTAGGCTACCAGCTCCAAGATCCCTGTCCTTTTGTAAAACATTCATTGTGTAATATACCTTCTGTATCATGTTTAAGAAAATGATCCCAGCGCCTGTCCACCGTTGCCGAAATGCTAACGTGATGGCAGATGCTGTCTCAGGCCTTGTTGGCCGCTAGGACAAGGGAGGTCCAGGTGAATTATGCTTACCTTTGTAGTTTTGACGTCTGGAAGTCCAGGGTTGGCGTGCAAGCCTGACTGAGCCCTAGAGAGTGCCTTCCTTTGAACTGTAGACATCCGTTTCTTCTGTATGTGCTTACATGATGTAAATAGACCTGGAAAGATCTCCAGCCCAACATTAAAACAATGATCCCATTCACAAGGAGTTCGTTCTCACGACATAAATCACCTCTCCGGGACCCTGCTTTCAAGTGCCATCCTATTAGCGATTGATCAGGAATGATATCAGCATTAAACTAATTACAGAATTAGAACATCAAGAACTCTCATAGACATCTGGTAGAAGTACTGGTTGCTAGAAGTACTTAGGAGAAAATAACCATTAGTATCCACTAGAATTGTGCCAATATGAGTAGCCCAACAAGTATAGTCCCAGATATAGACAGGAGAGAAATGTTCACTGTATTCAGAGTTCCTCAACTTGAGGTCTAGCCAAATGGCAACTAGTGACGAGATAGTGAAATATATATTTAGAGTATTTGTATAAAGAAATATTATGTGTTGCAAATGAGAGAGAGTCATGATACAAAATAATGTGGGTGAATCTCACACAAGACACATTAAGCACAAAAAGATCGTGTCCTAAAGAGCACGTGCTGCAGCTGCATTTAAGATGGCTAAGAGAAGACAAAACTCACAGTTAGAAGCCAGGGTTGGGGGGTGTGTGGCTCAGCCGGTAAGGGCACGTGCAGCCAAGCTGGACAAACTGCACTGATTGGATCCTAGACTCCATGTGGTGAAGGGAGGGGCTCTAACTTCCACATGCAAACCGTGGCACACCCTGTGCCTCCCTCATCCCAGACGTTCCAAGAATGTGAAAACAATGAAGAGGAAAAAAATGAGAGAGGCTGCGGTAGGATCGAGTGCTTATCTGCTTCTGATCTTAACCTGGAGGCCACAGGGATGGATATGTCTGGTCTGTGAGCACCAAACGAGCAAATATTTCATATCTATGTTATTCTCTAATTATTGATGAGCGTTTTTCATTAAAACAAAACGAGACGTGATACATGTTTCTGTTCTAAATCTCCTTCTCGGAGCTGGAGAAGTGGCTCTGTGGCTAAGAGTGTTTACAGTCCTTGCAAGGACCGGAGTCGGTTCCCAGGCCCCGGGCCAGGCAGGTCCAAGATGTCTGGTGCCCTCTTGTGGCCCGCACCGGCGTAGGCATCCACATGCATATACTTATATAAAGACACACATACATTAAAAAAATATTTTTAAACCTTTAAATCTCCTTCAGGGAAGAAGACGGGGAATAATTCCACAAAGGCTGAAACCCGGAAGCCAGAGAATTCTAAGACAACATCACCGGAGAAGCAGAAAAAGACAGATCAAGGGGGTGGTTCCCAGAGTCTGAGAGCAGGAAAGACCTCGAAAAGTGATGAGAGGCCATCTCAGAATAAGGAGAAATGTGCGTCAGCTTCGACCACAGAAGCAGGCAAAAGCGCCCCTCCGGGCGGCAAGGAGCGCGAGCCCGCAACCCCGGGCACGTCCTCGGGGCAAGCCTCAGCAGCCGCGACCCCGCGGGGCGCTCCTGCTCCTTCGGAAAAGCCGAGCTCGGGGAAGGACCGCCACGGCCACGGCAAAGCGCAGACGGCGAGCAGCTCCACAAATCCAAAGCGCAAGCCTGCCCGGCAAGGCAAAAACCACTTCAAATGCAAGGAGTGCGGGAAAACCTTCAACCAGACGCTCCACCTGGTGGAGCACGAGCGCATCCACACGGGGGAGAAGCCCCACAAGTGCGACACGTGCGGCAAGTCGTTCCGGCACCTCTCCTACTTCCTCACGCACTACCGGATCCACACCGGGGTGAGGCCCTACAAGTGTAAGGAGTGTGGCAAAGCCTTCAACAGCAGCTCCACTCTCAACAACCACTGCAGGATCCACTCCGGCGAGAAGCCCTTCAAGTGCGACGAGTGCGGGAAGACCTTCAAGCAGAGCACGAAGCTCACTCGGCACCAGCGGATCCACACCGGGGAGAAGCCCTACAAGTGCGGCGAGTGCGACAAGTGCTTCGGCCGCAGCTCGTCCCTCCGGGAGCACAAGCGCATCCACACCGGGGAGAAGCCCTACCGCTGTCAAGTGTGCGGGAAGACCTTCAGGGTCAACTCACACCTCTCCGAGCACCAGCGGCTGCATTTGAAGGTGAAGCCCTACAAGTGCGACAAGTGCGGGAAGCACTTCAGGAACAGCTCCTACCTGACGGAGCACAAGCAGATCCATGTGCCCGGGGCCCGGGTGGACTGCCCGGAGTGTGGCAAAGTCTTCGCTTGCAAAGTGGCCCTTCTCAAGCACCAGAAGAGACACGAGGCAAACTCCAGGTACGGGTGCAAGGGATGCGGAAAGACTTTCAGGTGTAAGTCAAGCATCCAACGGCACGAGAGACTGCACGCTGGTGAGAAGCCGTTCGTGTGCACTAAGTGTGACAAAGGTTTCACTGACAAAACTACATTGAATAATCACTTGAAAATCCACTCTGGAGATAGGCCAGATCCATGCACCCTGTGCGGGAGAGTCTTTAAAAACCTGGATACCCTGATGCTTCACCAGAAAAGGCATCTTGTAAGGAAACCCCCAGATGCATAAAAGACCTTTAGGCAGAACTCACATTTGGGTCTTGGGGACAAAATCAAAAGAAGAGAAACAATATACACCAACAGTTCCTTCATTTCTTAGTCGTTGTTTTTAGTAAGTCAATAGTTTTCTAGAAATGACTTTTTTTTTAACCCTTCCCCTACTTGGAGCATTTGTGCAATATATACAAATATTTTGTTGTTGATACTATTCCAACAGACAGGTACTGCTATCAACTGCATCTGTGG
Source organism: Apodemus agrarius (assembly GCA_964023405.1). NCBI lineage: Eukaryota > Metazoa > Chordata > Mammalia > Rodentia > Muridae > Apodemus > Apodemus agrarius. Next base: position 1,120,802 of record OZ030005.1, on the reverse strand, counting down.
ATAGGGGCAAGGGATGATATCAAACATCCCACAAGGCACTAAACGGGCCCCCTTGCCTTCCAGTAACTAAAGAAGAGCTGGCTGGCATGCAAATTTGAGGAATTTAGCTAGTTTTCTCTGCCAGCCACTACAGTAACCACTAACGAGGAACGGCCTTTTAAATATCAACATGAGGTAAACGTTTAAATGCAAACACCTGGAGGAAGCGTTGACATACCCAATCCTCAGTGGCCAGTGAGCCTCGCTGCGGGGCACCGTGGAGGACTCTGTTCAGAACTGATCTTCATGAGCAACAATTCTTTCACGGGACGACCCCGAGGAAAACAGGGCACAGCTTTGTGACACCGAATGCGTGCTTTATTATTATTATTATTATTATTATTATTATTATTATTTTACAGCAGAATGTAGCATTTTGTAAGGTTTGTGAATGTGCTGGAGCCTGTGATGTTTGGAGCACGCTCAGAACTCTGATTGACCAGTGCCCCACCCGCAGGACTCCTTCCTACCCCTACGTGTTCGGTGGGTTACTAATACTGTCCTTGACAACTGTGAGCATTTGCTGATCGCTATCTACCTATCAAGTGTGGTGCTGAGCTCCTTATGTGAATTGGTAGAGCTGATTTTCACCAGAGTCCTGTGAGATGCGAACTGTTATGTACCTAATTTTCTGTTGAGAAAAACAAGTCTTTCTTTAAGATTGTTCTCCTTCTCCTCCTTTTCCTTTCTCTTCTTCTTTGATTATTCCTATTTTTATTCTTCCCAAAGGACTCCTACCTCCACTGTGCTTTGGGCAGAATGAACAGTAGGTTACGAACAGTATCACTGATGCATTTGAGTGTTTATTGATGTCTTTCTACCTATCAAATATGGTGCTGGAATCTTTACATGAACTATATCAGCTAATCAGTCCTACCAATCATATGAAATAAGTATTATCTACCTAATTTTCATTTTATTTCCTTTTATTTTGTTTTGCTTTTTTGAGGCAGAGTCTCACTGTGTAGCCCAGACTCACCTCAAACTTGTGACATTCTGCCTGTCCCAGCTTTTCCAAGGCTGGGATGACAGGCGTGAGCCACCACGCCCGGCTGAGCTGCTCTGTAAGGGTGGGTTATTTACAATTTTGCACTTAAGGAAGACTACATTGCTATTTTTATGTTATGTTGCACTCTTTCAAATAGATAAGATTTATTATATGTTAGCATAAAATATGTCTTTAAAGTGTGTGTGTGTGTGTGTGTGTGTGTGTGTCTTTGCTTTTTGTTTAAACAGCTCCTGACCACAAAAAGCAGGACCTGGGACAGAGGTCAGTAAATCATGGAGTGTACAGAATTAGGTGGATCTAGCCACAGCTACTTTGAAGGTTTTGGTACGTACCACACAGACTCATTTATGAATTTTCTATCCAATGCTTGTTTGGAGACATACAAGTCATCATCGAGTTATGGGAACAGAGGCCATGCATCTCATGAAGCTGAAAAGGTTTTCTCTGTGATCCTTGATGGACAAGCATTGGTTGGCAAACTCTGACTCTCAAATGAGCTAGACTGGACTGGGACTCCCAGCTCCATGGCGCCGAGGACTGAATGCTAAGCGGGTTGCTAAGGGCGCCCCGAGACTGTGAGCATCACCGTCGCGTCTGGCGCGGGACTCTGCGGAGGCGTGAGCAGAGCTAATTCTCATTGGAGTCCGGTGAGATACGGTCCGTTATGTACTGAATTTTCTGTTGAGAAAACCAAGGCTTTTCTTTAAGAGTAGCTATCTTCTTTCTCTTCCCCTATCCTTTATTTTATTTTTATTATTCTCTTTAACTTACAGGACTCCTACCTCTACTGTGCCTCGGGCAGAATGAACAGTAGGTTACTAACAGTATCACTGATGCATTTGAGTGTTTATTGATGTCTTTCTACCTATCAAATATGGTGCTGGAATCATTACATGAACTATATCTGCTAATCAGTCCTACCAATCATATGAAATAGGAAGCATTATGTACCTGATTTTTTTGAGGCAGAGTCTCACTGTGTAGCCCAGACTCGCCTCAAACTTGTGACATTCTGCCTGTCCCAGCTTTCCAAGGTTGGGATGACAGGCGTGAGCCACCACGCCCAGCTGAGCTGCTCTGTAAGGGTGGGTTATTTACAATTTTGCACTTAAAGCAAGGACTGCATTGCTGTTTTTATATTGCACTCTTTCAAATAGATAAGATTTTATTATATATTTGCATAAAACATGTCTTAAGTCATGTATATGTATATGATCTTGTGTTTCTGTTGTCTCCTGACAGCAGCAAGCAGGAGTTGAGATAGAGGTCAGTAAATCATGGACTATATAAACCTAGGCGAATCCAGCCACACCTTACTGGAAAAAGAGTTTTGGTTCACACCACATAGACTTGTTGATGGATTGTCTATCCAGCAGTTGCTTTGGGGCTTACAAAGACAGTATCAAGGTCTTGGAACAGGAAGCCAGCATCTCATGTAGCTGAGAAGACTGTATAGCCAGTGGAGAGTTGGCTTGCCACCTCTTAATGGCTGAGGGACTGGAATAAATTATGGAGGAAGTGTTTCAGAGAAAAGCAAAGAAAGGCTGACTCTGAGGTGGACTCCTGGGACTGGGACTCTTGCGCTGCCTCTCTCAGTGTTGATGATATATGGCCCTGCAATCCATACAGACCACCTATGGGGTGTGTGTGTGTGTGTGTGTTCATGACCATGTCTCTGCATATTAGAAGACATGTTTTGGATTGGTGGAGATGGTTCAGTGGTTAAAGCCCTTGCCAGGAAAGCGTGAAGACCCAAATTCGAGTCTCCAGACCCCATGTACAGGTGGGTCTAATTCCAGGCTCCGAAGAAGGAGACGGGATCTCCAGAGCAAGCTAGCTCAGGAGACCAGCTACACCAGAGCGCTCTGGAGTTGACTGAGAGGCCTGCCTCAATGAACAAGGTGGGAGAGTAACAGAGGATGATTCCTGACACCAACATTGGACCTCCGTTTGCCTCTCACCCACGTATATGTGTATATACATATGGAGACACACACTTGCACATATGTGCATACATATACACATGTGCATGAAAATGGAAAAAGTCCAAATTACATAAGATGGACAGGCTCCATGAACAGCCCTTGCCTGTATTAGATGTTCTAACCTGCTCTCACTGCACTCAGCTGATTTTGCTCAGATCACAGAATCCCATCACCTGCAGTCCACAAAGCTCTGTAGGTAACAGGGCGGCAGGTGGTAAGACTGTTGCCTTCTTTACCAGACCCTCCGCCATGCTTGAAGGACTCATCAGAAGACAGATACATGGTAGCTTGCCTCCTGGTACTAGCCAAGCCTGGGGCCTTCTGTGTGTTCTGGATGCAGCCAGTTGGGCGTTGGGAGCAGGGGATACTGACGATCCCAGGCGGTCTGGCTTCTCTTTATATCTTTTCCAGGATTTTTTTTCCTACCATTTGCCCTGTGAAGATTAGAGGGCACACAGATATCTTAAGATGAGAGTAGAGAAGCCGCCGATGAAGAAACCCCAGGACTCTGGTTGGAGCTGTCTCTGGTGATGTGGCTGCCTAACTCTTGAAAGGACCACAGGAGTGGGACCGAGGGGTGTTCCGTGGGGAGGTGGCTCCCTGCAGGAGTGGGACAGCGGGTGTTCCATGGGGAGGTGGCCCCCTGTGGCCTGTCATTTTTACGGTGGTTGTTTTATGACTGTGAAATATTTGCATGTGAATGGAACTGACTATGTGGGGTAGCGCCCCCTCCTAAGAGAAACAAAACAAAACAAAACAAAACAACAACAACAAAAAAACCAAGAATACAGCTCACACTAGCTGAAATGAAAATTAGAGCAGCAAAAGGAAACTGTGGACATGGGTGTTTGGGAGGGGTCCTTGCATGACGGGTTCGTGACAGCAGTGAACCTCGATCAGAATCAAGAAGTTGATACTGCCGAGGCATCTCCGGAGCTCTGTGTACTCCTCTGCAGTCTCCATCTCTCAATGGACCAGAGCATTCTCCGTCACGAGGAAAGACGGCCACACAACGCGAGGATGCTTTTCAAACGTAGAGGAAAGAGAACGTCTCTCTCCAGATATCGCCCAAAGACGATCCCAGCTCGACTGCTGCGGTGGGAAGTGCTCTGAGAACTGGTTGCTCCTTTCTTATTCTTGTGAGGAGAACCTAGCACTTTTGTAATCTTTTGAAGATGGTGTCTGTAGAGAGATGCTGGAGAGGGAGGACCCATCTCTGCACAGCCGCGTGGACGGGGACAAGCGGTAGAAGGCCGACGCGACTGAAGCACCATCAGCAGTAACTTCTATCCTAGACGCAGTCTAGTCCAAAGCATGTTATTGTGGGGGGAGGGGATTGGTTTGGGTTTTCTTTGTTTGTTTTTTTCATGATAAAAAAACATTGTATTCATAGGCTGACAGGATAACTAAGCCAGTGAAGGTGCTTGTTACTAACCCTGACAACATGAGTTCAACCCCAGGGTTTCATATGGTAGAAGGAGAGAATAGATTGTGGTGGGCGGTCTTCCGACCTCTGGATGGGCACCCTGGGTTGCACACAAGCACATACATATACCCAGAATAAATAATGTAATAAGCATGTATATTCTTTAATTTGTATTACATGTCTGGATATTATTCAAACTATAGTCAAAAAGTACATAAAAAGAGTTGTTCTGGCATTTATCTCAACAAAAATGTATAAACCACAAATATTCAACAATGAAACATGTTATACATTTTTCTTTTTCTTTTTCTCTCTCTTTCTCTCTCTCTTTCTCTCTCTTTCTCTTTCTTTCTCTCTCTCCCTTTCTTCTTTTTTCTTTCTTTCTTTCTCTCTTTCTCTCTCTCCCTTCCTTCCTTCCTTCCTTCCTTCCTTCCTTCCTTTCTTTCTTTCCTTCTTCTCTTTAGGAGACAGGGTTTCTCTATGTAGTCCTGGCTGTCCTGGAATATAGACCAGGCTGTCCTTGAACTTACGGAGATTCTCCTGTCTCTGCCTCTTCAGTACTGGGATTAAAGCATGTACTACCACACCCAGCTATATAGGAATTATAATGCATGCACAAGAAAAATAAAAATAGACTTTGTCTTATTTTTGTGTTTGTTTTCTCTGAGTGTAAGTATTCTTAGTAGTAGTTTCCATTGATGTTTTGAGATTTCCATACATGCAGCAGTGTGCTTTGATCATAGCTACGCTTTGCTCTAGCTCCCCTGGGGCATCCCCTCCACAGGCATCTCTCTCCCAAGTAAATATTCTTCCTTCTAAAGCCAATGAGTCCAATTAGTGGTGACTATATGCCCCTGGGTATGGGGCCATCCTCTGGGGTACAGGCAATCTTGCAGTGGTCCCAAATATTCAACAGCATATTGAATATTAAATATAGCAACACCCATAAAGAAAAGTGACTCTAGCTCCTCCAGTAGCCAGCAGCGGCCAGCAGCACCTCAGGATCACCTCCTCTACCCATGACTAATAGTTTAACTGGTTTCCCCTCATGCAGGTCTTGTAGAGATGACCACGTTGCTGAGAGTTCTACCAGCCGTGTCATGCTCACAAGACAGCACTCGACAGCACCCTCCTCGTCTTCCAGGGCGTACGTGCTCCCACTCTCCTCCTCCTCCAGCCGCCTGGTGGAGGTCAGATTGGTGCAGACAATTGTTGAGCACTCACGGTGCCTGGCTCTTAGCACTTCAAACAGTCCTGACTTTCCTGATCTGCTACTAGAGGCTTCTCTGACCAAGTTGAGAGCTGTATAAATCTGATGCCCAGAAGCCTGGAGCGAGCTTCCTGGGCTCCGGCGTGGGGGTCGGGTGGGAGAGGCCACTTCCTGGGCTTCTCTGAGGCTACCTCATATGCTCACGCGCCCGCTTGCCTGCCCGGTTCCATCAGGGCATCTGGGTGACGGCTGAGTGTGCCCAGTTACCAGCACCACAGAGTTATGCAAAGCAAGCCACTTGCAAAGCCTTGACCTGTGTCCAAGGACAATGCAGTAACTGAGCATAGAACAAAGGGCCTATGCCTGTGGGGCCAGCAGGGGTTACTGAAACCAGTAAGGCCTGGTAGACACCATTAATGTGGGGCAGAAGCACTGGAAAGATCATCTCAGACAACGGTATCCACAGGCTACAGTCCAGCTAAATCAATTCCGGGGGTGTCTCTGGGTTGTGGGGCTCACATGGACATTCTCATACAACAGGCCAGAAGGAGTCCAGGAGGCCGGGGCCATACTGAGGGGCTGAGTGAGGCTCTCCCCAGGACGGCCGGCGTCTTAGCTCCTTTTCCTGTTATTGGGAATACTTTGGCAAAAGTACTTTTGGGAGAAGAGGTATCACTTGTCCCACAACAGAAGGTCACAGACCAACACCGAGGGGAGTCAGAGCAGCCAGAACCTGAAGGAGCCAGTCCCAGCCATCCACAGGCAGGAGCAGAGAGAAATGAGTTAATTAGTGCATGCCGGTGCCCTGCTTCAGGGTGGATCCTCCCACCTCAGTTCAACCAGTTCAGCATCCTCTGGGGCTGGAAAGATGATGGCTCAGTAGTGAAGAGCTCTTGCAGAAGATCAAAACTAGCATCCCAATACCACATTGGGCAGCTCATAAGGTCCTATAACTCCAGTTCCACAGGATCCAATGCCCTCTACTCGGTTCTATAGGCAAGAAAAGTGTGGCACACACACACACACACACACACACACACACACGCACGCACGCGCACACACACGTACGCACACACACACGCACACACACGTACGCACACACACACGCACACACACGTACGCACACACACGCACACACACGTACGCACACACACACGTGCGCGCACACACACGCACACACACGCACACACATGCACACACACACGCGCACACACACACATGCGCACACACATGTACGCACACACACACACACGCACACACACGCGCGCACACGTACGCACACACACGTACACACACGTACGCACACACACGTACACACACACGTACGCATACACGTACGCACACACGCACACACGCACACACACACACGTATGCACACACACACACGCACACACACACACGCACACACACACACACGCACACACGCGCACACACACACGCACACACGTACGCACACACACGTACGCACACGTATGCACACACACACACACACGTATGCACACACACACACACACACGCACACACACACACACACGTGCGCACACATGAACTTGCATGCATGCACGCACAAACTCGCATGCACTTACACATCTCACAGACTGACCTAGTCTAGAGAATTCCCCTAATAAGAAAGACTCCCTTCCAGGGGGAAGTTTCATGGGGGTCCCATCTCCCAGGAGATGAACAACAGGCAAAGGCTAGAGAGTCTGTGCAGTGGTTTAGGCCGTGTCCTGCTCTTCCACAGGACCCAGGTCTAGTGGCCAGCACTCACATCACGGCACTACCACCTGTAGCTCAAGTTCCAGAGGATCTAACACCTATTCTGGCCTCTGAGGACACAAACATAAGCACTTACACAGATACATACATAATGTACAATTAAAAATAAACAACAACAAAACAAAAATCATAGGCAACCCATGACTGCCAGGAGAGAGATAATCACCCTGTCCCAGGGATGAACCCCTGATTGGTTATCCAATACAAAGCGGTCAACCCTAAAACCATATATACACAAACAACAACAGATCCAGCAGGTTGTATATAGTTATGCATATGTACACACATACACAAACACACACAAGTACATAAAAATAATAATCAAAGAAAAAGAGGCTCTCAATTCGAGTGAGAGGGGAAATGGGAAAGGCTGGAAGAAAGAAAGGGGAGTAGGAAGTGAAATAATTATATTTTAATTTAAAAATGTATGAATTTTAAAAGATCTTTTTAAATGCTCACCAACGTGTGAGAAATCTTTGATTTTTGTCTCACTCTCAAAGAAATAAACTTTATAGCTGACAAATTACAAAAAAGAGACTCCTTTCCACATTGATAGTAGCATAAGCTATTGGTGTTCTGTTCAGGAATTTGAGAATTGCTCTTTTTTTAAAACTTGGCCTTTTTAAAAAAAATTTTTTATTGGATATATTCTATATTTATATTTCATTTCCCTTTTCCTGGTTCCCTGTCCCCCAAAGGTTCCGCATGCTCTTTTCCTTTCACCTGTTCCCCCCTCCACCACTTCCCACTTCCCTGTTCTGGTATTCCCCTACACTGATGCATTGAGCCTTTCTAGAACCAGGGTCCACTCCTTCCTTCTTGTCGGACATCATTTGGTATGTGGATTGTGTCTTTGGTGTTCCAAGATTCTAGGCTAATGAGAATTGCTCTTTCTAACTCTATGAAGAACTGAGTTGGGATTTTGATGGGGATTGATTGAATCTGTATATTGCTTTTGGTAAGATTGCCATTTTAACTATATTAATCCTGTCAACCCACGAGCATGGAAGATTTTTCCATTTTCTGAGGTCTTCCTCCATTTCCTTCTTCTGAGACCTGAAGTTTTTGTCATACAAATCTTTCACTTGTTTGGTTAGAGTCACACCAAGATACTTTATATTGTTTGTGGCTATTATGAAGGGTGTCATTTCTCTAATTTCTTTCTCAGCCTGCTTATCCTTTGAGTATAGTTAGGCTACTGATTTGCTTGAGTTGATTTTATAACCAGCCACTTTGCTGAAGTTGTTTATCAGTTGCAGGAGTTCTCTGGTAGAGGTTTTTGGGTCACTTAAGTATACTATCATATCATCTGCGAATAGTGATAGTTTGACTTCTTCCTTTCCGATTTGTATCCCTTTGACTTCCCTCTGTTGTCGAATCGCTCTAGCTAGTACCTCAAGTACTATATTGAAGAGATATGGTGAGAGGGGGCAGCCTTGTCTAGGCCCTGATTTTAGTGGGATTGCTTCAAGTTTCTCTCCATTTAGTTTGATGTTGGCTACTGGTCTTCTGTAAATTGCTTTTACTATGTTTAGGTATGAGCCTTGAATTCCTGTTCTTTCCAACACTTTTAGCATGAGAGGATGCTGAATTTTGTTATTCTTTTTCAGCATCCAATGAGATGACCATGTGGTTTTTTTCTTTGAGCTTGTTTATGTAGTGGATTTCATTGATGGATTTCCATATATTGAACCATCCCTGCATCCCTGGGATGAAGCCAACTTGATCATGGTTTTGATGTGTTCTTGGATCCGGTTGGCAAGAATTTTATTGAGTATTTTTGCATTGATGTTCATAAGGGAAATTGGTCTGAAGTTCTCTTTCTTAGTTGGATCTTTGTGTGGTTTTGGTATCAATGTAATTGTGGCTTCATAAATGAGTTTGGTAGTGTTCCTTCTGTTTCTATTTTGTGGAATAGTTTGAAGAGTATTGGTATTAGGTCTTCTTTGAAGGTCTGATAGAATTCTGTTCTAAAACCATCTAGTCGTGTACTTTTTTTGGTTGGAAGACTTTCTATGACCCCTTCTATTTCTTTGGGGGTTATGGGACTGTTTTGATGGTCTATTTGATCCTGATTTAATTTTGGTATTTGGTATCTGTCTAGAAAAGTGTCCATTTCCTCCAGATTCTCCAGTTGTGTTGAGTATAGGCTTTTGTAGTAGGATCGGATGATTTTTTGAATTTCCTCAGTTTCTGTTGTTATATCTCCCTTTTAATTTCTAATTTTGTTAATTTGGATACTGTCTCTGTGCCCATTGTTTAGTCTGGCTAAGGGTTTATCTATCTTGTTGATTTTCTCAAAGAACTAGCTCCTGGTTTTGTTGATTCTTTGTATGGTTCACTTTGTTTCAACTTGATTGATTTCAGCCCTGAGTTTGATGATTTTCTGTCTTCTACTCCTCTTGTGTGAATTAGCTTCTTTTTGTTCCAGGGCTTTCAGGTGTGCAGTTAAGTTGCTAGTATATGCTCTCTCCTGTTTTTTTTTTTTTTTTTTTTTTTTTGGAGGCGCTCAGGGCTATGAATTTTCCTCTTAGCACTGGTTTCATTGTGTCCCCTAGATTTGGGTATGTTGTGCCTTCATTTTCATTAAATTCTAAAAAGCCTTTGATTTCTTTCTTTATTTCTTCCTTGACTAAGGTATCATTGAGTAGAATATTGTTCAGCCTCCATGTGTATGTGGGCTTTCTGCTGTTTTTGTTGCTATTGAAGACCACTCTTACTCCATGGCGATCTGATAGCAGGCATGGGATTAGTTCAATCTTCTTATATTAGTTGAGGTCTGTCTTGTGACCAATTATATGGTCGGTTTTGGAGAACGTACCATGAGGTGCTGAGAAAAAGGTGTATTCCTTTGCTCTAGGATGAAATGTTCCATATATATCTGTTAAATCCAATTGGTCCAAAGCTTCAATAAGTTTCCCTGTTTCCCTGTTTAGTTTCTGTTTTCCTGATCGGTCCATTGAGGATAGTGGATTGTTGAGGTCCCCCACAATTATTGTGTTAGGTGCAATGTGTGCTTTGAGCTTTAGTAAAGTTTCTTTTACGAATGAGGGTGCCCTTGCATTTGGAGCATAGATGTTCAGAATTGTGAGTTCTTCTTGGTGGATTTTTCCTTTGACCAGCAAGAAGTAACCTTCTGTGTCTCTTTTGATGACTTTAATTTGAATGTCAATTTTATCTGATATTAGAATGGCTATTCCAGTTCCCTTCTTGAGACCATTTGCTTGTAAAATTGTCTTCTAGCCTTTTACTCTAAGGTAGTGTTTGACTTTGACCCTGGGGTGTGTTTCCTGTAAGCAGCAAAATGTAGGGTCCTGTTTCCGTATCCAGTCTGTTACTCTATGTCTTTTTATTGGAGAATTGAGTCCATTGATATTAAGAGATATAAAGGAATAGTGATTATTTCTTCCTGTAAGTTTTGATGTTATTTTTGTTTTTGAGTGGTTATCTTCTTTTGAGTTTGATGAAAGAACGTTACTATCTTGCTTTTTCCAGGCTGTAGTTTCCCTCTTTGTATTGGTGTTTTCCCCCTATTATCCTTTGTAGGGCTGGGTTTGTGTAAAGATATTGTGTAAATTTGGTTTTATCATGGAATATCTTGGTTTCTCCATCTATGGTGATTGAGAGTTTTGCTGGGTATAGTAGTTTTGGCTGAAATTTGTGTTCTCTTAGAATCTGCATGAGATCTGCCCAGGATCTTCTAGCCTTCATGGTCTTGGGTAAGAAGTCTGGTGTAATTCTGATAGGTCTTCCTTTATATGTTTCTTGGCCTTTTTCTCGTACTTCCTTTAATATTCTTTCTTTGTTTAGTACATTTTGGATTTTGATTATTATGTGACAGGAGGTATTTCTGTTCTGGTCCAGTCTGTTTGGAGTTCTGTAGGCTTCTTGTATATTCATGGGCATCTCCATCTTTAGGTTAGGAAAGTTTTCTTCCATAATTTTGTTGAAGATATTTGCTGGCCCTTTAAGTAGTAAATCTTCACTCTCTTCTATACCTCTAATCCTTAGCTTTGGTCTTCTCATTGTGTCCTGGATTTCCTGAATGTTTTGGGTTACAAGCTTTTTCCATTTTGCATTTTCTTTAACTGTTGAGTCCATGTTTCCTATGGTATCTTCAGCATCTGTATCTTCTATCGCTTGTATTCTGTTGTTGATATTTGCATCTATGGCCCCTGATTTCTTTGCATCTATGGCCCCTGATTTCTTCCCAAGGTTTTCTATCTCCAAAGTTGTCTCTCTTTGTGATTTCTTAGTTGTTTCTACTTCTGTTTTTAGATCCTGGATGATTTTGCTCATATCCTTCACTTGCTTGTTCATGTTTTCATGTAATTCTTTGAGAGATTTTTGTGTTTCCTCTCTCATGACTTCTGCCTGTTGATCCAAGTTCTTCTGTATTTTTAAGTGATTTTTGCATTTCCTCCCTATTGACTTCTATCTTTTGTCCCATAGTCTCCTGAATTTCTTTAAATGATTTTTGTGTTTCCATTGTAAGGGCTTCTAATTTTTTATCTATTTTCTCCTGCATCTCTTTGAGAGATTATTTATGTCCTTCTTGTGTTCCTCTAGTAGCATCATGACCAGTGCTTTTAAATCCAAACCTTGTTTTTCTCGTGTGTTGGGGTATCCAGGACTTCCTTTTGTTGGAGAATTGGGTTCGGATGCTGCCATATTGCCTTGATTTCTGTTAGTAACATTCTTAAGTTTGCTTTTTGCCATCTGGTTATCTCTGGCGTTAGTTGGTATTGTTGTCACTGCCTGGTGTTTGAACCTCCCATGAGCCTGTAAGGCTAATTCCGTGCCTCTGGATGTCTGGGTTTCCCCTGGCTCAGATTGCTGGTATGCTACCTTCCTCTTGGGTGTCCTTGGAGTCCTAATGTTTCCTGCCCCAAGCAATGCTACACTGGGGTTGTCTCTATGAACCTGGTGCTGCCTGTCCGCTCCTTCAGGGTGCACATATGGCATATGCTGCAGGGACCTTATCCAAGTGCAGATCACTCTGCAGGACAGATGACCCCTGGACTGGATTGGTGCACGACAGGGTTGTGTACAGATGGCCTACCGAGCTGCCCAGGCCCTGGCCACAGGCAAAAACCTGGCAGGTTTCCACCCGAGCGATGTTAGCCTTGGACTATGTCTACATTCCTGGGCTCATCTGTTAGTTCTCTATGGTGACCTGGCGGCAAGATCTATACAAAAATTCTTATTTGTTCAAAATATTTCCATTCTTACCCTTTCAGCATGTTCTTTTCCTATGTACTGTTTACATCTTATTTCCTTCATTTACATGATGAAAGAACAAAATTAGCAAATTAATTTAAGAAGGAAGTTTTAAAATGTATTAATTTATTCAATTTGCATTCAAATATCAGTCCCCCCTCTCCTGCCAGTCCCCCCTCTAACAGCTCATTTCCCAAGCCCCTGTTCCCTTACCCTCTGAAAATGGAAACTGTTCCTACCTAGTTCTCTCTCTGTCTCTCTGTCTGTCTGTCCCTCTCTACCTCTCTCTCTTTCTGCCTCTCTGCCTCTCTCTCTCTCTCTCTCTCTCTCTCTCTCTCTCTCTCTTTCTCTCTCTCTTTCACACACACACACACACACACAAACACACACACACACACTCACACACACTCACACACACACACACACCTGCCACAGCACATCAGTCACTGCAGGACAAGGGCAAGGCAAATCCTCTCTCACTGAGACCAAACAATACAGCCCAGTTATGGGAATGTGATCCACAGGCTGTCAACAAATTCAGGGGCATTGCCTGCCCCGGTTGTTGGTGAACCGTCATGAACAGCAAGCGGAACGTCTGCTACACATGGCAGGGTGGCCGAGATCCAGGCCATACTTACGTCTCTGGGAGTCTCCAGGGTTCCCGGTTAAATTTGATTCTGTTGGTCTTCTCGTGGAGTCCACGTCATCTTCATGTCTCTCAATCCTTCCCCAAACTCTTCCAAAAGACTTCCTGAGCTCCGTCTAGTATTTGACTGTGGGTCTGTCTCTACATCTGTTTCTATCAGCTATAGTGTTGAGCCTCTTAGAGAACAGTCATGCTAGGCTCCTGTCTGAATATCATTAACAAAGTCAGGGATTTGTTCTTTCCCGTGGTATGGCCTTAATTTGCGCCATCATTGGTTGGACATTCTCTCCTTCACAGCTCTATCCTTGTCCCTGCATGTCTTGTAGTCAGGACACATTTTAGGTTGAAGGTTTTGTGGGTGAGTTATAGATGTATATTTTTTCAACCTACTTTAATAATTGCTCAACCTTCCGTGTAGCCCACCACCTACTAGAGGTAGTAGAAAAAAGGTTAATAGGATATGAGGGAAGTGGACCTGTTTAGAAATAGTTCTTTGGAGCAGTTCTAATCTTCATTGTTCTCAGTTAAGCCACCTAGCAAACAGCAAATAAAAATCAGCTCCTGCTGTCCTGTCTACTACACAGATACCATACATGAACCAGCCGCTACAGTCCAGGCCACTCAGCAGACACAATACACAAATAAGAAAGGTCAGTTCAAGCCAGAAGAAACCAGGAGGCTTGCCAATTGGCCTGAGTCCACAGAAGTGGTAAGAAGTAGCAGGAACATCATGAGATGTTCTTTGACAAGTTTCTCTCAACGATGTCATCACAAGCGAAGCTCCACAGCACAATCTAAGGTGAGCCGGTACACTCATGTCGTCAGCGAAGAGTAGAACAGCAAGGTGGAGCACGGGCGGAACAGAGCAAACCAATGATCCAGTTCCTCCTGTGTGTGTGTGTGTGTGTGTGTGTGTGTGTGTTATATTCCTTCTAAACATTGCACATCCTTTCACATGTCTGATAGTAAAACATCCTTTCACCTGTGTTTGCTTCAACAAAATATTCTTTCACATGTCTGCTTTAGGAAAAATATTTTTTTCACTTGTGTCTTCTTCAGGAAAACATTCTTTTATATGTCTGCTTTAGCAAAAACATCCTTGCACCTGTATGCCCCAGCAAAACATTATTTGACATAACTGGAAAGAAATTAGAAGTTTCCACTTGAGTGGGTTGCTATCTTTATCCCTCTCCTGGGAGATTGTCCTAGTTCCCACAGTGGCCACTTCAGGATCCCCCACTGCAGAGTCAACCTCATAGACACCCTGGGGCCTCCCTGCATCTCAAAACTCTGGCTCATCTTAGGGAGACCTATTTCATCCTGTCCTTTCACCTGCAGAAGCTTTTAAGTCATAAGGTCCCATTCATTAGTGCCGTGGCCATTGGTATTCTGTTCAGGGTGTTGTCTTCTGTACCAACGAGTTCAAGGATATTTTGCACATTTTGTTCTATTAGATTCACTGTATCTGGTTTTACTTTGAGGTCTTTGATCCACTTGGACTTGAGTTCTGTGCAGGATGATAAATAAGGATCTGCTTGCATTCTTCTTCACACAGACATCCTGTTAGACCAGCAATTTGTTGAAGATGTTCTCCCTTTCCCATTGTATGGCTTTGGCTTCTTTGTCAAAAATCAAGTGTCCAAAGGTATGTGGTTCATTTTCTGGGTCTTTGAATCAATTCTATCCATCAACCTGTCTGATTCTACACCAATACAATGCAGATTTTATTACTATTGCTCTGTAGTATAAGTTGACATCAAGAAAGGTGATATGTCCAGAAGATCTTTTATTGTACAAGAATTATTTTAGCTATAATGGGATTTTTTTTGTTTTTGAATATGAAGTTGAGTACTGTTCTTTTAAGGTCTATAAGGAATTGTGTTGGAATTTTGAGGGGATTGCATTGAAGTGATAGACTGTTTTTGGTTAAACAGCCATTTTTACTATATCAATGAATCTGTAGATTGCTTTTGGCAAGATGGCCGTTTTTACTATATTATTTCTGCCAATCCATGAGCATGAGCGATCTTTCCAACATCTTCAATTTCTTTCTTCAGAGACTTGACATTCTAGTCACTCAGGCCTTTCACTTGCTTGGTTAGAGTTACAAGATATTTTACATTATTCGTAGCAATTGTAAAGGGTATTGTTTCCATAATGTCTTTCTCAGCTCATTTATTGTTAGTATAAGGGAGGGCAACTCCTTTTTTATTTTTTTAATTAATGTTGTATCCATTCACTTTGCTGAAGGTGTTTATCAGTTGTAGAAGTTCTCTGGTAAGTTTTTTGGGCTCCTTCATGAATACTATCACGCCATCTCTGAATAGTAATACCTTGAATTATCCTTTTCCCAATCGTATCCCTTGATCTCCTTTAGTTGTTTTATAAGTCTCGCTAGGACTTCAGGCGCCATAGTGATATAGAGATATGGAGATATAGAGATATAGAGATATAGAGATATAGTGATATAGTGATATGGAGATATAGAGATATAGAGATATAGAGATATAGCGATATAGAGATATGGAGATATAGAGATAGGGAGAAAGCTGGCGACCTTGTCTTGTCCCTGGCTTTAATGGCATTGATATGTTTTTCTGTCTGTTTAATTTGATGTTGACTAGTGCTTGCTGTATATTGTCTTTACTAGGTTTAGATATATATGTTGTATCTCTGATCTGTCTAAGACTTTAAACATGAAAAGGTGGTGGATTTTGGCAAAGGCTTTTTTCAATTTCTACTGAGATAATCATGTGGATTTTTTCTTTTCAGTTTGTTTATGTGGTGGATTATGTCAATGGATTTTTGCATATTGAACCATCCCTGAATCCATGGGATGAAACCTACTTGATCATAATGGATGGTGTCTTTGATGTATTCTTGGTTTTAGTTTGTGATGGATAATTTTATTGAGTATTTTTACAACAATGTTCATAAGGGAAATTGGCCTGAATTCTCTCTTTCATGAGTCTTTGTGTGGGTTGGGTACCTGGTGATAGCCTCATAGAATTAGTTTGGGAATGTTCCTTCTGCTATGTTTTGTACCATAGTTTGAGAATTATTAGAATTATATATTCTTTGAAACTTTGATAGAATTCTGTGCTAAAACCCTCTGGCTCTGTGATTTTTTTGTTTGGGAGATTTTTAATAACTACTTCTATTTCCTTGGGGGTTATAGGAATATTGCTTGGCCTCAGTGGGATAGGGTAAACCTAATCCTGTTTGCCTCTATGACTCCTTATTTATTTCCAAGGTTTTCTATCTCCAAAGTTGTCTCCCTTTGTTGTTTCTACTTCCATTTTTAGATCCTGGATGGTTTTGTTCAGTTCCTTCACTTGTTTGCTTGTGTTTTCCTGTAATTCTTTTTAAAATTTTTTCTATATTCTTTGTTTACATTCCAAAGGTTTTCCCCTTTCCAAGTTCCCCCTCACCATATGTCCCATAAGTCCTCTTCCCCCCATTCCCTAATCACCCCCCAACCCTTTCTCTGTTCTGGTACTCTCCTGCAAAACTGGAACCAGTCTTTTCAGGACCAGGGTCCTCTCCTTCCTTCTTTCTTGGGAATCTTTTGATTTGCTAATTGTGCCTTGAGTATTCAGAGCTTTTGGGCTCATTAATATCCACTTATCAGTGATTGCAATTCATGTATATTATTTTGTGATTGGGTTAACTCACTTAGGATGATATTTTCCAGACCCAACCATTTGCCTACAAATTGCATGAATTCATTATTTTTAATTGCCAAGTAGTATTCCATTGTATAAATATACCACATTTTCTGTGGTATATTTATACAATGTCCTTTGAGTGACATCTGGGCTCCTTCCAGCTTCTGGCTATTATAAATAAGGCTGCTATGAACATAGTGGAGCATGTGTCTTTATTGCATGCAGGGGAATCCTCTGGGTATATGCCCAGGAGTGGTCTGACAGGGTCCTTGGGAAATGTCATGCCCAATTTTCTGAGGAACCACCAGACTGATTTCCAGAGCGGTTGTACCATCTTGCAATCCCACCAGCAGTGGAGGAGTGTTCTTCTTTCTCCACATCCTCGCCAGCACTTGTTGTCTCTTGAGTTTTTAATCTTAGCCATTCTGACTGGTGTGAGGTGGAATCTCAGGGTTGTTTTGATTTGCATTTCCTGATGATTAATGATGTTGAACATCTCTTAAGGTGCTTCTCAGCCATCCAAATTTCTTCTGGTGAAAATTCTTTGTTTAGCTCTGTACCCCATTTTTAATAGGGTTATTTGGTTCTTTGGGGTCTAACTTCTTGAGGTCTTTGTATATATTGGATATTAGCCCTCTGTTGGATGTGGGGTTGGTGAAGATCTTTTCCCAATTTGTTGGTTGCCATTTTGTCCTTCTGACAGTGTCCTTTGCCTTACAGAAACTTTGTAATTTTATGAGGTCCCGTTTGTCAATTCTTGATCTTAGAGCAAAAGCTATTGGTGTTCTGTTCAGGAACTTTCCCCCTGTGCCCATGTCCTCCAGGGTCTTCCCCAGTTTCTTTTCTATTAGTTTCAGTGTGTCTGGATTTATGTGGAGGTCCTTGATCCACTTGGAGTTGATCTTAGTACAAGGTGATAAGAGTGGGTCAATTCGCATTCTTCTGCATGTTGACCTCCAGTTGAACCAGCACCATTTGTTGAAAAGGCTTTTTTCCACTGGATGGTTGTAGATCCTTTATCAAAGATCAAGTGACCATAACTCTATGGGTTCATTTCTGGGTCTTCAATTCTATTCCATTGATCTACTTGCCTGTCGCTGTACCAATACCACGCAGTTTTTAACACAGTTGCTCTGTAGTACTGCTTGAGGTCAGGGATATTGATTCCCGCAGAAGTCCTTTTATTGTTGAGAATAGTTTTAGCTATCCTGGTTTTTTTTTTTTTTTTTTGTTACTACAGATGAATTTAAGAATTGCTCTTTCTAGATCTCTGAATAATTGATTTGGTATTTTGATGGGGATTGCATTGAATCTGTAGATTGCTTTTGGCAAGATGGCCATTTTTACTAAATTGATCCTGCTAATCCAAGAGCAAGAAATATTTTTCCATCTTTTGAGGTCTTCTTCTATTTCTTTCTTCACAGACTTGAAGTTCTTGTCATACAGATCTTTCACTTGTTTGGTTAGAGTCATGCCACGAGACTTTATATTGTTTGTGGCTATTGTGAAGTGTGTTATTTCCCTAACTTCTTTCTCAGCCTGCTTGTCCTTTGAGTATAGAAAGGCTACTGATTTGCTTGAGTTGATTTTATAACCAGCCACTTTGCTGAAGTTGTTTAGTAGCTGTAGGAGTTCTCTGGTGGAGTTTTTTGGGTCACTTAAGTATACTATCATATCATCTGTGAATAATGATAGTTTGACTTCTTCCTTTCCAATTTGTATCCCTTTGACTTCTTCCTTTCCACTTTATATCCCTTTGACTTCCTTATGTTGTCTAATCGCTAGAACTTCAAGTACTATATTGAAAAGATATGGAGGGAGAGGCAGCCTTGTCTAGTCCCTGATTTTAGTGGAATTGCTTCAAGTTTCTCTCCATTTATTTTGATGTTGGCTACTGGTTTGCTGTATATGGCTTTTATTATGTTTAGGTATGGGCCTTGAATTCCTGTTCTTTCCAACACTTTTAGCATGAAAGGATGCTGAATTTTGTCAAATGCTTTTTCAGCATCTAATGAAATGACCATGTGGTTTTTTTCTTTGAGTTTGTTTATGTAGTAGATTACATTGATGGATTTCCGTATATTGAACCATCCCTGCATCCCTGGGATGAAGCCTACTTGATCATGGTGAATGATCGTTTTGATGTGCTCTTGGATTCAGTTGGCAAGGATTTTATTTAGTATTTTTGCATCGATATTCATAGTCAGGAAATTGTCCTGTAGTTCTCTTTCTTTGTTGGATCTTTGTGTGGTTTTGGTATCAGCGTAATTGTGGCTTTGTAGAACGAGTTAGGCAGTTTTCCTTCTGTTTCTATTTTGTGGAATAATTTGAAGAGTATTGGTGTTAGGTCTTCTTTGAAAGTTTGATAAAATTCTGCACTAAAACCGTATGGTCCTGTACTTTTTTTTGGTTGGGAGACTTTCTATAACCCCTTCTATTTCTCTAGAGGTTATGGGACTGTTTAGATGATCTATTTGATCCTGGTTTAATTTTGGTATTTGGTATCTGTCTAAGAAATTGTCCATTTCCTCCAGATTCTCCAGTTGTGTTGAGTATAGGCTTTTGTAGTAGGATCTGATGATTTTTTGAATTTCCTCAGTTTCTGTTGTTATATCACCCTTTTCATTTCTAATTTTGTTAATTTTGATACTGTCTCTGTGCCCATTGTTTAGTCTGGCTAAGGGTTTATCTATCTTGTTGATTTCCTCAAAGAACCAGCTCCTGGTTTTGTTGATTCTTTGTATGGTTGACTTTGTTTCTACTTGATTGATTTCAGCCCTTAGTTTGATGATTTCCTGTCTTCTACTCCTCCTGGGTGAATTAGCTTCTTTTTGTTCCAGGGCTTTAAGGTGTGCTGTTACGCTGCTAGTGTATGCTCTCTCCAGTTTCTTTTTGGAGGCACTTAGAGCTATGAGTTTTCCTCCTAGCACTGCATTGTGTCCCATAGATTTGGATAGGTTGTACCTTCATTTTTACGGAATTCTAAAAAGTCTTTGATTTCTTTCTTTATTTCTTCCTTGACCAAGTTGTCATTGAGTAGCATATTGTTCAGTTTCCATGTGTATGTGGACTTTCTGTTGTTTTTCTTGCTATTGAAGACCACTTTTACTCCACAGTGATCTGATAGGAGGCATGGGATTAGTTCGATCTTCTTGTATTTGTTGACATCTGTTTTGTGACCAATTATATGATTGATTTTGGAGAAGGTACCATGAGGTGCTGAGAAAAAGGTATGTTCTTTTGCTTTAGGATGAAATGTTATATATCTATATCTATATCTATATCTATATCTATATCTATATCTATATCTATCTATCTCTATCTATCTATCTATCTATCTATCTATCTATCTATCTATCTATCTATATCTGTTAAATTCAATTGGTCCAAAGTTTCAATTAGTTTCACTGAGTCCCTATTTACTTTCTGGTTTCCTGGTCGGTCCATTGAGGATAGTGGAGTGTTGAAGTCACCCACAATTATTGTGTTCGGTGTAATGTGTACTTTAAGCTCTAGTAGAGTTTCTTTTATGGATGAGGGTGCTCTTGCATTTGAAGCATAGATATTCAGTACTGAGAGTTCTTCTTGGTGGATTTTTCCTTTGACCAGCAAGAAATGACCTTCTGTGTCTCTTTTGATGACTTTAGTTTAAAAGTCAATTTTATCTGATATTAGAATGGCTATTCCAGCTCGCTTCCTGAGACCATTTGCTTGTAAAATTGTCTTCTAGCCTTTTACTCTAAGGTAGTGTTTGTCTTTGACACTGAGATGTGTTTCCTGTATGCAGCAAAATGTAGGGTCCTGTTTCTGTATCCAGTCTGTTAGTCTATGTCTTTTTATTGGGGAATTGAGTCCATTGATTTTAAGAGATATTAAGGAATAGTAATTATTACTTCCTGACATTTTTGACATTATTTTTTTATATTTGGATGGTTATCTTCTTTTGGGTTTGATGAGATGGGGTTTCTATCTTGCTTCTTCTGGGGTGTGATTTTCCTCCTTGTGTTGGTTTTTGTTCCCTATTATCCTTTGTAGGGCTGGGTTTGTGGGAAGATAATGTGCAAATTTGGTTTTGTCATGGAATACCTTGGTTTCTCCATTTATGACAATTGAGAGTTTTGCTGGGTAAAGTAGTTTTGGATGAAATTTGTGTTCTCTTAGAGTCTGCATGATATCTTCCCAGGATCTTCTAGCTTTCATGGTCTCAGGTGAGACGTCTGGTGTAATCCTGATAGGTCTTCCTTTATATGTTACTTGGCCTTTTTCTTTTATTTCCTTTAATATTCTTTCTTTGTTTAGTACATTTGGGGTTTTGATTATTATGTGACAGGAGGTATTTCTGTTCTGGTCCAGTCTGTTTGGACTTCTGGAGGCTTCATGGGCATCTCTCTCTTTAGGTTGGGGAAGTTTTCTTCCATAATTTTGTAGAAGATATTTGCTGGCCATTTACATTGTATATCTTCCCTCTCATCTATGCCTATATAACCCTTAGGTTTGGTCTTCTCATTGTGTCCTGGATTTCCTGGATGTTTTGAGTTTCAAGCTTTTTGCATTTTGCATTTTCTTGGACTGTTGAATCAAAGGTATATTCTTTTGCTTTAGGATGAAATGTTCTCTCTCTCTCTCTCTCTATATATATATATCTGTTAAATTCAATTGGTACAAAGCTTCAATTAGTTTCACTGAGTCCCTGTTTAGTTTCTGGTTTCCTGATCGGTCCATTGAGGATAGTGGAGTGTTGAAGTCACCCACAATTATTGTGTTAGGTGTAATGTGTGCTTTAAGCTCTAATAGAGTTTCTTTTATGGATGAGGGTGCTCCTGTATTTCTCCTGTTTCCTTTTTAAGGGCTTCTACCTGTTGACTCATGTTCTCTTGTATTTCTTTAAGAGAGTTATTTATGTCCTTCTTGAAGTCCTCTATCATCATCATTAGATGTGATTTTAAATTCAGACCTTACTTTTCTGGTGTGTTGGGGTATCCAGGACTTACTGTTGTGTAAGAACTTGGATCAGATGGTGCCATGTTGCCTTGGTTTCTGTTGGTAATGTTCTTACATTTGTATTTTGCCATCTGGTTATCTCTGGTGTTAGCTGGTGTTGCTGTCTCTGACTGTGGCTTATCTGTCATGCAAGCCTCTGTATCTGTGCTCCTGGGAGACCATTCTCTCTGTGTACATAGGTATGTAGGCACTTCTGTGAGAACAGGTCTCTTGTGGTTGTTTTTGGGTATGTAGCTCTGTGGCCTGGATTAGTTCTGGGTGCAGGTGGAAAACTGAAGACTCATGTCCCAGGCTGCTCTTAGTTCCTTGTGTTCTCAGGGTTTCCAGATGCTTCCTCTGAGTAACAGGGCAGGTCTCACCTGTGTTGACTGTCCTCTGTGCACTGATGGGTGGTTAGCTACCTTCCTGTGCCACTTGGATATGGCATGCTGTGGCAGAAGATGGTCCCAAGGCAGAGACAGAAACTGGAAGGCTTCTGCCAAAGGGTTCTGGACAGGATCCTCTGAGCTGCAGGGCAGGTCTTACCTGTGTTGACTTTCTTCTCTGTGCTGATAGGTGGTTAGGTACCTTCCTGAGCCACTTGGATATGGTGTGCTGTGCCACTTGTGTCTGTTTATACCATAATAATTTGACTTTCCAACCAAAAAAAGTAGAGTGACTATTCATGCTATTCCTAGGTCCTGAGAGGAGACCTAAAGAACTAGTCCCAGGGCAGAGCTCCCTCTGCAGAGGAACCAGTCACAGGGCAGGGATGGAGGACCTGTCGGTGGTGGACACCTGACATGTTTGTGTTGGAGTCTTCTCTGATGATGCATCGGAATTGCACCATGTCAATGAGGAACAGCAGGCTTTTGGTGAGGTGAGCCATCCTGGGACCTTTGAGCCAGGAAACAAGCCTTGTAAATAGGTTTTGATCTTGGCAGCCCTCCAGGAAATGACCCCCAGTGATGATCTTCTCCTGGAGTCCACACCAACTCCAAGACAGGGGACCATGTCACATGTAAACTTTGCAAAAGAGTTTTTAACAACCAAGTAGTTCTCGGGAGACATGAGCTGTTTTGTACCAGAAAGGGGCCCTTTAGATGTGCACACAGCTCTCATGCCACGCCTCATGGTGAGCATGAGGAAGGGGAGAGCATATACCAGTGGGCTCGTGAAACAGCAAAATCTTTTATTATTCCAACTACATAAGTGGAGTTGCTAATTCATCAGGACGGCCAGATGAGGACTCCAGAGCCTTGTCTCTTCTGGCAACCAGGGTTTATAAGCATAAGAGCTGCAAGCACTTGTTTAATTATAATTCTCACCCATAAGGAAGAATTTTGGGGTCAGGAAGTTTGCCCAGCATTCCATCATTGTCAACTGACATTGAATGCAAGTTGTTTTACCTAGCCAGTCAATTCATTTCTTTGTTCTGTTGTTAGGCACAGGCATTACGTTTTGGGGGACTATTGCTTCTTAGAGAGGGATTTGGCTATCTTAGGTAAAATAGAGCCTGAAGTTAAAATGGTAGTACGTAAAGACATGTTTTGTATTGTTTTTGCCTGTTCCATGCTCTCAACAGTGAGAAGTCTCAGGTGTGCAGTAAAGATAAGAATTCCCTGGACTGGGGGAGGGGCACTGATGCTACTGTGAATGATGGGTAGTGTAGATAAGAATTCCCTGGACTAAGTAGGCAGCGGAGGGCCAGGGTGGGGGGAAACTGCTCACAGTGCGCATGTGGCAAAGCCTCAGAGCAGTGCATCTCTCTCAGCATCCCAAAGCCCACAAGGCAGCCAGGCCCCTTCCCCTCCGGCCCCCCGAGTTGTACCACAAGACGAATGCCGTCCACACAGAGCAGACGCTACGACGACGTGGGGAGAGAGCCTGTCAGCACGGTGACGGCAGCAGAGGTAGCAGAATGCTCTGGCACAGCTTCGGTCTCATCGATCGCTTCCGGGTTCAGCCTTCCCAGTGCCGTCCCTCCAGGAAGGGCTTCACGCAGCGCCATTGGCTGCGGCCTCAGGAGAGACAGGCGCCAGCACAGGACAGCCACTGCTGAGAGCCAGAGAGCACACTGTCCTAACACGTCTGGGCTTTGTCCTGTAGAGCAGTGGCTCTCAACCTTCCTAATGCTGTGACCCTTTAATACAGCTCATGCTGCGGTGACCCCCAACCATAAAATTATTTTCGATGCTACTTTATAGCTGCAAAGTTCCTACTGTTATGAATCCTAATGTAATTATGTGTGCTTTCTGAGGGTCTTGGGTGACCCTCATGAAGGGTCATTTGTCACCCCCCCCCCCACCAAACAGGTTGAGAATTGCTGCTGTGGAGAGACCTTTTAAGTGACCTGAGTTTGAGAAGGCCCTCTACCACTAGACCTTATAGACTTGAAAATTTGGTGTAATGGGGGTCAAAAACCAGTGAATGCTTACACTTTTGTAAGAAGGAGTCTCAAATGCTTTATATGTCTCATAGGCAAAAAACATACAAAGAATGTTTCTGTTACCTAGAAAAGAAGATCAAAGATTTTGCCATTTTTTTATTTGGTAGTGTGTGTGAGATGGAGAGCTTGGTTGTGGCTCTGAGAAGCTTACTTTTGATGGTTGGATTCTACACTGGCAGGCTGTAGCCTGGGCTCCCACAGAAGTGCTGACATGAAGTGGCGTGGACCAGCAGTGCCGAGGGATTTCCGGGCTCTTATCTCCGTTAGTGACCTCCCAGAGGTGGTGCTAGCGGTATATGGCATGGTGTTCTAGTCTTTATAAAGCCTTGTGGCCCTCCTTGCCCTCAGGAATCCAGGATAGCTTAGCTTCATGAGGGGACATGGAGCAGAGACAGTGGGGAGGGGCTGAGAAGCTCTGAATATGTGCAGTAATGACAACGCACTGGGACCAGCCACGGGCTGGTAGAACAACTTCACTTGGGCTGATTCAAGGGTTATACAGTTCCCGGACCAGGAGTGTCCAGGATGGGTAACAGGCTATTGGCTGAAGGCTTAAGGTTCTGAGATACATCACTAGCATGGGGGACCATTCCAGGGCTTTCAGGTTCTTACCGGTAGAAAGGAAGTTGAACCTGTCATATAACAAGGTTATGTGACATTCTGCAGGCAGAAGCATGTGTGGGTTAAGGTCAGAGAATGGGAATCCATGCTAGTAAAGGAAATCCTCCATTTTGCACTGAGCCCGGAAGGCTATCTAGACAATGGTTGTAGGGTTGTGGGCCCATGTTGGCTCCAGCACAGGGCATAGCTGCTTGGGAAGGCGGAACACAGGGAGTTTGACTGCACTTATCTCATGACACTGCTGGTGGGGAGGGGGCAGGTGCCGGTCTGTAGGGAAGCATAGGGACACTGCTCCAGTGATGGGAAAGCACAGTTCAAGACGTGGGAAAGCTGGAGTTAGTTTGGGGTTCCCCGGGCCTGCAGGGAGGCCCCCAAGGGCCACGGGGTTCTCACACTCTTGGACATCTAGGCCCCATTGGGGGTTGTGGAAAGACAATAGAGTCTGGGCCACAGGCTGGGGATGGCATCTGGACCAGGGACAAGAGGGGAGCTCCAGCTTGCCCCAGCAGGGTGATTGTCCTTGGAGGCTTGGTGGCTGTTGTGGGTGGGGACGCAGAGAGGCCTCGTACAGGAGTTTAGGCTGCGGTTCTGTAGGCAAAGACCTTTGTTATGACTTCCCATGACAGGTCTTGAAAAAAAGAGACAGTCTGTGGTTCCAAACAGTTTATTATCATGGCAGAAAATGGATCTGTAAAAGCATATCCCACTTCCCAAGGTGACCTGAGATTAAATACCTTTTGCAGGGAGGAGTGTCTGGGAAGGGAAGCTCATTGGCTACGCCCACCAGGCCTCTAGGTATCCTATTAGCATGGAGAATTCTGCTTTGAGCCTATGTGACCACAGGACACGATTCTTTTATGTGAGAAGCACGGCACACATTCCAAGACAGGAGTCCGGCAGGGAGCCGGGAGGTGCCTGTGTGTGCCCACCGAGTCTCAGCCTGCTCCACCTCATCAAACTTCTTGGTATGGATTTACATTCCACAATTCCTCCTTTCGCTTTTTATAAAGGAGAGATGTCACTGGAGAGACTGTCATTTGCAGTGAAAATTTTGGGTGGGGTGGAAGTATCAAAATTAAAAACACAGGCTGGAGGGGTAGTTAGCACAACATAAGCCAGAGGGGATTGTTGAACCAATCAAGTGTTCTGTATGTTGGACAGTTTGTGAGAGTATTAACATCAGTTTTAAACATTTGATTAATCTGTATAGACATCTTGTTTTCTGTACTATTGTGTACATTTCCCCAGATTTGGTCGCTATTTGACTTTGGCAAGAGGGTTCATCTGTAGCTGGCAGGTTCCAAGTTTGTCCACTCTGGGTCTCAGTTGTCATCTGTGGGTCTCAGCATGTTTGTTTGTCTCGGGAGTCTCTGGTCAGGCGAGGTGTCTGGATGAAGGCAGCTTCGTTGTCCCAGGCAGGTCCAAGGAGATGGCGGTCAGTCTCGTCTGGATCTGTGGCAGCAGCGCTGTCTTTTTCCTCTTGATGAGAAGAGACAGTCCATGGTTCTAAACAGTTTATTGTCGTGGTGGAAAATGGATGTGTAAAACTATACCCCACTTTGCAGGGAGGAATGTCTGGGAAGGGAAACTCTCCAGGCCTCCAGGTTCCTCATTAGCATGGAGAACTCTGTTTGAAGCCGATGATGCCATAGGACATTTCTTTTATGTGAGAAGCAGGGCACGTGTTCCAGGTTAGGTGCATGCCACCAAGTCTCCAGGCCTTGACCTGCTTTACCTTGCTAAACTTCCTAGCATGGTTTTACATCCAACAAATGGTGGACTTTTATCTTAATTTGCAGAATTTTCCCACAAAAACTGTCTTGTATGACCAAGCAAGGAATACTGCCAAAGTGTCTGGTGCTGGTAATTCACTGAGCCCTAGAGACAGGCCAAACTGGAAGACCCAGGCTGCCGTGTTCTGACCAGTGTTGTAAGCGGTGCAGGAGCTGAGCTCAGGTTATTAAATCTCCACCGTGCGCATTCTAAAGAAGAGTGTTGTGCTGTACCGCACACTGCTACCTTCTAACCGAGAGCTCCCAATGCCATGTCACATGACCGTGGGGTGACTTTCCTTAACCACTTCTGTCTTGCTGTGGGATTACAGACAAGTGTCAGAGGAAGCACTTCTTTGCTGTTCATGTACCATGTCTCTTCTACAATGTAAAGGTGTTACTCATCAAGGAGAAGTTGTTTGATAATGGTTAAGTTTTGCGGTTTCTTCCCCACACCTCCATAAGTGCTGTGTCTGGCATGTACAAATGATGAGAACTGCGCAGCACAAATCAAGCAAGAAGTTTGTTTACTATGAATTTCTTTCTTTTTTATTATTGTTATTGTTATTAATTATTATTTTTAAATGAAGAAGAAAACTATCCTCACATAAGCCAGTGATGACGGGCAGATACAGACATTGATGATGGCTTTTCCTATCCAGGGACTCAGTTCGTTCTAACACATAGAGTTGTGAGTGACCATGTAGGACAGAGTTCTTTTTTTATTTGATATATTCTTTATTTACATTTCAAATGATTTCCCCTTTCCTGGCTCCCCCCATCTCATAAGCCCTCTTCCCTCCCCCTGTTCCCCATCCACCCCTTCCTACTTCCCTGTCGTGGTATCCCCCTGCAGTGCTGCACTGAGCCTTTCCAGAACCAGGGGCCACTCCTTTCTTCTTCTTGGACATCAATTGATATGTGGATTGTGTCTTGGGTATTCCGAGCTTCTAGGCTAATATCTGCTTATCAGTGAGTGCATACCATGAGTGTTCTTTTGAGACTGGGTTGCCTCGCTTAGGATGATGTTCTCCAGCTCCATCCATTAGTCTAAGAATTTCATGAATTCATTGTTTCTAATGGCTGAATAGTACTCCATTGTGTATATATACCACATTTTTTGTATCCATTCCTCTGTTGAGGGACATCTGGGTTCTTTCCAGCTTCTGGCTATTATAAATAAGGCTACTATGAACATATTGGTGCATGTATCCTTATTACATGTTGGAGAATCTTCTGGGTATATGCCTAGGAGTGGTATAGCTGGGTCCTCAGGTAATACTATATCCATTTTTTTTTGAGGAACCACCAAACTGATTTCCAGTTTGCAATCCCATCAGCAGTGGAGGAGTGTTCTTTCTGCACATCATCACTAGCATATGCTGTTACCTGAGTTTTTTTATCTTGACTGGTGTGAGGTGGAATCTCAGGGTTGTTTTGATTTGCATTTCCCTGATGACTAAGGATGTTGAACATTTCTTTAGGTGCTTCTCAACCATTTGCTATTCTTCAGCTGAGAATTCTTTGTTTAGCTCTGAACCCCACAGGGTTATTTGTTTGTCTGGAGTCTAAATTCTTGAGTTCTGTGTATACATTGGATATTAACCCTCTATCCAATATAGGATTGCTAAAGACCTTTTCCCAGTCTGTTGGTTGCCGTTTTGTCCTATTGACAGTGTCCTTTGCCTTATAGAAACTTTGTAATTTTATGAGGTCCCATTTGTCAATCCTTGATCTTAGAGCATAAGCTATTGGAATTCTGTTCAGGAAATTTTCACCTGTGCCCATGTCCTCCAGGGTCTTCCCCAGTTTCTTTTCTATTAGTTTCAGTGTATCTGGTTTTATGTGGAGGTCCTTGATCCACAAGGAGCTTTGTACAAGGAGATGAGAAAGAATCAATTTGCATTCTTCTACATGCTAACTGCCAGTTTAACCAGCTCCATTTGGTGAAAATGCTGTCGTTTTTCCCACTGGATGGTTTTAGCTACTTTGTCAAAGACCATCAGTGAGCATAAGTGTGTGCATTTATTTCTGACTCTTCAATTCTATTCCATTGATCTACCTGCCTGTCTCTGCACCAATACCATGCAGTTTTTATCATTATTGCTCTATAGTACAGCTTGAGTTTTTTGTTGTTCCAAATGAATTTGATAATTACTCTTTCTAACTCTATGAAAAAGTGAATTGAGATTTGGATATAGATTGCATTGAATCTGTAGATTGCTTTCAGCAAGATGGCCATTTTTACTGCATTAATCCTGCCAATCCATGACCATGGGATATCTTTCTATCTTCTGAGGTCTTCTTTGATTTCTTTCTTCAGAGATTTGAAGTTCTTGTCATAAAAATCTTACACTTGGGCCGGGCAGTGGTGGCGCACGCCTATAATCCCAGCACTTGGGAGGCAGAGACAGGCAGGTTTCTGAGTTCGAGGCCAGCCTGGTCTATGAGTGAGTTCCAGGATAGCCAGGGCTACACAGAGAAACCCTGTCTCAAAAAACCAAAAAAAAAAAAATCTTACACTTGCTTGGTTAGAGTCACACCAAGGTATTTTGTATTATTTGTGACTAATGTGATGGGTGTTGCTTCCCTAATTTCTTTCTCAGCCCATTTATCCTTTGAGTAGAGTGAGGCTACTGATTTGTTTGAGTTAATTTTATATCCAGCCACTTTGTTTAAGTTGTTTACCAGCTGTAGGAGCTCTCTGGAGTCACTAACATATACTATCTTATCATCTACAAATAGTGATATCTTGACTCCTTTCTTCCCAATTTGTTTCTCTTTGATCTTCTTTTTTTGTCCAATTGCTCTAGATAGAACTTTGAGTACTATATTAAATAGGTAGGGAAATATTGAGCAGTCTTGTCTTGTCCCTGATTTTAATGGGATTGCTTTGAGTTTCTCTCCATTTGGTTTGATGTTGGCTATTGGTTTGCTGTATATTCAGGTATGGACCTTGAATTCCTGATCTCTCCAATACTTTTAACATGAATGGGTGTTGTATTTTGTCAAATGCTTTTTCAGCATCTAATGAGATAATCATGTGGGTTTTTTTTGAGTTTGTTTATATAATGGATTATATTGATGGATTTCCATATATTGAACCATTCCTGCATTCCTGGCATGAAGCCTACTTGATCATGGTAAGTGATGATTTTGATGTGTTCTTGGATTTGGTTTATGAGAATTTTATTGAGTATTTTTGAATCAATATTCATAAGGGAAATTGATCTGAAGTTCACTTTCTTTGTTGGGTCTGTGTGGTTCAGGTATCTGTGTAACTGTGGTTTCATAGAAAGAATTGAGTAGCATACCTTCCATTTCTATTTTGTGGAATATTTTGAGAAGTATTGGTACTAGGTCTTCTTTGACGGTCTGATAGAATTCTACATTAAATCATCTGGCTCTGAGGTTTGTTTGTTTGTTTGTTTGTTGTTTTTGTTTTGGAGGCATTTAATGACTGCTTCTATTTCGTTAGGGGTTATGGGACTGTTTAAATGGTTTATCTGATCCTGATTTAATTTTGATACTTCGTATCTGTCTAGAAAATCATCCATTTCATCTAGATTTTCCAGGTTTGTTGACTATAGGCTTTTGTAGTAGGATCTGATTCTTTTTGAACTTCCTCAGTTTCTGTTGTTATCTCTACCTTTTCATTCCTGATTTTGTCAATTTGGATACTGTCTCTGTGCCCTCTAATTAGTTTAGCTAAAGGTTTATCTATCTTTTTGTTTTTCCTCAATGAACCAGCTCCTCCTAATTTTGTTGATTTTTTTTGTATAGTTCTCATTGTTTCTAATTGGTTGATTTCAGCCCTGAGTTTGACTATTTCCTGAAGTCTACTCCTCTTGGGTATATTTGCTTCTTTTTGTTCTAGAACTTTCAGATGTGCTGTTAAGCTGCTAGTGTATGCTCTCTCCAATTTCTTTATGGAGGGCTAATTTTCCTCTTAGAACTGCTTTCATTATGTCCCATAAGTTTGAATATGTTGTGCCTTCATTTTCATTAAATTGTAAAAAAATATCTTCAACAAAATTGTAGAAGAAAACAGTCCTAACCTAGAGAAAGAGATACCCATGAACATACAAAAAAGTCTTCAGAACTCCAAACAGACTGGACCAGAACAGAAAGTCCTCCCAGCACATAATAATCAAAACACCAAATTCATTAAACAAAGAATATTAAAAGCAGTAAGGGAAAAGGGCAAATAACTTATAAAGGCAGACCTATCAGAATCACACCAGACTTCTCACCAGAGACGATGAAAGCTAGAAGATCCTGGGCAGACCTCATACAGACCCTAAGAGAACACAAATGCCAGCCCAGGCTACTATACCCAGCAAAACTCTGAATCATCATAGATGGAGAAACCGAGATATTCCATGATAAAACCAAATTTACACAATATCTGTCCACAAATCCAGCCCTACAAAGGATAATTGATGGAAAATGCCAACACAAGGAGGGAAACTACACACTAGAAAAATCAAGAAAGTAATCTTCTTCCAATAAACCCAAAAGAAGATAACCCCACAAACATAAAAATAACATCAAAAATAACAGGAAGCAATAATAACTATTCCTTAATATCTCTTAACAACAATAGACTCAACTCCCCAATAAAAAGACATAGACTAATGACATATTTCTCATGTAAATCTTCAATTTTATCAGAAAATGTTTGTAATTCCCCCTTTCATTAATTTAGTAATATTTTATGTCTACTATTTTATCTGCATTATTTTATCTGCATTATTTTTCATGATAATCTTCAATTTTAATATGTCTTTCTATATATTTCCTCTATTTTATCAGAAATGTTTTCAATGTAAGTCTGATTTTATCACAAATGTTTCTAATTCCACCTTCAATTA
The DNA here is from genome assembly GCA_964023405.1 of Apodemus agrarius. Lineage (NCBI taxonomy): Eukaryota > Metazoa > Chordata > Mammalia > Rodentia > Muridae > Apodemus > Apodemus agrarius. Next base: position 1,089,124 of record OZ030005.1, on the reverse strand, counting down.
ATTTAGAAAGAGCTTTTATATCTACCATTTTATATTTAAGTCTTTCTTGAAACCCTCTATCAGCATTATGAGATATGATTTTAAATCCAACTTTTGCTTTTCAGTGTGTTGGGGTATCCAGGACTTGCTGTGGTGGGAGAACTGGGTTCTGATGTTGCCACGTGGCCTTGGTTTCTGTTGGTAGGGTTCTTGTGCTTGCCTTTTGCCATCTGGTTATCTCTGGTGCTAGGTGGTATTGTTGTCTCTGGCTGGAGTTTGTTCCTCCTGTGGGGCTAAAAGCCTGTGTCCTTACTCCTCTGAGCTCAGAAGTGAAAGTCTGGTGGGAGATCACTCTCTCTTGGCAGGCTGTGCACAGAAGGCTGTGGAGTCTCCTGGCTCCCTGGTGCCAATGGTGGCAGAGAGACTTCCATCCTAGCTACTCCACTGATCTTAGGCCCTGTGTGCTCCTAGCTGTTCCCCTCCAGAGAGAAGGTGGAGATCTCACCTCTGCGCTCAGAAGTGAAAGCACTGCTGGGAGATCACTCTCTCCTGGTGGGCTGTGCACATAAAGAAGGCTGTGGGGTCTCCTGGCTCCCTGGTGCAAATGGCAGCGGGAAGACTTCTGTCCCAGCTGCTCCACTGATCCTATTTCTCTAATTTCTATGATATTACTATATCCCCCTTTTCTCTTCTACCCCTCCGTCCTTGACTTAAAAAGGAAGGATAGAAAAGAGGAAAGGAAAGGTAGAAATTTCTGCATTTAAGCTCTCTGGTTCTCTCCCTATTCAAAGCTACATTTGTAAAGTATCCCTAAAAATGACATCATATTTATAATTCATAAAATAACCAGAATCATCCCTCTCTACATAAGGGCCTGGGATGGTGATCTTCTTTTGTCTGCTTCCAGCTGAATTGGGGTGAAGAGTTCCCTTCTGGGGGCCCAGAGGGAAATAGGAGAACTGGCTTTGTCCAAGGAGAGCCAGCTGGCATCATTGCCTTCCGGTCACCGGTGCTGAGAAAGTTCATCGCTTAGCAGACATCTTGACTGTGACAGTCTGAAAGGCGGGATAGGCAAGCTCCCTGATCTGGGAAAGTCCTGGAAGCAAGTCTTTAAAGGAAGCAGCTTCGATGTAGTAAGGGAGAACCAAATGTGGAGCTGGAATGGAAGGTCCCAGGATCTCAGCAGCCCGGGGTGGGGATCTTGTCAGGGATGCCTCTCTCTTCTTTCATCCTGCAGCACAGCACACAAATGTATAGTTCTGTAAGACATTCATATGGACCATGCGGGGTGCACAGACTGGGTAGTGAAGATCAATAAAGAAAGATCTGCCGTTCTTCAGAGGCTCTGGTGTACCTTGTTTATGGACAGTCTGGATAGTCCATAACTGCCTTTGATAATGTTCCTTAATTAATTTAAATTTTTCATTAGGAGCCTGATTGGTTTCGTAGCCAGACACTGAAACTAGGCAGATATTAATTTGTGTTTTCCATTGCTGTAAGAGGCTTCTTTCCCTTAAGTTAATGGCTATATCAGCCATGCATGGCCTCAATTGTCCTACCTGACCTTCTGGCCCTACACATTTCAGCTATTCATGTACTTTGCATTATTGGGGATAAGGTCCCAACTCCTTCAAATTGGATGTCTACGTCTTGAAGTGGCCAACTTGCAAGCCAAGATTTTGTAGAAATAATGGTGACGTCTGCTCCAGTGTTGACCATTCCTCCAATCCTAATATTGTTTACTAATATTCTTAGTTTTGGCCTTTGATCATTTATAGAAGTTTGCCAAAATATTCACTTATACTTTCCTTTTAACTTTTTTGAATTGTCTATAAAACCTGCCTCAGCCTCATTATCTGGCCTCATAACATCTGTTTTTAAAGTAGTGACGTTTAATTATCTTGAGGAAGAGAACCCTCCCTGCCTGGCTTTGGGGCCTGCGAGAGGCCCCCCGGGAGGTTTTGGCAGGATGTTGCCCCATTTGTCTGTTGTTGCTCTACATTCCCTAGTCAAATGTCGGCCTTTGCCACACCTTTGACATATTCCAGAAGGCATAGGCCCCCTTTTGGGATTACTTCCATTTTTCCTGCAATTATTACTGAGATGACCCCACTCGCCACAATTAAAACATTTGAAATCTTGGGTCATCTCTTCGTCTCTAGTGGCAGCTTCTCCTATGACTGTCATATCAGGCAGGCAGGGTCTAAAATCAATTGCATATCTAATCCACTGATCTATTAATGCTGGCCCCACCTTCAGTGATCTGATTGCTTCCTCCCATTCAGCATCCACATTTTCAAAGACTAAAGATCCTATTACTGCTTTTTTTTTTTTTTTTTTGCTGCTGAATCTGATACACTCCTTTCCACAGCTGGGGAGGAGAAGTCAGGGAAAGTTTCCCTTGGACCTTGCATGACTTGAGGAAATCGTTCAAATTTTTTCCCTGATTCTGTGACTTTGCCCCAGACCTTTACGGCTGACAATGCACAGCGCCAGAGTTCCTGGTACAGCATCAGCATGCACCTCTCCCTCAGCAAACCTCCAGCAAGCAGCTGCTCTGTGGAAATCTCTCTACCCCTGACTGTTTTGTCGTGCTGTCTCCCTTGCCGCTTCTCTCCACCATGAGAACCGTTGTGATGTGACACAGGTTCTTGCCATATCCTTGCAGTCTCGGGGGACTATTCTATTATCGATAGCCCAAGAAGTCAGGATTTGTTTCACAAATGGTGAATGAATTCCAAAATTAGTGACACTTTCCTTAAATTTCCTCAGTTCTAACACATCACAGGTTGGCATTCGAGTTCCTGATTGCCCTGTGGATGATCATCATCTGGAGGTCTTTGTTGTATGCTAACTGCCTAGACTAAAGTTTGTTTTCTAATAACCTTTGGTTGGCTTTCTCTGCTTTTATCTTCTGTCTCTACTTGAGTATTTTTCTTACTTGAGACTTTAAATTCCTCCCTTTAGGTCTGTGTCCACGCTTCATAGCTCTCCTGTTGTTGCTCCTCCTGTTCCTGTTCCTGTATTCTCTGCTCAAGGTTCTGCCTCCACATTTTCATTTTTCTTTAGGTTGCAATTCTGATATCTGCTATCCATTTTATTTTGATTGATTAATTTTAAAAGGTTACTGTCCGAGTCTAGCTTCAAATCCTCATTGTTTCCTCTCTGCTGCTCTGCCGGATCTATGAGCGGTTGTATCCTTTGTTCTAGCATCCTTTTTAGCTCCCGTCTCCCACCTTCATTTTCATCTTTCTGTCTTTTATTCTGATCTATAATCTCCTGGGTCTTCAATTCCGGTGTTTCCGCTAGGCTACATTGTCAAGTCTTAAATTTCTCTTTCTGCTGTTCATGTTGCCCGATCGTTTCCTGTATCGTCTGTTCTAGGCCCTGCCTCCACCATCTTAGCTTCTCTTTATGTTGAATTCTAATCCTGTGCCGTCTGCCTTGTTTTGGTTTGCTAGCCTCAGTAAGTTATCCTCTAGACTTTGCCGCCAGTATTACCCTGACCTCCTTGCTGTTCAGTCTGATCCGGGAACCCTTGAATCCTTTTTTCTAGTGTCTCTTCCAGCTCCTGTCTCCAACCTTTATTTTCCTTTTCTGTTGCTTCTCTTGATGTATAAAATCCTGAACTTTTAGTTCTAGTGTTACCTGTAATCTCCTTTCTAAGGCAAGGAATTTTTTATCTAGGGCTTTGTTTTTTTTAGAAGACACAGTAGATCAAAAGAATAAATGTTACGGTACCGGTAAATGACAAGGTGTCTATTTCCTTTAAATTCATCCCCGTCAAACCATTCAAAATACCATCCCTTAAAGCCCAAAAGGTATTTATTGTGTTTCTCATCTTGAAGTATCAAAAAATATGTATCTGTGTTTATCATCAGTGTGTGACGCTTATCACCTGACCTGGGGCCCCTCGCCCCTTTGTCTTCCGCTGCTGCTGGAGTCAGAGTCTGGCTGTCCGAGTCCTGTGTAGCCGTGGATGACACAGGGAAGCAAACACAGAAAGGTTCCCTCGGGGTTCGCTGATGCCCTGTTGGGTTCACTGTGTCTGCCCAAAAGCTACCTCGCAGGCAGTTGTGCTCCAGGGTCCCCTGTCGCTCCCTGTGAGTCCTACATAGCACTGCCCAGGGCCAGCTCCAGGCTGAGTGCTGCCCTGGCTGTAGCTGTCTGCCTGGGCTTGGGAGGAGCCTCTGCCGCTCCCTGTAGGCCCCTCAGATCCAGTCAGCTTCCAGTCTGCACACGGCTGCAGCCCAGATCGCTGCCCCAGCCTTGTACTGGGGTTGAGGGGAGGGGCAGTGACCATTTGACTCAGGTTCGTTGAGTTCGAATCTCCAACCCCAATAAGTCCATGCAAGGAAAATGCAACTCAGTTATGCATTTATAAACTGCATACCCTTATCAGGTACACACGCCTCTATACCACTTTCTTCCCCAGCACGGAAGTCCTTTGCTACTTGCAGTTCCTCCGGGTCATACGCTTCTGCTCCATCTTCCTCCCAGCTTCTCTCCCTCTGTCCTCCTCTGTCAGTGCTCCCCTCCAACTCCTCCCCCTTCCCCTCACTTGCTGTATTCCCTGGAAAACCCACCTCCTCATTTTTGCCCAGTGGTTAACTATTTGTCATCTTTATTAGCCAATCAGATAATTAAGGGATATTCCTCTACATGTTCCTGTTTAAGGCAACCTCCCCCAAGGGCCTGTTAGTTGTGGTACACCCCTTTCTAGGACCTATCCTCAACTAGTGACTTTAATTTGTGACCTCAAGCGTCCTCAGGCCCCAAAGTTCACACCCAACTTGCCTCCATTTAGGGCCTATCCTGGACCTCAAGGCTGGAGGCTGGCGTCCCCCAGGATCTCACTGGGGCCTCCAAGAATTTTAAGGAATTCAAGACACACACACACACACTCCTTTCAGAAAAGACCACAGATGCCACACAGATTGTGATCACTCACGTGGTTCAGTCCTCCTTGCAGGGCAGCCATCTTTAAGCCAAATCAGCAACATGGCCAAAAGCAGGTGCCAGAAAGGCTCCTAAAGGCCAACCGTGCGTTCCTCCTCTGTTTCTGCAAAGCTTGTAGTGAGGAGCTGCTCACCTATGCTAGCTCCGGCTGAACCGCCTCACCTCCCCAGCCTGCCGCTAAGCGTCCTCACAGAAGCCAGAGCAGGTAGTTAGTCATGTCACAAGAGTTAGGCAGTGTTGTGGGTTAGGCGGATGCTGCTTTCCTCTGAGGTTAATTCTGCCTCCTCAAGGGGAGTTGCCCCCCACCCCGCTGTGCACACCCGCCCCCCGAAGAGTGGGGTTGTGTTAGAATCGCATCTAGAGTCCCGGACAGACCACACCAGGCCAATTCCACAGGGAGAGGCTTATTGTGGGGGAAGGGGGGAAAGGGCGTGACAGAGACGAAGGGAGAAAGGAGAGAAAAGGGGCGAGGGTCAGGAAGGATCTGCCTTTTATTTGGGCAGTGATGTGACCACTCACAGGTCAGCGTGGGAAGTGAGCCAGGTGACCACTGGGAATGTGGGAAGGTATGGCGATCACCATGGCAACCGATGTGCAGGTCCCTGTCGCCCAGGTGACGTCGTCACCCCTGGATTAGGAAGCTCACCTGCAAAGCCAGTTCCTGATACCAACAAGAAGTACATCAGGTACCCGGGTGATCTCATGTGAACCTTCTCCCCGTTTTACCTAGTCCGTAAAAGCTAGAACCTGTGATTGGGTAGCGAAGGGGAAAGATGGGACTGGAGGTCTGAGAGTGGGGGCAGGTCGGGAGGAGAGGAGGACTAGAGGGGAACGAGAAGAAAGAGAAGGAAGAAGAAGCCTGGATGAGCTAGAACCACATGGCCAGAAGAATCCACAAGTAGCAAGGAGCCTTAGAGCTGGGGACTAAGTTAGTAGAGTGTCGGATCTGCCCAGCCTGGGCATATAGCTTACAGTTCTAATAACTGGACTGTGTGGTTCGTGTATGGTCCTGTCCGGGTGGGAAATTACAGCAACAACACGGTTTCGAGGAGAGGAACAAGGGGCCAGGGTCTTCAGGCATTTAGGTCAGATGCCAACAGCTGCTATAGGAGACACCAGGGACAAAATGGGATTTCCTTAGCCACTGCATGCGGGGCGAGCAGTCCTGCACATTGCAGGACGTCTGTCACCATCGCCCCATTGTGCCAGGGGCGTGGCAGGTACATTTACATGTGAGGCTGCTCTGTGGCCATTTGGATATTTGATTCTCTGTTTTTATAATTGTAACTGATACTGGGATGACAGTCTTGGTATTTAGATCCTGCTCTCCTCCAGCCCCCGTCAATTTAGGATTGCTTTTTTTTTTTTTTTTTTTTTTTTGGTTTGGTTTTTTGAGACAGGGTTTCTCTGTGTAGCTCCGGCTGTCCTGGAACTCACTCTGTAGACCAGGCTAGCCTCGAACTCATAAATCCGCCTGCCTCCGTCTCCCACGTGCTGGGATTACAGGTGTGCGCCACCACCGCCCGGCTAGGATTGCTCTATTAAGAGAAATTTTGTGGGAGGCAGAGGCAGGCGGATTTCTGAGTTCGAGGCCAGCCTGGTCTACAGAGTGAGTTCCAGGACAGCCAGAGCTACATAGAGAAACCCTGTCTCGAAAAACCAAAAAAAAAAAAAAAAAAAGAAATTTTGGTAAAGTGGAATTGATGGGATCTGAAGGTGTAGAAACATTATGACGTTTTTAATATATACGGACTAACTGTGGAAAGATGGATTTGTTCTCCGTGGGGGCGGGTGATACGGAGTGGCGTGTGCTCGTTCCTCCACGCTGGCATTGTGTTATACACGAGTTTGAAAGGGACTAAGCATGTTCCTGGGTGCTCACTGAGCATCGTGTTGTACTTTATAAACAGATAAAGAAGAAAGGGATGCGCTTTGTGGGTGTGTCCTCGGGTACAGGGAGGGGGATGTCTCCACAGGCCCGTGCTGAGGCGCCCCTTCCTCCCGAGGGACCGGCCACATGACAGTGTAGTGCAGAACAGAGTTTATTCAGGGCATGGGGAGGGGAGTTGAGGGTAGCAGAGACAGAGAGAGGCAGAGAGACAAAGAGAATAGAGGAGTGGAGGCTGGCCATGGACGTGTGGAGAGAGGGGAGGGGAAGGGAGAGAGAGGGGGAGAGGAAGGCCAGAGCAGGGGAGAGAGTGGAGGAGAGAGAAGAGGGGAGAGCAGAGGAGAGCAGGGGAGAGCAGGGGAGAGCAGGGGAGAGCAGGGGAGAGCAGAGGAGAGAGCAGGGGAGAGCAGGGGAGAGCAGGGGAGAGCAGGGAGAGCAGGGAGAGCAGGGGAGAGCAGGGGAGAGCAGGGGAGAGCAGGGGAGAGCAGAGGAGAGCAGAGGAGAGAGCAGAGGAGAGAGCAGAGGAGAGAGCAGAGGGGAGAGCAGGGAGAGAGCAGAGGGGAGAGAGCAGAGGAGAGAGCAGGGGAGAGTACGGGAGAAGGGAGAGAGCAGGGGAGAGAGCAGGGGAGAGCAGAGGGGAGAGCAGAGGGGAGAGCAGGGAGAGAGCAGGGGAGAGCAGGGGAGAGCAGGGGAGAGCAGGGGAGAGAGCTGAGGAGAGAGCAGAGGAGAGCAGGGGAGAGCAGGGAGAGCAGGAGAGAGCAGGGGAGAGCAGGGGAGAGAGCAGGGGAGAGCAGGGGAGAGCAGGGGAGAGCAGGGGAGAGCAGGGGAGAGCAGGGGAGAGAGCAGGGGAGAGAGCAGGGAGAGCAGGGGAGAGCAGGGGAGAGCAGGGAGAGCAGGGAGAGCAGAGAGAGCAGGGAGAGCAGAGAGAGCAGGGAGAGCAGAGGGGAGAGAGCAGGGGAGAGCAGGGGAGAGCAGAGGAGAGCAGAGGAGAGAGCAGAGGAGAGAGCAGAGGAGAGAGCAGAGGGGAGAGCAGGGAGAGAGCAGAGGGGAGAGAGCAGAGGAGAGAGCAGGGGAGAGTACGGGAGAGAGCGGGGGAGACCAAGGGAGAGAGCAGGGGAGAGAGCAGGGGAGAGCAGAGGGGAGAGCAGAGGGGAGAGCAGGGAGAGAGCAGGGGAGAGCAGGGGAGAGCAGGGGAGAGCAGGGAGAGCAGGAGAGAGCAGGGAGAGAGCAGGGGAGAGAGCAGGGGAGAGCAGGGGAGAGCAGGGGAGAGCAGGGGAGAGCAGGGGAGAGAGCAGAGGAGAGCAGGGGAGAGCAGGGGAGAGCAGGGGAGAGCAGGGGAGAGCAGGGGAGAGAGCTGAGGAGAGAGCAGAGGGGAGAGCAGGGGAGAGCAGGGAGAGCAGGAGAGAGCAGGGAGAGAGCAGGGGAGAGAGCAGGGAGAGCAGGGGAGAGCAGGGGAGAGCAGGGGAGAGAGCAGGGGAGAGCTGAGGAGAGAGCAGGGAGAGCAGGGAGAGCAGGGAGAGCAGGGAGAGCAGGGAGAGCAGAGAGAGCAGGGAGAGCAGAGAGAGCAGGGAGAGCAGAGGGGAGAGAGCAGGGGAGAGCAGGGGAGAGAGCAGGGGAGAGCTGAGGAGAGAGCAGGGAGAGCAGGGAGAGCAGGGGAGAGAGCAGGGAGAGCAGGGAGAGCAGGGAGAGCAGGGAGAGCAGGGAGAGCAGCCCGCGGCCGCTCTTTAGCACAGGAAGCACAGATTCCCGTACGCAGCCCAGGGCACTGGCGCGAAGCAGTGATTCCATCCACATCTGCCTTGACCACTGAGTGTATTAGCGTGAGTGGCGGCCCAGGGTTGCGGGGTTGGGCGGGACGTGGATGACTTGTGCAGCTTCACTCCCGCCGGTCAGTGTCTGGGGAAAGCTGTCACCGTGGGTCCCTGCCACAGCGCTGGGGCTGCCCACGCCTACAGCGCGCCGAGCCTTTGGGAGACCCTTGTGACTCTTCTAAGCTTCTTGTGGGAATCCCGAGCCACTCGGGCCTTCTCCATTCCTTGACTAGGCCACACATGTCAGACCGGAGGGAACAGAACCACGAGACGGTGAACAGCCGAGGAAATAAAGCGTCAGCTTGCGGGCGGGCCAAGAGCAGGCAGCCCCCCCCCCTCGGCCCCTGGAAGCGACACACAGGGCCAGCGACTATTCCGAGAGTGCCAGGCCTTCGGGTGGTCTTCGGCGCGCTCACAAGGGGCTTCCGGACCTTCCCATGTCCAGATGTCAGGTTCTAGGATGGCACCTGTGGGTAAAGCTTCCTCAGAGATGTTTTCATGTCCTTGTTCCTAAGGCTGTAGATCAGCGGATTCAGCGTCGGCGTGAGGACAGAGTAGAACACGGCAGCCGTGCGCCCTTGCAGCGCGGAGTAGTGCGCCGTGGGCTGCATGTAGGCGGAGCCCCCCGCGCTGTAAAACAGAAGCACGCTGGCCAGGTGGGAGCCGCACGTGGAGAAGGCCTTGCGGCGGCCCGCAGCCGAGTGCATGCCAAGCACTGTGCACACAATCAGAGCGTAAGACAGGGCGGTGAGGGCAAAACAGGTCATGATGACACAGCCACTGACGATAAAACCCGCAGCCTCGTGGCCTTGGGTGTCGCCACAGGCTAGACGCATGAGGGGGGGGATGTCACAGAAGAAGTGATCAATCGTGTTGGGGCCACAGAAGGGCAGGGAGAAGGTGTTGACCATGTGGAAGGCAGAGAAGAGGAGCCCGCTGACCCAGGCCGCCACCACCAGGGAGGCACAGGTCTGAGAACTCATGGTCACCCCATATGTCAGGGGCCTGTAGATGGCTAGACAGCGGTCAAAAGCCATGGATGTGATGAGAAAACACTCCAGAGAGCCAAAGCAGACAAACGCGAAGAGCTGACATGCACAGGCTGGGAGGGATATCTCTTTGGTGTCTGCCATGGTAGCCACCAGGGCCCGGGGCAGGGTGGTGGATGTAGAGCAGAGATCCACCAGGGAGAGGTGTTTGAGGAAAAAGTACATGGGTGTGTGCAGATGGGGGTCAAGAGTCACAGCTACCATGATAGAGGCATTCCCCAGAACTGCGGCCAGGTATATGAGAAGGAAGACGGCCATGCTCAGCCGCTGTAACGCAGGAACCCCGGAGAAGCCCTGGAGGATGAACACGGACACTGCAGAGAGATTAGCCATGGTGCGCCTCTGGAGACTCGGAACAAGGAGAGGGCATGAAGAGAACTGGAAAGCACAGCAAGGACCTGTGAGGAAAGGAAGAACAAGAGGTGAGGTGTGTGCGCTTGTAATTCATACAGTGAGAGGAGCAGGGGTGCTTCTGACTGCAGTGCAGAGTGATTAATGCTCATAGTACCGCTGAGAGCATTGACAAATGGCTGTGCTGCGCGCTCGGCCATAAGGAACGCACTCATCCTCTCTCGGGCACCAGGGAGCATCGAGGAAGAGGGGTCGGTAAGAATGCAAGAGCCCAGAGGACAGGGATGGGGCAATGGGTGCTCTGACCATGACATGGCTGTCGCACACATGACACACATGGCCTACAGCACCTGTGGTCATGAAGTTGTGAGGGAGACGGGAGAGAGGTTTGGGAGGGAGCTGGAGGGGAAAGGAGGGGTGAGTTTGACTGGGATACATCATATACATGTATGAAATTTTCAAAGAAAAAAAGAAAAACATTTTTAAAAGGATAAGTTGCCTCTGGAGAGAATGACCATGTTTTTTCCCTTAAACCCACATATGTTTCTTGTCTTCCACTGAGATCCCAAACTCAAATACCTACAGAGACACTACACATGTAAGAGAATGAGGCTTGCCGGTTCCAGATCTGTCTGTATAATTTCTCATTTTCATACATTGTCAGTGCCTCTCCGGCTAGGGAGACGGCTCAGCTGTAAAGCATTGCTACAGATGCATGAGAGCCTGAGATGGTTTCCAACACCCACATGAACAAGCTGGTCTAGTGGCATACTTTACAACACCCACCCCACTGCACCCCACCGCACCCCACTGCACACTGTGCTGGGCAGGTAGGAGGCTTGCTGGCCAGTCTGTCCAGCTAAATTGACAGTAGTAGGCTCAGTAAGAGATCCTGTCTCTAAAAATAAGCTGGAGAGGAATCGAGGAAGACACTTTTTATGTGACTATGGCTTTCATAGTTCCGTGATTTTTTTTTTTTTTTTTTACCATGCATCCATCTATCTTTTCTTCTCTTTGAGACAGGATCTCATAAAACTCAGGCTGGTTTTAAATTCATTGTATAAACCAAGTAGTGGTCGTGCATGCCTTTAATCCTAGCACTTGTGAGGAGGCATAGACAGACATATCTCCATGAGTTTGAGGCCAGGCTGGACTACAAAGCCAGTTCCAGGACAGCCAAGGCTACACAAAGAAGCCCTGTCTCAAAAAAACAAACAGCATCTTGTGGTGACTTTGAACACCAGATCCTTCCACTGCCCTCTCTAGTGTTAGGATCGCAGGTGTGCACGGTCACACCTAGGTTAGGTGGTGCTGGGTATTGAACCCAGGTATTCATGTACGCCAGACCAACACTACCAACTGAGCCACAGCACCAGGCTTCTATGCACACTACTAGAAAACTCCACGGTCTTCTAGGCAGAACACCGTTTGAGGTCTAAAGGTCTGCTCTCTTTCCTCCACAGCAGAGATCATTTCTTATCATCTTTTTACTCCCTGGCATCTCCTGCTGGAAGCAGCCAATAGCCTCACCTGGTTCTCTGTGGCTCGCCCTTATGGTGAAGACCCAGACCACACCCTCCTTCAAGACAATCCAGAGTCATGCCAGTTGCTTGGCTGGGTAAATCAGTGGGCAAAGTTGCTTGCAGCCAAGACTGACAAACTGAATTTGATCTCTTGAAAACCACATGGTGAATGGAGACAGCTGATTCCCACTAGCTTACTTGTGTGTGTGTGTTGTGTGTCTGTGTGTATGTCTGTGTGTCTGTGTGTGTGTGTCTGTGTGCATGTCTGTGTGTCTGTGTCTGTGTGCATGTCTGTGTGTCTGTGGGTGTGGGTGTCTGTGGGTGTGTCTGTGTGTCTCTGTGTGTGTCTGTCTGTGTCTGTGTGTATGTCTGTGTGTGTCTCTGTGTGTGTTTAACACATATCTCCCACAAACACAATTAAATAAATGAAATGCAAAAAAAAAAAAACCCAAAACAACAGAAACCTATTAGAAGAGGTACAGCATCCACCCAACAACTTCACTGCCTTTTGGAAAAACTGATTTGCATGTGCATTGTTTCCTGGTGTCTGGTGGGCAGAAGGATGGCCCTCCTTGTGCTGTTATTATCACTCACACAGTTTGCCTTTTTTCCCATTTGTAGTAGAGCTAGCAAGGACATTGTCCCCACCTGCACAGCTCTTTGGAGCCCCAGGAAAACTTCCAGGACACAAGGATCTTGACTTGTTGGGAATCTGACCTTTTTCTTTCTGCTACCCTCTCAGGTAGTTGCCATGATAATTAATTGATTCTAGGGTGGAATGAGATTCTGTGTGTGTGCACATATACACATATAAACACATGTATACATATAAAGGTACACCTGTATGCATATATGCATAAATACATATTACATACACAGCTATATATCGGCTCTCCCACCGCCCCAGCCCTGGCTCTCAGAATTACAAGGAAGTCATTGCTGTCTCACGGAAGAGAAACTGAGGTTAGGAGAGAGAGGAGAGCATCCTGAGTCCAGGCCTCTCTCACTGCAGACTTCGTACTGCATCAGCCAAACAAGAACGAGCCAAATGCTCTGGGAACCTGACTCTGCTCTGAGTGCTTCCCACGGCATCCTCTTCCCTTCCCACTCACCCGCGCAGGGAGCGCAGCTGCCCCTTGACCCCCATCTCTCAGGCAGAACACAGGCAGAGAGCTGAAGGGGGTTGTTCAGCTTCTCATAGCTACTGCAACGGAATCCTCTGAAGAAGATGTGGGTACTCAAGAGCACGCGGAGTATTTGACCTCGGCTGACAGATGAATCTTGCAGATAAAGAACCAGAGTTGTCGTAATCTACCTCTAGGTCCTTCTTACAGCATCAACATCTACATCCAACAGGTCCCTTATGAGGTAGAATTACAAGCCAGGCTATTCCAGGACTCAAGAGGATCAAGATGTGAAGGCCAGCAATCAGAGTGAGTTTGACTGTGGCCATAGGATCACAGGAGATGTTGCCTCAGTAAACAACCCCACAAAACCTTGTCTTGGGTTTTATGCTAAGCCTAACAGACTCCTGGCATCTAAACCAGAGATTGTTCACCTAACTAGCACACCTGTCTGATATAACTACTCTTGACTCCTTTTAGTCCTGTGACTGTAAAGATCATGGAGCTTCTACAGAGAGAGTATGTCCTTCAGGATAAAGAATAGCTGTGAATCTGTGTTCCTGAGTGATGGTGGTTTGACTCAGAGGAAATGGCCTCTTTGTTCTCTATAAAGCAGGTGAATTTTTACATTCATGCTGTGGTGAAGGTGCACGTCCTCCCCCCCAACACACACCCACAGTCCGAGATGTGCGCCTCAGGCATCCCAGGCACATAATAGCAGCTGCTTAGAAATTTGTAGCAGGGATACCTACCTGGCTGCTGACCACTGTCCCCATACAGAAGGCGAAACCGAGCCCTCTGTGGTGCTGGGTTACCAGGAGGCAAGTTCTTTGATGCGAGGCTGACTGAGTTCAGACCCAAGATGAGAATTCCATGCGCATGGATGGAGCCACTTTTTAAGCCACAGCCAAGATAGTCTGGGGATGGACCAGGTCTGCTGGATTTCTGAGATTGGCCCTGAGCCACAGCTCCACCCCTGGCTGGTTTCTCGGCTTTTCTTGGGAGCTTGCCCAGGCTCACCTCGGGGACCTTGCGTCTGAGAGAGAGGCTCCTCAGCAGACAGATCAGCCCTGGTCCCAGCTGTGACTTTCTAAAACATTCTGGCAATACTCATGGGAGTAGACATTGTGTTGCTATTTACTATTTTGCATTTATAAGTACTTTGCATTTAAAACTGTCACCGGCCGACATTAAATAGGAATCACATATAGAATACCCCTTTCTTTAAAGCGCTGCAGATAACGTTTTGCTGTAAGTGAAAAGGCGAGGTGTTTATCCTCACATCGGCAGACTTTCAGGCTGGTGTCCACCTTGTGTTGTCCAGGGCTAGTCATTCTGTAAAGGCCATTCTTATATCTTTCCCAAATATCCTAGGCTATTGTTTGGAGAGGTAGCTCTCTGGTCGAGAGGGCAGAGTTCAGGTCCTAGCAACCATAAAACAGACCAGGCATCCTGTGCATGCCTGTAACCCCAGAAGTGCTTACAGAGACAGGAGGATGGCTGGGGCCTGCGGGTCTCTGGTCTAGCAGAGAAAATAAGAGGCCCAGACTCAGGGAGAGACCCTGCCTCAAAGGAATTAGTGGAGACTGAGAAGAGGACAACAACAATCTGCTGGCCCTATACACCTGGCAAGTGCACTCATTCCCACATGAGGATTTTAAAATAAACATCATATATATATATGTATATGTGCCTGTGTGTATGTATATATGTATATATACATATATATGTATATGTATATATATATGTGTTTAACATCTTTAAGATAGACATCTTAGGTTTATGTATTAACATACATATATATGTGCATGTGTATGTATATGTATATAAAACCATATACACATATGTATGTTTACATATATGAATATGTGTGTATATATAAATATATGTCCACATATATAAGAACATATAAACCTAAAATGATTATAATCTTACATACATATATAAGAATATATAAACCTAAAATGATTGTGAACATATATTTATTATTATCTTTAATCTCTTTTTTCAATCTAGTCATTATCCCCCTTCCAGTCCACCCTCTGACAGTTCCTCATCACATTCCTCCTCTGCCATCTCCAAAAGGATGTACACACACACACACACACACACACACACACACACACACTACTCCAGGCCTCCGCATTTCCTGGGGCCTCAAGTCTTTCAAGGGTTAGGTGAGTCTTCTCTTATTGAGGTCAGATCAGGCGGTCCTCTGCTAGATAAGTGTTGGGGGTCTCTGAGCAGCTCGTGTGTGCTGCCTGGTTGGTGGCTCAGTGTCTGAGAGATCTCTGCTTTGTTGAGACTACCGCTCTTCCTATGAAGCTGTCCTCCTCAACTTCTTCCACCCTTTCCCTAATTCAACCGCAGGGGTCCCCAGCTTCTGTCCATTGGTTGGGTGTAAGTATCTGCCTCTGTCTCAACCAGCTGCTTGTTGGGCCTCTCAGAGAGCCGCCGTTCTAGGCTCCGGTCTGTAAGTCCATGAGAGAAAGCCTGGTCTTTGGTGGAGCTAAAGCATTGATGCCCTGGAGACCCAGAAGGGATGGTAGGAGCTTCCCCTGCTCCCAGCACCAGGCCCCTGTCACATAGCTGCAGTGCCCACCTAGATGTGTGGCCTTCAGTCACATAAGGGCACTGCCCCCAAGTCCTCCCACACATAGGCGAGGCATCCATAACATCTCAGACCAAGACAGCAGGAAGAGAGATATGCCCTGTGGCCTCATAGTCTCCAGACAGAGATCTCCATGCTAATGAGGTGCCTAGAGGCCTGAGGGCATTGCCAATAATCTCCCTTCCCAAACATCCCTCCCTGTAAAAAAGGTATTGAATCTCAGGCCCACCCTAAGAAGCAGGTACGGTTTTTACACAACCACTCTCTGCCATGACAATAAACTGATCAGAACCATGGACCGGCTGTTTTCATCGAGATCCGCCATTGGGAACCATGGAGAAGGCCTTGGCTTACAGAGCCGTAGAAGGCCTCTCTGTGCTCCCAGCCACCACCGACACCAAGTCTGCCTCTGTCAAACCAAGGACAATCATCAGCCTGGGACTAGCCAGAGCTCCCCCTCTCCCCTGGGCCCAGGCTAGACTCAGCCTGTGGGACCCCACTCGGGTCTTTGCTCATCCGTGACTCCCAGCGGTATCTGGATGTTCAAGAGCCTGAGAACCCCATGGACCCGGCCTCATCACAGGTCCAAGGACCCCCAAATGAGCTCCAGCTTTCCTACATCTCAGACTGAATTCCCACCCCAGAGCGCTGACCCCTTGCCTCTCTGCAGCTCGTCATGTGCCCCACGCTGCATGGGGCGAGTCCAGCCAAACTCCCCAAGTGGCCAGTGCACTGCGGCAGAGCGGACGCAGGACCCGCAGCTCCACAGACCTCCCTTCCCTCAGTGTCTTCTCCATTTTTGTCCCTGCAGTTGTTTTAGACAGGAACAATTCTGGGTCACAGTTTTTGACTGTGGGATGGTGTCTTAGTTAGGGCTTTCATTGCTGTGCATTGACACCATGACCAAGAACTCTTCTTTTTTTTTTTTTTTTTTTTTTTTTTAGAATTTTAAATCTCCATGGTATCTTTATTTGGAGGGTCAACACAATCTGGATTTGGTGGCTCTCACAGTAAAGTTTTGTATTTATAATTTTTCTTTGAGTATGAAAGTCGAACATGCTCAAGTTATTTTTTTATTGTATATATTCTATATTTACAATTCATTTCCCTTTTTCTGGTTCCCCACCCCCAAAGGTCCCACATGTCCTTTTCCCTCCCCCTGCTCCCGCATCCACTCCCTCCCACTTTACTGTTCTTGTACTCTCCCACAATGATGTTTTGGTCCATTCTAGCACCAGTGTCCACTCCTTTCTTCTTGTGAGACATCACTTGATATGTGATTTGTGTCTTTGGTGTTCCAAGCTTCTAGGCTAATATCCACTTATCAGTGACTGTATACCATGGGTATTCTTTTGGGACTGGGTCACCTCACTTAGTATGACATTCTCCAGCTCCATCCATTTCTCTAAGAATTTCATGAATTCATTGTTTCTAATGGCTGTATAGTACTCCATTGTGTATATATACCACATTTTTTGTATCCATTCCTCTGTTGAGGGACATCTGGGTTCTTTCCAGCTTCTGGCTATTATATATAAAGCTGCTATGAACATAGTGGAGCATGTATCCTTATTGCATGCTGGTGAATCTTCTGGGTATATTCCCAGGAGTGGTATGGCTGGGTCCTCCGGAAGTATCACGCCCAGTTTTCTGAGGAACCGCCATACTGATTTCCAGAGTGGTTGTACCAGCTTGCATTCCCACCAGCAGTGGAGGAGTGTTCCTCTTTCTCCACATCCTCGCCAACACCTGATGTCTTCTGAGTTTTTAATCTTAGCCATTCTGACTGGTGTGAGGTGAAATCTCAGGGTTGTTTTAATTTGCATTTCCCTAATGACTAGTGATGTTGAACATTTTTTAAGGTGTTTCTCAGCCATCCGAATTTCTTCAGGTGAAAAGACTCTGTTTAGCTCTGTACCCCATTTTTGGATAGGGTTATTTGGTTTTCTGGGGTCTAACCTCTTGAGTTCTTTGTATACATTGGAGATTAGCCCTCTGTCGGATGTGGGGTTGGTGAAGATTTTTTCCCAATTTGTTGGTTGTCGATTTATCCTTTTGACAGTGTCTTTTGCCTTACAGAAACTTTGTAGTTTTATGAGGTCCCATTTGTCTATTCTTGCTCTTAGAGCATAAGCAATTGGTGTTCTGTTCAGGAATTTTTCCCCTGAGCCAATGTCCTCAAGGGTCTTCCCCAGTTTCTTTTCTATTAGTTTTAGTGTGTCTGGTTTTATGTGGAGGTCTTTGATCCACTTGGAGTTGAGCTTAGTGCAAGGAGATAAGAGTGGATCAATTCTCATTCTTCTGCATGTTGACCTCCAGTTGAGCCAGCACCATCTGTTGAAAAGGCTATCTTTTTTCCACTGGATGTTTTCAGCTCCTTTGTCGAAGATCAATTGGCCATAGATGTGTGGGTTCAATTCTGGGTCTTCGATCCTATTCCATTGATCTGCTTCCCTGTCACTGAACCAATACCATGCAGTTTTTAATACCACTGCTCTGTAATATTGCTTGAGGTCCGGGATATTGATTCCCCCAGAAGTTCTTTTGCTGTTGATGATAGTTTTAGCTATCCTGGGTTTTTTGTTATTCCAGATGAATTTGAGGATTGCTCTTTCTAGCTCTATGAAGAACTGAGTTGGGATTTTGATGGGAATTGCATTGAATCTGTATATTGCTTTGGGCAAGATTGCCATTTTGACTATATTAGTCCTGCCAACCCACGAGCATGGAAGATTTTCCCATTTTCTGATGTCTTCTTCAATTTCCCTCTTCAGAGACCTGAAGTTTTTGTCATATAAATCTTTCACATGTTTGGTTAGCGTCACTCCAAGATACTTTATATCATTTGTGGCTATTGTGAAGGGTGTCATTTCCCTAATTTCTTTCTCGGCCTGCTTATCCTTCGCGTATAGGAAGGCTACTGATTTACTTGAGTTGATTTTATAGCCAGCCACTTTGCTGAAGTTGTTTATCAGTTGCAGGAGTTCTCTGGTGGAGGTTTTTGGGTCACTTAAGTAAACTATCATATCATCTGCAAATAGTGATAGTTTGACTTCTTCTTTTCCGATTTGTATCCCTTTGACTTCCCTCTGTTGTCGAATTGCTCTAGCTAGTACCTCAAGTACTATATTGAAGAGATATGGCGAGAGGGGACAGCCTTGTCTAGTCCCTGATTTTAGAGGGATTGCTTCGAGTTTTTCTCCGTTTACCTTGATGTTGGCTACTGGTCTGCTGTATATTGCTTTTACTATGTTTAGATATGGGCCTTGAATTCCTGTTCTTTCTAGGACCTTTAGCATGAAAGGATGCTGAATTTTGTCAAATGCCTTTTCAGCATCCAATGAGATGACCATGTGGTTTTTTTCTTTGAGTTTGTTTATGTAGTGGATTACGTTGATGGATTTCCGTATATTGAACCATCCCTGCATCCCTGGGATGAAGCCAACTTGATCATGGTGAATGATCGTTTTGATGTGTTCTTGGATTCGGTTGGCAAGTATTTTGTTTAGTATTTTTGCATCGATATTCATAAGAGAAATTGGCCTGTAGTTCTCTTTCTTAGTTGGATCTTTGTGTGGTTTTGGTATTAGGGTAATTGTGGCTTCATAGAATGAGTTGGGTAGTGTTCCTTCTGTTTCTATTTTGTGGAATAATTTGAAGAGTATCGGTATCAGGACTTCTTTGAAGGTCTGATAGAATTCTGCACTAAAACCGTCTGGTCCTGTGCTCTTTTTGGTTGGAAGACTGTCTATGACCCCTTCTATTTCTTTGGGGGTTATGGGTCTGTTTAGACGATCTATTTGATCCTGGTTTAATTTTGGTATTTGGTAACTGTCGAGGAAATTATCCATTTCCTCCAGATTCTCCAGTTGTGTTGAGTATAGGTTTTTGTAGTAGGATCTGATGATTTTTTGAATTTCCTCAGTTTCTGTTGTTATATCTCCCTTTTCATTTCTAATTTTGTTAATTTGAATACTGTCTCTGTGCCCTTTAGTAAGTCTGGCTAGGGGTTTATCTATCTTGTTGATCTTCTCAAAGAACCAGCTCCTGGTTTTGTTGATTCTTTGTATGGTTCACTTTGTTTCAACTTGATTGATTTCAGCCCTGAGTTTGATGATTTCCTGTCTTCTACTCCTCCTGGGTGAAATTGCTTCTTTTTGTTCCAGAGCTTTCAAGTGCGCCATTAAGTTGCTGGTATATGCTCTCTCCTGTTTCTTTTTGGAGACACTCAGGGCTATGAGTTTTCCTCTAAGCACTGCTTTCATTGTGTCCCATAGATTTGGGCATGTTGTGCCTTCATTTTCATTAAGTTCTAAGAAATCTTTGATTTCTTTCTTTATTTCTTCCTGGACTAAGGTATCATTGAGTAGAATATTGTTCAGCCTCCCAGCGTATGGGGATTTTCTGTTGTTTTTGTTGCTATTGAAGAACACTCTTACTCCATGGTGATCTGATAAGAGGCATGGGATTAGTTCGATCTTTTTATATTTGTTGAGATCTGTCTTGTGTCCAATTATATGGTCGATTTTGGAGAAGGTACCATGAGGGGCTGAGAAAAAGGTATAGTCTTTTGCTTTAGGGTGAAATGTTCTATATATATCTGTTAAATCCAATTGCTCCAAAGTTTCGATGAGTTTCTCTGTGTCTCTGTTTAGTTTCTGTTTTCCTGGTCGGTGCACTGTAGATAGTGGAGTATTGAGGTCCCCCACAATCATTGTGTTAGGTGCAATGTGTGCTTTGAGCTTTAGTAAGGTTTCTTTTACATATGAGGGTGCCCTTACATTTGGAGCGTAGATGTTTAGAATTGTGAGTTCCTCTTGGTGGATTCTTCCTTTGACTAGCAGGAAGTGACCTTCTGTGTCTCTTTTGATGACTTTGGGTTGAAAGTCAATTTTATCTGATATTAAAATGGCTACTCCAGCTTGCTTCCTGTGACCATTTGCTTGCAAAATTGTCTTCCATCCTTTTACTCTAAGGTAGTGTTTGTCTTTGACTCTGAGGTGTGTTTCCTGTAAGCAGCAAAATGTAGGGTCCTGTTTCCGTATCCAGTCTGTTAGTCTATGTCTTTTTATTGGGGAGTTGAGTCCATTGATGTTAAGAGATATTAAGGAATAGAGATTATTACTTCCTGACATTTTTGATGTTATTTTTGTTTTTGAGTAGTTATCTTCCTTTGAGTTTGATGGAAGAAGTTTACTGTCTTGCTTTTTCTTGGGTGCCATTTCCTTCCTTGTGTTGGAGTTTTCCTCCTATTATCCTTTGTAGAGCTGGGTTAGTGGAAAGATATTGTGTAAATTTGGTCCTGTCATGGAATATTTTGATTTCTCCATCTATGTTGATTGAGAGTTTTGCTGGGTATAGTAGTCTTGGCTGACATTTGTTTTCTCTTAGGGTCTGCATGAGGTCTGCCCAGGATCTTCTAGCTTTCATGGTTTCTGGAGAGAAGTCTGGTGTGATTCTGATAGGTCTTCCTTTATATGTTACTTGGCCTTTTTCTCTTACTGCCTTTAATATTCTTTCTTTGTTTAGTACATTTGGGGTTTTGATTATTATGTGACGGGAGGTGTTTCTGTTCTGGTCCAGTCTGTTTGGAGTTCTGTAGGCTTCTTGTACATTCATGGGCATCTCTCTCTTTAAGTTAGGAAAGTTTTCTTCCATAATTTTGTTAAAGATATTTGCTGGCCCTTTAAGTTGTAGATCTTCACTCTCATCTATCCCTATAATCCTTAGGTTTGGTCTTCTCATTGTGTCCTGGATTTCCTGGATGTTTTGGGTTACAAGCCTTTTGGATTTTGCGTTTTCTTTGACTGTGGAGTCAATGGTTACTATGTTATCTTCAGCATCGGAGATTCTTATTTCTATCTCTTGTATTCTGTTGTTTATGTTTGCATCTACGACCCCTGTTTTCTTCCCAAGGTTTTCTATCTCCAAGGTTGCCTCCTTTTGTGATTTCTTAGTTGTTTCTACCTCTGTGTTCAGATCTTGGATGGTTTTGCTCAGTTCCATCATTTGTTTGTTTGTGTTTTCATGTAATTCTTTAATATATTTTTGTGCTCCCTCTTTCATGACTTCTGCCTGTTGTTTCAAGTTCTCCTGCATTTCTTTAACTGATTTTCTCACTTCCTCTTTATTGGTTTCTGTCTGATGGCCCATATTCTCCTGGAGTTCTTTAAGTGTTTTTTGTGTTTGGATTGTAAGAGCTTCTACTCTATTGATGTTCCCCTGCATTTCTTGAAGAGATTTGTTTATGTCTTTTTTGTGTTCCTCTAGGAGCATCATGACCTGTGCTTTTATATCTAACTCTTGTTTTTCTGGTGTGCTGGGGTATCCTGGACTTGCTGTGGTTGGCGAATTGGGTTCAGATGGTGCCATATTGCCTTGATTTCTGTTAATAACGTTCCTACGTTTGCCTTTTGCCATCTCTTTATCTCTGGCGCTAGTTGGTCTTATTGTAGATGGCGCCCTGCTGAAAGCACAGCACGCCTGTCCCCAGGAGGCAGATCCCTTCTGGCAGCTTGTCTGTGCTGGACTATGCTCGCTGAGTCCAGGTCCCTGACTCCAGCTGCTAGAGTTCTGAGCTGTGCCCTGAGGCGGCAAGGTGTCCCCTCACTGCTAGTCCGCTCAGAGAGCTGGTCCCGGCCAGTAGTCTGCACCCGCAGCTGAGCTTTCTGTGCCCGGATCTCCTGCAGAGCTAAGCTAAGCTATATCTCTGGCCACGCACCTGATTCCAGCCGCTCCCTGCGTCCAGTGTGCCCGCTGTTTGCGCGCGGGGGTCTGGGGCAAGATGGCTGCCCCTGCTGAAAGCACCGCGTGTCCTTGGCTGAGCTGCTCGTACCAGGCTCTGCTGCTCCCTTCTGGCTGCGTTGTCTGTGCTGGACTATCCACGCTCTGAGTCCAGGCCCCTGACTCCAGCTGCTAGAGTGCCGAGCTGTGCCCAGAGGCGGCCCGGTGGCCCCTCGCTGCTAGTCCGCTCGGAGAGCTGGTCCCGGCTGCTAGTCTGCACCCGCAGCTCTCCCCAAGAACTCTTCTTATAAAGACAATATTTAACTTGGCTGGCTTATGGTTTCAGAGGTTCAGGCCATTGTCATCAAGGCTGGAGCATGGCAACCTTCAGACAGGCATGGAGCAGGACTAGCTGAGGGTTTTACATCTTCATCTGAAGGCTGCTAGCAGAATATTGGCTAGGATAAGGGTCTTAAAGCTCACACCCACAGTGACACACCTACTCCAACAAGGCCACAGCTACTCCAGCAGAGCCACACCATCTAATAGTGCCACTCCCTGGGACTAGCATATCCAAACCATCACAGACGGCAGCCCCATCCCTACACTTGATCCTACACCTGAGGTGGATTCTACAAGTTCGCTCTCCCCACTGTCAGGCATTTCATCTAAGGTCCCTCCCTTGAGTCTTGAGATTCTCTTATCGCCAGGTCTCTGGTACATTCTAGAGGATCATCCCCACCGTCACCCCCACCTCCTGAGGTTGTATATTTCCACTCGCTCTGCTGGCCCTTGAGGCTTCACTCCTGGTCCCCCTCCCTCGACACCCAATACATGATCGTGTTCCCCTCTTCCTCTCCCCCTCTTGCTCCCCTCTCCCCCTCTTGCTCCCCTCTCCCTCTGCCCTCTGCTCTCTTCCCCCTCTCAAGTAAGACTGAAGCGTCCTCACTTGGGTGCTTTGACTTAACCTTTTCCAGTTCTGTGGATTATGTTTGAGTGGATTACTTTTTTGGCTAATATCCACTTATTAGTGAGTATACTCCATGCATGTCCTTCTGTGTCTATGTTATCCTTCTCAGGATAATATTTCCTAGTTCCATCCATTAGCCTGCAAAACTCATGATGTTCTTGTCCTTAATAGCTGAGTAGTACTCCATTGTGTAAATGAACCACACTTTCTGTATCCATTCCTCTGTTGAGGGACATCTGGGCTGTTCCCAGCTTCTGGCTATGACAATGAGGCTGCTGTGAACACAGTGGAGCATGGCATTGTGGCTGGTGGGGCATCTTTTGGGGTTTTGCCCAGGAGTGGCATAGCTGGGTCTTCAGGTGTATCTATTTCCAATTTTCTGAGGAATCTCCAGATTGATTTCCAGAGTGGTTGTGCCAGTTTGCAAACCCACCAACCATGGAGGAGTGTTCCCCCTTCTCCTCATTCTGGACATCATGTGCTGTCACCTGAGGTTTAGATCTTAGTCATTCTGACTGGTGTGAGGTTGAATCTCAGGGTCTTTTTGATTTGCATTTCCCTGATGACTAAGGACTTTGAACGTTTCTTTAAGTACCTCTTGGCCATTTGAGAGTCCTCTATTGTGAATTCTGTTTAGTTCTATACCCCATGTTTTGATTGTGTTCTTTGGGGGTTCTTTGGATGTTATCTTCTTGAGTTGTTTATATATCTTGGATATTAGCCCTCTATCAGATATGGAGTTAGTGAAGTTTTTGCCAATCTTTAGGTTTCCGATTTGTCCTATTGACTATATCCTTTGCCTTACGAAAGCTTTTCAGGTTCATGAGGTTGCGTTTATCAAGTCTTGATCTTAGAACCTGAGCCACTGGAATTCTGTTTAGAAAATTTACCCCATGCCCACGAGTCTGAGGCTCTTTCAAACTTCCTCTTCTATTAGATTCAGTGTATGTGGTTTTATGTTGAGGTCCTTGATCCACTTGGACTTAAGCTTTGTTCAAGGTGACAAACATGGGTCTATTTTCATTTTTATACATACAGACTTCCAGTTAGACCAAAACCATTTATTGAAGATGCTTTGTTTTTTCCATTGTATATTTTTGACTTCTTATCAAGGATCAAGTGTCCATAGGTTGTGGGTTTATTCCTGGGTCTTCAGTTTGATTCCATTGATCAAACTGTCTGTCTCTGTAATAACACCACACAGTTCTTATCACTATTGCCCTGTAGTATAGCTTGAGGTCAGGGATGGTGACTTCCCTCATAAGTTCTTTTTTGTTAAGAATTGTTTTTACATTTTCTCTCCAGTGACTGTCTAAGGTAGGTACAGCTAGGAGTGCATGGAGCACAGCGGTGGCAGAGCAGCTGGGACCGGGCCCTTCCAGGCTCCACCGGCACCCAGGAGCTGGGCTGAGCCTCAGCACTCTGTGCCAGGGGAGAGCTGGTCTCCCAGGGGTGCTGAGACAGGCATTTGAAATGTAAATAAGGCAATTATCTAATAAAAAATTTAAAAAATATAAAAGAATGACCTCTTTGGGTATCTTCTGGATTAAAAAAAGAATTGTTTTTGCTATTCTGGGTTTTTTTTCCATATGAAATTGAGAATTGCTCTTGCCATATCTTTGAAAAATTGTGTTGGAATTTTGATGGGGATTTCATGGATTTTGTAGATTGCTTTTGGTAGAATGGCCATTTTTACTATGTTAATCTGACCAATACATGTGCATGGGAGATCTTTCCATTTTCTGAGGTCTTCTTCTATTTCTTTCTCGAGAGACTTAAAGTTCTTGCTGCACAGATCTTTCACTTGTTTGATTTGAGTTACCCCACGGTATTTTATATTATTTGTAACTCATGTGAAGGGTGTTGCTTCCCTATTTTCTTTCTCACCCTAATTATCATGTGTATAAAGGAAGCCTACTGGTTTTTTGAGTTAATTTTATATCCGGCCATTTGCTGAAGTTGTTTACAAGCTGTAGAAGTTCTTTGCAGTCGAGTATGTATACTATCATGTCATCTGCAAACAGTGACACCTTGACTTCTGCTTGGCCAACTCACATCTGCCTCATGTCCGTTTGTTGTCTTGTTGTTTGGCTAGAACACTGAGTAGTGTGTTCAACAGACACAGGGAGATTGGGCATTCTTGACTCATCCCTGATTTTAGTAGAATTATTTCAAGTGTCTCTCCATTTAATGTGATATTGGCTGTTGGCTTGCTGTATATTGCTTTTATAATGTTTAGATATGGGCCTTGAATTCCTGATCTCTCCAATACTTTTAACATGAAGAGGTATTGTGTTTTATCAAATGCTTTTCAGCATCTAATGAGATGACCATGTGATGTTTTTCTTAGAGTTTGTTTATATAGTGGATTATGTTAATGGATTTTCATATATCGAATGAACCTAGCATCCATGGAATGAAGCCTAATTGATAATGGTGAGTGATCATTTTGATGTGTTCTTGGATTCAGTTTGCTAGAATTTTTTTGAACATAATTTTATCAATACTCATAAGTGAAATTGGTCAGGTTCTCTTTCTTTGTTGAGTCTCTGTATGGTTTAGGTGTCAGAGTAATTACAGCTTCATAGAATGAATTGGGTGGTATTCTTTCTGTTTCTACTTTATTGAATAGTTTGAGGGGGAGTGTTGGTATTATCTCTCCTTTGAAGGTCTAGAAGAATTCTTTACTAAAGCCATCTGACACTGGGCTTTTCGTCTTTCCTTTTTTTTTCTTCTTTTTTCTTTTGGTTGGGAGGTTTTTAATGATTTCTTCTATTTCATTGGGTGATAGTTTACCTGCTCTTGATTTATCTATTGTGTGTGGTATCTGTATAGAAAATCATCCATTTCTTCTAGATTGTCCACATTTGTTGAGTATAGGCTTTTTTAGTAAGACCTGATGGTTTTTATTATTTCCTGTTTCTGTTGTTTTTCTTATTTTTATTTTATTAGATATTTGCTTTATTTACATTTCAAATGGTATCCCCTTATCTCATTACCACTCTGAATACTCCCATCCCATCCCCCTCCTTCTGATTACCAACCCCCCAACTTTCCTGACTTGGCATTCCCATACACTGGGGCATCGAGCATTAACAGGCTCTCTCCCCTCATTGATGTCTGAAATGGCTGTTCTTTGCTATATATGTAGCTGGAGCCATGGGTCTCTCCATATGTACTCTTTGACTGGTGGTTTAGTCCCTGGCAGCTCTCGGGGTACTGGTTGGTACATATCATTGTCCCTCCTGTGGAGCTGCAAACCTCTTCAGCTCCTTGGGTCCTCTCTCTAGCTGCTCCATCGGGGACCCTGTGCTCAGTCTGTGGCTGACTGTGAGCCATGGGTATTTTGATCCACAGTCTAAGAAGGATCAAAGGATCCACACTTTGGTATTCCTTCATCTTGAGCTTCATGTGGTCTGTGAGTTGTATTTTAGTTACTCTGAGCTCATGGGCTAACATCCACATATCAACAAGTGCATACTGTGTCTGTTCTTTTGTGATTTGGTTACCTCACCCAGGATGATATTTTCTAGCTCTATCCATTTGCCTAAGAATTTCATTAATTCATTGTTTTTAATAGCTGAGTAGCATTCCATTGTGTAAATGTACCACATTTTCTGTATCCATTCCTCTGTTGAGGAACATCAGGGTTCTTTCCACCTTCTGGTTATTATAAATAAGGCTACTATGAACATAGTGGAGCATGTGTCTCTATTACACATTGGAGCATCTTCTGGGTATATGCCCAGGAATGGTATAGTTGGGTTCTCAGGTAGTAGTATGTCCAATTTTCTGAGTAACCACAAAACTGATTTCCAGGGTGATTTTACCAGCTTGCAATCCTACCAGCAGTGGAGGAGTGTTCCTCTTTCTCCACATCCTCTCCAGCGTCTGCAGTCCCCTGAGTTATTCATCATAGCCATTCTGACTGGTGTGAGGTGGAATCTTAGGGTTGTTTTGATTTGCATTTCCCTGATGATTAAGGCTATTGTCTTAGTCAGGGTTTCTATTCCTGCACAAATATCATGACCAAGAAGCAAGTGGGGAGGAAAGGGTTTATTCAGCTTACACTTCCAAGCTGTTGTTCATCACCAAAGGAAGTCAAGACTGGAACTCAAGCAGGTCAGTCAGTAAGAAATATCCCTCCATGGCTTCTGAGTCACCTCCTGCTGCCCGACCTGCTTGAGTTTATATCAAGTTATTGATCTTAGCCATTCTGACTGGTGGGAGGTGGAATCTCAGGTTTGTTTTGATTTGCATTTCCCTGATGATTAAGGCTGTTGAACATTTCTTTAGGTGTTTCTCAGCCATTGAATATTCCTCAGTTGAGAATTCTTTGTTTATCTCTGTACCTCTTTTTTTTTTTTTTTTTTTTTTTTTTTTTTTGGTTTTTCAAGACAGGGTTTCTCTGTGTAGTCCTGGCTGTCCTGGAACTCACTCTGTAGACCAGGCTGGCCTCGAACTCAGAAATCCACTTGCCTCTGCTTCCCAAGTGCTGGGATTACAGGCGTGCGCCACCACGCCCGGCTCTGTACCTCATTTTTAATAGGGTTATTTGGTTCTCCAAAGTCTAACTTCTTGAGTCCTTTTTATATATTGGATATTAGTCCTCTATCAGATGTAGAATGGTTAAGATCTTTTCCCAATCTGTTGGTTGCCCTTTTGTCCTATTGACAGTGTCCTTTGCCTTACAGAAACTTTGTAATTTTATTAGGTCCCATTTGTCAATTCTTTTTTAAAAGGGTTATTTGCTTATTTATGTTATATTTTTTATTTTTATTTTTTATATTTTTTTATTTTCTATATTCTTTGTTTACATTCCGAAGGCTTTTCCCTTTCCCCAATCCCCCCTGACCATATGTCTCATATGTCCTCTTCCACCCCACCCCACCCCACCCCACCCCACCCCCACCCCACCTATTCCCCAATCACCACCCCACCATTTCTCTGCTCTATTCTGGTACTCTCCTACAAAACTGGATCCAGTCCTTTCAGGACCAGGGTCCTCTCCTTCCTTCTTCTTGGGAATCTTTTGACTTGTTAATTGTGCCTTGAATATTCAGAACTTCTGGGCTCATTAATATCCACTTATCAGTGATTGCATTTCATGTGTATTCTTTTGTGATTGGGTTAACTCACTTAGGATGATATTTTCCAGATCCAACTATTTGCCTACAAATTGCATGAATTAATTATTTTTAATTGCTGAGTAGTATTCCATTGTATAAATATACCACATTTTCTGTATCCATTCTTCCTTTGAGGGACATCTGGGCTCCTTCCAACTTCTGGCTATTATAATCTTAGAGCATAAGCTATTGGTGTTTTGTTCAGAAAAATTTCCCCTGTGCCCATGTGCTCCAGGTTCTTCCCCAATTTTTCTTCTATTAGATTCAGTGTATCTGGTTTTATGTGGAAGTCTGTGACCCACTTGGTCTTGAGCTTTATACTGGGAGATAAGAATGGATCAATTTGCATCCTTCTACATGTTGACTGCAAGTTGACCCAGCATTTGTTGAAAATGCTATCTTTTTTCCACTGGATGGTTAGCTCCATTGTCAAAGATCAAGCCACCATAGGTGTGTGGCTTCATTTCTGGGTCTTCAATTCTATCCCATGGATCTACCTGCCTCTTTGTAACAGTACCATGCAGTTTTTTTAAAATCACTATTGCTGTGTAGTACAGCTTGAGGTCAGGGATGGTGATTCTACCAGAAGTTCTTTTATTGTTGAGAATAGTTTCAGCTAAACTGGGATTTTTGTTATTCCAGATAAATTTGGAAATTGTTCTTTCTAAATCTGTGAAGAAATGAGTTGGAATTTTGATGAGGATTGCATTGAATCTGTACATTGCTTTAGGCAAGATGGCCATTACTATATTAACCCTGTCGATCCACAAGCATGAGAGATCTTTTCCATCTTCTGAGATCTTCAATTTCTTTCTTCAGAGACTTGAAGTTCTTGTCAGACAGATCTTTCACTTGCTTGGTTAGAGTCACACCAAGGTATTTTATATTATTTGTGACTATTGTGAAGGGAGTTGTTTCTCAAATTTCTTTCTCAGCCTGTTTATCTTTTGAGTAGAGGAAGGTCTCTGACTTGTTTGAATTCACTTTATGTCCAGGCACTTTACTGAAGTTGTTTATCAGGTTTTGGAGTTCTCTAGTGCAATTTTTGGGGTCACATAAGTATACTATCATATCATCTACAAAGAGCGATACTTTGCCTTCTTCCTTTCAATTCATATCACTTTGGCCTCCTATTGTTGTCTAATTTTTCTGACTAGGACTTCGAAGATTATATTTAACAGGTAGGTAGAGAGGGGGCAGCCTTGTCTAGTCCCTGATTTCAGGGGTATTGCTTCAAGTTTCTCTTCATTTAGTTTGATGTTGGCGACTGGTTTGCTGTATATGGCTTTTATTATGTTTAGGTATGGGCCTTGAGTTCCTAACTTTTCTAAGACTTTTATCATGAAGGGGTGTTGAACTTTGTCAAATGCATTCTCAGCATCTAATGAAATGATCATGTGGGTTTATTTTCTTTGAGTTTCTTTATGTAGTGGATTACATTGATGGATTTCTGTATGTTGAACTATCCCTGTATCCCTGGGATGAAGCCTACTTGATCATGATGGATGATCATTTTGATGTGTTCTTGGATTCAGTTGGAAAGAATTTTATTGAGTATTTTTGCATCAACGTTCATAAGGGAAATTGGTCTAAAATTCTCTTTCTTTGTAGGGTTTAGGTATCAGGGTAATTGTGGCTTCATAGAATGAGTCGGGTAGTGTTCCTTCTGTTTCTGTTTTTTGTAATAGTTTGAAGAGTATTGGTATGAGGTCTTCTTTGAAGGTCTGATAGAACTCTGCATTAAACTCTAAACTCATCTGGTCCTGATTTTTTTTGGGGGGGTGGTGGGAGAGTACTAATGAATGCTTCTATTTCTATAGGGGTTATGGGATGGTTTAGATCATTTATCTGATCCTGATTTAACTTAAGTACCTGGTATTTATCTAGAAAATTGTCCATTTCATCTACATTTTCCAGTTTTTTTCTTTTTTGAGTATAGGCTTTTTAGTAGGATCAGATGATTTGTTGGATTTCCTCAGTATCTGTTGTTATGTCTCTCTTTTCATTTCTGATTTTGTTGATTTGGATACTGTCTCTAAGCCCTCTGTTTAGTTTGGCTAAAGGTTTATCTATCTTGTTGTTTTTTTTCAAAGAAGCAACTCCTGGTTTGATTCTTTGTATAATTCTTTTTGTTTCTACTTGGTTGATTTCAGGTCTGAGTTTGATTATTTCCTGCTGTCTACTCCTCTTGGGTGTATTTGCTTCTTTTTATTCTTGAGATTTCAGATGTACTGTCAAACTGCTAGTGTATGCTCTCTCCAGTTTCTTTTTGGAGGCACTTGGAGCTATGAGTTTTCCTCTTAGCACTGCTTCCCTTGTGTTCCAAAAGTTTGGGTATGTTGTGGCTCTACTTTCATTAAATTCTAAAATGTCTTTAATTTCTTTCTTTGTTTCTTCCTTCACCTTGTGTTGTGTGAGAGAAGCATGAACAAAGAGAAGAAAAATAAAGGAATGGGATGGTCACCGCAGAGCAGTAAAGAGAACGCTGCATGCTCAGTTCTTTCTGTGGGAGCTCATTGTTGTTCCGTGCGCACCTCTCCTCATTTCTACAGACTCTTCGTGGAGATGCAGTGCCCACCCTATCTTTGCTGGCAAGGAATTGGCTTCAGGGGAATGAGCAGCTTCTTTAAAACAAAGAGCCATGCGGCAGCAGCCAGGAAACACCCTGCACATGAAGGCACACCTCCCTTCGGCACCCCGGTGTCCTTTTCTATCTTTTCTCGCAGATTTTCCAGGTCTTATGCTCAAACATTGATTTGGATAAACTAGTGTAGACAGAAATTTCTTTTAAAAATCACCTTTTCTTAAAATTGATGCAGATTCTGCATTTGAGTATTGGAGATGATAAGAATTTTGTAGTATTGTTTTGTAGCTTAGTCTCTATCTTTGAAGGCTTATTCTTTCTATTATGTGCATGTGTGTGTTTACGGAAGTTGTGCGGTTTTGTGCGTGCAGGTACCCAATAAGGGCAGAGACGTTGGATGCCCTGGAACTGGACTTACAGGCGATTGTGAATCACTCAATATGGATGTTGGGACCCAAAGTTGTGACTTCAGCAAGAGTAGTGCATGCTCCTGCCCCCTGAGCCATCTCTGCAGCCCATACTACCTTTTAAAATTACTCCATTTTGCTCTTTGGGGTATGTGCATGGGTGGAGACCAGAGGACAGCTTGCAGGAGTCTGTCCTTTCCTCCCCATGTGGATCCGAGGAGTTAAACTTAGGTTTCCAGTCTCAGTGTGGTTAATGACGTTCCCCATAGAGCCACCTTGCCAGCCCCTGTTTGCATTTATTATTTGAGAATTTTATATATTTATACAATGTGCTTTTGGAAAAAGGGGGGCCAATGGCAGTGGATGAACCTAAAGAAAGGCTGTCTTCTGGACACAATGGAGCAGCTGCACATTTGAACTTACAGTAGCTGTGAAGGCATGCACTAAATCTGAGCAAGCTTGAGCCAGGAGGCTCCCAGCAAGAAGAGGAGAGTTTGGCATGGAGTCCCTCCCCTGGCGCAGGAGTTATTGGCAAGTGAGAGCTGAGGGGATGGGGAATCAGTTTTTATTAAGAGTCTAGGCCCTTGTAAGTTGACCCTGCTCCAATGGAAAGCCACACAGAGAAAAATGCATGGGAAAATAGATTTTGTTAGTGTAACAACAACAACAAAAACAACAAAAGAGACTAAAAGTGACACAAAATTGAGTGGGCAGGGAAGTGGGGTGAATCTGGGAGAAGAAGGAAGAGGGGTGAATGTGACCAAAACACACTGGAAGAAATTCTTGAAGAACTGATATTTTTTTTTAAATGGACTTTAGATAGACTCAGAGAGTTCTCACAAGAGCAAACACCAATGGCCAAGAAGTATTCTTTAAAAATTGTTCAACGTCTTTATTGATCAGGGAAATGCAAACTAGACTAGACTACTTTCAGATTTGACCTTACTGCAGACAGAATGGCTAAGGTTAAAGTATGCACAGCAGACGCTGTCATGGCGCGAGGAAATGGCAGCAGTTATTCGCCATCGGCGGGTGTGCACACCTGGGCAGCTACTATAGAACCAATATGGAGGCTCCTCAAGAGCAGAAAACATGTCTATCGTGAGACACGGCCCTGGCACTTGGTTCACTCACAGACTCTGATCCTCTCACAGTGATCCTTGCTCATCCAAGTTCATTGTTCCTGTATTCACAATAGCCAAGAAAATGTTTTAAAACAGAACCTCTTGAGTCTGAGGATCAGGAATTGTGAGGAATTCTGGGCACATAGGGGTTGTTACTA
The DNA here is from genome assembly GCA_964023405.1 of Apodemus agrarius. Classification (NCBI taxonomy): domain Eukaryota; kingdom Metazoa; phylum Chordata; class Mammalia; order Rodentia; family Muridae; genus Apodemus; species Apodemus agrarius. Next base: position 1,056,734 of record OZ030005.1, on the reverse strand, counting down.
CACTCCTTCTCTAGTTACAGGGAATCAGTTCCTCAAGGACTCAGATTTGGAAACATTGGTGACCATTCGATCTTAAGGTTCTGGGACAAGCATAAAGGTCATGAACTACAGAGTCCTAGTGAGCTTTTGGCTTCTGGAGTAGATAGTCTTCCATATTTAAAACATCACTCTTAATTCTGGAGATATACTTTAGTCTGTAAAGTGCCTGCCATACAAGCACAAGGACCTGAGTTTGGATTCACTACCTTGCAAAAACTGGGTGTGGTGGCATGCACCTGTAGCTCTAGCTCCTGGGGGTAGAAGATAAAAGATGGATACCTGGAGCCCCTCGCCTCAATGTGCAGAGAAATAGAAGACACCCAACATGGATTCAGACTTACACACACACACACACACACACACACACACACACACCTTTGGAAGTTAAGTACTGGGTGAGGAAAAATGTCTGCATTCTCAGGAATGGTAGCATGGTCTCCTCCTCCCTTGGTCCTTCCCCTCCAGTGAGATTCCTTACAGCCTCCTCCTGCCAGAATCTGCTTCTCATATTTTAGCAGTGACGCCACACTCTCCACTTGCATGGATCGTTTCGTGGCTACATACTCTGACTGAGGCTCGAGGAGCACTTACATTGCCCTATATAACCATGAGAACTACTGTAAGTGTACCTGGACCCTCAGAGACCTACCACAGCACCCTCGAGTCAAGAGCTAGAACACGGTTCAACTGAAAATACAGGTGTGAGCCCCGTGCTGTCTTTCATCAGTGTCCCTGTGTAGTAACGAGGTGCAGTGATGAATAAGAATCGAGTCTACTCTCTAGAGCTTCAATTCTCAACTTGTGGGTCACAAGTTTGACCCTTTGGAGGGTCACATATCAGATATTGGCATATCAGATATTTACAATATGATTCCCAGCAGTAGCACAATTACAGTTATGAAGTAACGATGAGGATAATTTTATGGCTGGGGGCCAGCACAACATGAAGTACTGGATTAAAGGCTCACAGCATTAGTAAGACTTAGAAGGAGTGTTCTAGAGGAGTTGGGGCTACAAGGGTTCCCATTTACTTCGCTGAGCATTTTGCCTTGATTGTTGTACTTGTTTTTTAAAAAAAATAAGGACATTGGAGGTTAAAGAGATGCCTCAGAGATTAAGAGCACTTACTGCTCTGGTAGAGGTCCTGAGTTCAGTTCCTAGCACCATGTCGGGCAGCTCTTAAACACCTATGACACTAGCTCCAAATGACCTGACAACTTCTTCTGGCCACTGCAAGTACTGCACATGCACATATACCTAAGCACAGCCACAGACAGACAGAGACAGATGCACGCATACTAAATCTTTCACAGTCAAACGATATTTATTTGTATCCTGAATTATATTTTTTCCCATTGGTGAAGAGGGACTGTAACGTGGAGACCAACACTTGGGCTCTGAGGTTCAGAGAATCTATCTTTTCTAAACAAAATTTAGGCTTTCTCTCATGAGAAAGTAGAAGTCTTTATCAGAATATAGCGCCACTCCACTCCACTGGCATTCAAGAAGTCGGAACATCAGCCAAATGGATTCTGGAGAAGGGGCAGTCGCTGTCTTCAGTTTTGTACCTACTGAGATGCCCAACAGGTCTGAAGATATGAATGTTTGAAAGGGAATTAAAGGGAGTGGAGAGTTAGTAAAGATAGGAGGGACATTGGGGGGGGCAGAGATAGTACACAAATGAGAATCCATTTTATATTTGAATAAGATTGTCAAAGAACAAAAGAAAAAATTTAAAATTAGAGAAGCATATGCACTACAATAGAATGCATCCAGAGCTGTGTGCATGACAAAGAGCTGTATGTAATTCTAACTGTTTGAAGAGCTGTGACTCTAAGAGAGCTGATTAATATGCTGACGCTTGCCTTGTCGACCCTGGCATGCAGGAGTGCTCAGCCTTTCCCCAGAATGAGCCAAATCCACACGACAATAACCACTGTGTGCCAGCCCTCTTTGGAATGGTGTAACATTATGGCTAACAACATCTTAGAAATCGAGACAGGATGTCTGTCCTACCCTAACTTGTACTTAGGAAGCCACTTAGATGGGGTATGCATCATTGCTAATTTAACTTCTAGACACAATTACTGCAACTTTCTATCAGTTGATCTGATGCTTAAATTTGTTTATTTCTGCAAAATCAGTCGACGCCTGTGTGTTAGAGGCGTCCCTGAGGCTCCTTGCCTTCACCCGGAAGAGCAACACTGGAGCATCTCACCTGGTGGTTGAAGGGAGCAGGAACAGATCCTGCCGTCATGATATGATCTGGAGGCGGCTCTGATATTCGGCTTCTGCCCAGAACAAATGCCCAGAAAGGGGAGAATCCCATTTCAGTACATCTCAGGAGGAACTGCTCCTGGCCCTGCAGCAGGTCCTCCCACCATCCCTCCCATCCTTTCTGTGGCTCTGGAGTCTCTGAAGTGCTGAGGGTGCTTCCCGCACCAATAGGAGGACACAGGGACCTTAAACCAAAGCCCTGCGCCTCAGAGACTCCCTTGGCCCCAGAGGTGTTGGAAAGTGGTAGGAAAGAAAGAATTTTACTGATGCCTTTTAGAGGTTTATGTAGAAAGACTTGCAGAACATTTTCAATTATAGTCATGCACTGATTGATTTCTTTAAACAAAAATATATGTATTCCTGGCATCTGTGTAGGAGTGTGTGCATGTGAGTGCAAGTGCCTGCAGTGGCCAGAAAAGGACACCAGATGCACTGGAGTTGCAGTTACTGGCTGTGAGGAGCCATCTGAAACAGGTGCTGGTGACTGTACTTGGGTCCTCTGCATAAGCAGTATATACCCTTAATCTCTAGGGTATCTCTCCAGCCCCACAGTATCTGATTTCTCAGCTGATGGGAAGACTGAACGGAGTGCAGGGTATTTAAAGGTGCAAAAGCCTGGTCCAGCCTTCAACTGATACTTGGTATAGAAGAGCATGCCAACATGGAACCGTGATTATATAATGTGCTTAGAGAAACTCAGTTGGTGTTGAAGACACAAGGACAAATGTAAGTGTTCCAAGAAGAGATTAGATCTTACGTATCCCTGCCACAAAAGTAACCATGTGCACAATAAATACAGGCCAACAGATACAAAAGACATGAAATTGGAAGGAGACTATGAGAAAGAGGAAAGAGACCAGCATGGGTTAGGAGAAAGATATGGAGGCCATTAGATGTGAACATTACTAGGTACATACACACATCAATAAAATGCCAAAATGAAGTCATTTGTGAAAAATTCATATATATTAAGGCAGTTTTGGGGCTTTCAATTACTTATTCATGTATTTCTGTGTGTTTGAGCACATGAGTGCAGGAACCTGTGGAGGCCAGAAGAGGACATCAGATTCCTCTCCAGCAATAGTGACCTGCTGTTGTGACTGGGTGCTGGGAACTGAGCTCAGTTCCCTGCAAAGGCAGCAAGCACTCCTCACCACGGAGCCATCATCTCTCCAGCACGCTACTGAGTACTTAAATGTATTATTGAGACCCATCGTAACTCATAAGATCGGTTTCTCTTCATTGAAGAGCACACTGCTCATCTCTCAGTTAGCTTGTTTCATCCGTCCATCCTTCAACATTGAGATTGTGTCTACACTGCAAACACTAAGTCAAGAACAGTTCTATACACCTACATACATACATTTTATAACTCAGTATAAGGTACATACATTTTATAATTCAGTAAAATCGTATCATTCAAAGAATAAAAATACATGGTCATTTCATTAGATGCTGAAAAATCATTTGACAAAATTCAGCATCCTTTCATGTTAAGGTCTTGGTAAGAACACAAATTCAAGGCCCATAAAGAAATATAATAAAAGTAATATACAGCACACCAGTAGCCAACATCAAACTAAATGGAGAGAAACTGAAGCAATCCCACTAAAATCAGGGACTAGAAAAGGCTGCCCTCTCTCCATAGTTATTCAGTATAGTACTTGAAGTTACAGCTAGAGCAATTAGACAACAAAAGGAGGTCAAAGGGATACAAGTTGGAAAGGAAGAAGTCAAATTATCACTATTTGCAGATCATATGATAGTTTACTTAAGCAACCCAAAAAACTCCACCAGAGAACTCATACAGCTGATAACAACTTCAGGAAAGTGGCTGGATATAAAATTAAGTCAATCAAATTTGTAGCCTTCCTATACTCAAAGGATAAACAGGCTGAGAAAGAAATTAGGGAAATGACACCCTTCACAATAGCCACAAATCATATAAAGTACCTTGGTGTGACTCTAACCAAACAAGTGAAAGATCTGTATGAAAGGAACTTTAAGTCTTTGAAGAAAGAAACCCAAGAAGACCTCAGAAGATGGAAAAATCTTCCATGCTCTTGGATTGGCAGGATTAATATAGTAAAAATGGCCATCTTGTCAAACTCAATCTACAGATTCAATGCAGTCCCCATCAAAATCCCAGATCAATTCTTCATAGAGTTAGAGTAATTCTCAAATTCATCTGGAATAACAAAAAACCCAGGATAAATAAAACTATCCTCAACAGTAAAAGAACTTATGGGGGAATCAGTATCCTGGCCCTCAAGTAGTACTATAGAGCAATAGTGTTAAAAACTGTATGGTATTGGTACAGTGACAAGCAGGTAGTCAATGGAATAGATTTGAAGACCCAGAAATGAACCCACACAATTATGGTCACTTGATCTTTGACAAAGGCGCTAAAACCACAAAGTGGAAAAAAGATAACCTTTTCAAAAAATGGTGCTGGTTTAACTGGAGGTCAAAATGCAGAAGAATGAAAATCGATCCATTCTTACCTTCTTTTACAAAGCTCTAGTCCAAAAGGAACAAGGACCTCCACATTAAACCAAACACACTGACACTGATAGAAAAAAAAACTGTCAAAGACCCTTGAGCACATGGACACCGGGGAAAATTTCCTGAACAGAACACAAATAGCTTATGCTCTAAGATCAAGAATTGAGAAATGGGACCTCATAAAATTACAAAGTTCCTGTTAGGCAAATGACACTGTCAAAAGGACAAAATGGCAACCAACAAATTGGGAAAAGATCTTAACCAAACTTATATCAGACAGGGGGCTAATATCCAATATAAACAAAAAACTTAAGAAGGTAGACTCCAGAGAGCCAAATAACCCTATTAAAATGGGGTACAGAGCTAAATAAAGAATTTTCACCGGAGGAATATCGAATGGCAGAGAAGCACCTAAAGAAATGTTCAACATCCTCAGTCATCAGGGAAATGCAAATCAAAACAATCCTGAGATTTCACCTCACATCAGTCAGAATGGCTAAGATCAAAAACTCAGGAGAAAACAGGTGCTGGAGAGGATGTGGAGAAAGAGGAACACTCCTCCACTGCTGGTGGGGTTGCAAGCTGGTACAACCATTCTGGAAATCAGTCTGGTGGTTCCTCAGTTAACTGGGACTGATACTACTGTAGGACCCCACTATACCACTCCTGGGCATATACCCAGAAGATTCCCCAGCATGCAATAAGGACACATGCTCCACTATGTTCATAGCACCCCTATTTATAATAGCCAGAAGCTGGAAAGAACCCAGATGTCCCTCAAGGAGGAATGGATACAAAATATGTGGTATATATACACAATGGAGTACTATTCAGCCTTTGGAAACAATGAAGTCATGAAATTCTTACACAAATGGATGGAGCTGGAGGACATCATCCTAAGTGAGGTTACCCAGTCTCAAAAGAATACACATGGTATGCACTCACTGATACCTGGATATTAGCCTAGAATCTTGGAACACCAAAGACACAATCCACATGTCAAATGATGTCCAAGAAGAAGGAAGGAGAGGCCCCTGGTTCTGGAAAGGCTCAGAGCATCAGTGTAGGGGAATACCAGGACATGGAAGTGGGAAGGAGTCGATGGGGGAACAGGGGGAGGAAAAAGGGTATATGGGACTTTTGGGGAGCGGGGAGTCAGGAAAGGGGAAGTCATCTGAAATGTAAATAAAGAATACATCAAATAAAAAATAAAAATAAAAATAAAAGAGTTTTAGTTCCTCATCTGGCTTCTTCTTCAAGGAAACACTCAAAATGTTTCATTTGTTTAAAGTTGCATTTGTGTGTTCATGCACCATGTCTACTGAGTACAGGCCAAAGGACAGCTTGCAAGACTCGGTTATCTCCTACCTTGTGGATCCTGGGAATCTAGCACAGGACGTCCTGTTTGGAGGTTAGTGCCTTTGCTTTTTTCACCAGCCCAATTCAAGCTTCTCTCATGGGCAGAACATCCATGCTCCTCGCTGAATGATACTTGCCTTGCACACCATCATGTGGCCCCACCGTGGGAGAGAGAGCAAATTCAACCTGCCATTCTCTCCCAGACCAACTGAAGCCAGTGCTCTAAAAATCTATCCTCCAGATGTGGTCCCCAGTGTCCTAGATGACGGATGGTTGACAACGCTTGGTCCAAGTTCTCTACCTGTGAAACAAACTGTTTCGTCCTCCTCTCCCCTCCTCTCCTCTCCTCTCCTCTCCTCTCCTCTCCTCTCCCCTTCCCTCCCCTCCCCGCCCCGCCCCGCCCCGCCCCGCCCCGCCTCTCCTCGCCTCGCCTCGCCTCGCCTCGCCTCTCCTCTCCTCTCCTCTCCTCTCCTCTCCTCTCCTCTCCTCTCCCCTCCCCTCCCCTCCCCGCCCCGCCCCGCCCCGCCCCGCCCCGCCTCTCCTCGCCTCGCCTCGCCTCGCCTCGCCTCGCCTCTCCTCGCCTCTCCTCTCCTCTCCTCTCCTCTCCTCTCCTCTCCTCTCCTCTCCTCTCCTCTCCTCTCCTCGCCTCCCCTCCCCACCTCTCCTCTCCTCTCCTCTCCTCTCTTCTCCTCTCCTCTCCTCTCTCCTCCCCTCCCCTCCCCTCCCCTCCTCTCCTTGCCTCGCCTCTCCTCTCCTCGCCTCGCCTCTCCTCTCTTCTCCTCTCCTCTTTTTCTGCCCCCCTCTCCTCCCCTCCCTTCTCCTCTCCTCCCCTCCCCTTTCCTCTCCTCTCCTCTTTTTCTCTTCTCCTCCCCTCCTCTCCCCTCCCCTCCCCTTTCCACTCCTCTCCTCTTTTTCTCCTTCCCTCCCCTCCCCTCTCCTCTCCTCTCCTCCTCTCCCCTCCCCTGTCCTCTCCTCTCCTCTCTTCTCTCCTCTCCTCCTTTTCCCTCTCCTCTCCTCTTTTTCTGCTCCCCTCTCCTCCCCTCCCTTCCTCTCTACTCTCCTCTCCTCCCCTCCCCTGTCCTCTCCTCTCCTCTCTTCTCCTCTCCTCTCTTCTCCTCTCCTCTCCTCTCCTCTTTTTCTGCTCCCCTCTCCTCCCCTCTCTTCCCCTCCCTTGACCTCTCCTCCCCTCCCCTTTCCTCTCCTCTCCTTTTTCTCCTCTCCTCCCCTCCTCTCCCCTCCCCTCCCCCTTCCACTCCTCTCCTCTTTTTCTCCTCTCCTCCCCTCCCCTCCCCTCCCCGTCCTGTCCTGTCCTCTCCTCTCCTCTCCTCTCCTCTCCTTTCATCTCCCATTACTTCCCTTCCCACCTCTGTGTGTAGATTTATCAGTCTGGGATCTTCACCTTTCTTTTATCTTTCCTTTCCTCCTTCCCTTTATTTCTCTTACATATATAGTCATTTCATTTTATGCCTTGTTATGATAACCAAATATACTACACAAATACTCAAGTCAGTATTTCCTTATCTTTTGCCCTCAGTGGAGCACTTACTCAACCAGACACTTAGAACTATAGTAACTGTGGCTCCTGTCAACGTCCTCATACATGGGCAGATGTGTCTTGGTGAACAACAGACACACTCATTCCCTCACCATTTTGACCAATGGTTTAGCTTCAGACAAATCCTGTATCTCGCAGAGCTGATCCTCAGTAGAATCAACGTTGCTTTTCATAGGAGTCCCAGAGTTCCAGTTCCTTACTAGAAATTGTTGCAGTTTCCCAGTTCATCACAGAGATCACAGAGCAAGCCGAACTTGCCCCCTAAGCCCAACATTCCAGCACAGTGACTGGTACAACAACTGCATTGTAAAAGACCAAGAGAGTTTAAACTCGTGCCCCAACGGATGACCCACACAGAACACAAGGGCAGAACTAATTGTACGCAGTGGGTTACAACATAAAGATAGGATGCTGGTTGGGAGAGATGTTGAAGATATGACATGGGGAGACAGGATGAACTGGAGGGAGAGAGTAAGGGGGGATATGATCCAGATATATTAGTTCTCTAAAGTCTCTGTAGGACCATGACTGGGGTGGCATTATGTCCCAGTGGTGGTGTGCTTGTGTGGCATGCATAAGTTCCTAAGTTCAATCCTCAGCATCACACAAAAGAGACTGTGATTCCTTATTGGAAGCTGAGGCGTTGAGCTCTGATATTAACTTGCCAAGAGCTAGGGTGTACAGAGAACTCTCAGTAAGTGAATTTCAACTCTCCTCTACCCTACGTCTGGTGTCTTTATTTTTTTCTGTTTAGTTTCTAGTTTTTCCAAATATTTAGTCTTTTGAGATAAATGGACACCATGAAGCTGAGATTCATCATAGTGTCAGGTCTCAATTTCAGAGATATTATAACGAACCTGTGATTTGGTAAACAGTAGAGTAAGACACCAAACCAAATGTAGCTATGTCCCATGCACATTTTTCTAAGCAGTAGGGATAGCATCACTTATCCTCATGAATTTATTGGGAGAAAAGATCAAGGTTCAGCTATATGAATGACAGCTATGAAGAGCAGATCAATCAATGTGAGTCCTGGGAAACGATTATTATTATTGGTTCCCATCAAGGATATGTCAGTGCTAAGCTTTAACTCCGGGCCATGGAGCTGTCTGCAAGCTTCTTGAGCTTGGGTCTGGGGTGCTCATTACAGGCTTAAACAGAAGACTTGCTGACGTGGCATCAACAAGATGTGCTTCTGAAGGTGGAGCTTCCGTCAACCTGGGGGACACTTCGTTTTTCTCGGAGCAGTCTGTTGCCCTCCTAAGCTCTCTCCATTCACAGCCTTCCACTGATCCCTTGCCTATCCACATTACCCCTTCATGACTGCCTTCCTCTTCTTCCATCCAGAACTGGTTGCTTCAAATGCAATGATGGACCATTAGAAATGCATTCCTAGCTGTTGGGCTAAGTCAATAGTGGCTACGTCCAAGAGTCACAAAAAAGCGGCAAAAATCAATCAGTAAGAACATTCTTTGTGATCCGTGAGGACCGGCTAGCGGGCTTGCAGCTGGCCGCCGTCTTCCCTCGGGTCCGGTCGCTGCGGACTGCCTGCTGGTGGCTGGGTTCAGGTGCGTGGACAGAGACTTGGCCTAGCAACGAATACCCGGTTGGACCCTTGCTGGCCCCCACAGCCAGGGAAGGTCAGCAGGAGCTCTGTGCACCTGCAGCTCAGAGGTTGTCCCTGATCCCTGGGGACCAGCTAGCAGGCTTACAGCCGGCCGCTATCTTCCCTGGGGTCGCTGAGGACTGCCTGCTGGTGGCTGGGTTCAGGTGCGTGGACAGAGACTTAGCCTGGCAAAGAACACCTGGTCAGGCTCTTGCTCACGCCCAGAGCCAAAGGAGGTTGGAGATAGTTCTGTGCACCAACAGCTTGGCAGTGCACACAGAGCCAGATCAGCTTGGCCAGCAGTCTCTGTGCCAACCCAAGAGGGCACCAACCTGCTAGTGGGTCGGTGCCTGGAATACAGCCAGAGGCTGACATCATGCCTCAGGACACCACAGACAGCTAACATGACAGAGCCATGTGGACTGAGAGTACTACCATCTAGGTTCTAGCAGCCCAACCAGGGAACCTCCAGTCCTGTAGGGAATCCAGTGGTTAGACAGAGCCCTGAGACCTGCCACCATTTTAGAGCTGGTGGCCTGAACAGGTCACCATAGAGAACCAACAGAGGAAGCCAGGACACCATAAAGATCTAACAGACTAGCCCAGATCGGTGGAGGAAAAAAAATTCTGATTCTTAAGAGCTAGCAACAAGGCAGGCCAGGAGGAGACAGCGGGAGGCCAATTGCAGGTCCAGCAGCGAGTCTTGGGAAGACTTAGATCCAGCACAGCAGAGCTGAGGAGGTAACTGAGAGCCCAGTAACTGAAACCTCCCGGTTTCCACCCCGGGAGCTCGGACGCCCTTTACGACAGCAGCGCCAAACACCAGGCTCACAGGATCCTCAAACACCAACCACTAAGAACAAGACCAACTAACTCCAGAGATAAACAGATGGCAAAAGGCAAATGTAGGAACGTTACAAACAAAAATCAAGGCAATATGGCACCATCTGAACCCAATTTGCCAACCACTACAAGTCCTGGATACCCCAGCACACCAGAAAAACAAGAGTTGGATATAAAAACACTGGTCATGATGCTGCTAGAGGAACACAAAAAAGACATAAACAAATCTCTTCAAGAAATGCAGGGGAACATCAATAGGGTAGAAGCTCTTACAATCCAAACACAAAAATCACTTAAAGAACTCCAGGAGAATATAGGCCAACAGAGAGAAACCAATAAAGAGGAAATAAGAAAATCAGTTAAAGAAATGCAGGAGAACTTGAAACAACAGGCAGAAGTCATGAAAGAGGAAACACAAAAATCTCTTAAAGAATTACAAGAAAACACAAACAAATGAAGGAACTGAGCAAAACCATCCAAGATCTGAACACAGAGGTAGAAACAACTAAGAAAACACAAAAGGAGGCAACTTTGGAGATAGAAAACCTTGGGAAGAAATCAGGGGTCATAGATGCAAACATCAACAACAGAATACAAGAGATAGAGATAAGAATCTCAGATGCTGAAGATAACATAGTAACCATTGACTCCACAGTCAAAGAAAACACAAAATCCAAAAGGCTTGTAACCCAAAACATCCAGGAAATCCAAGACACAATGAGAAGACCAAACCTAAGGATTATAGGGATAGATGAGAGTGAAGATCTACAACTTAAAGGGCCAGCAAACATCTTTAACAAAATTATGGAAGAAAACGTCCCTAACTTAAAGAGAGAGATGCCCATGAATATACAACAAGCTTATAGAACTCCAAACAGACTGGACCAGAACAGAAATACCTTCCGTCACATAATAATCAAAACCCCAAATGTACTAAACAAAGAAAGAATATTAAAGGCAGTAAGAGAAAAAGGCCAAGTAACATATAAAGGAAGACCTATCAGAATCACACCAGAATTCTCTCCAGAAACCATGAAAGCTAGAAGATCCTGGGCGGATCTCATGCAAACCCTAAGAGAACACAAATGCCAGCCAAGATTACTATACCCAGCAAAACTTTCAATCAACATAGATGGAGAAATCAAAATATTCCATGACAGGACCAAATTTACACAAGATCTTTCCACTAACCCAGCTCTACAAAGGATAATAGGAGGAAATCTCTAAGACAAGGAGGGAAACTGCACCCAAGAAAAAGCAAGATAGTAACCTGCTTTCATCAAACTCAAAGGAAGACATCTACTCAAAAACAAAAATAACATCAAAAATGACAGAAACAAATAATCACTATTCCTTAATATCTCTTAACATCAATGGACTCAATTCCCCAATAAAAAGACATAGACTAACAGACTGGATATGGAAACAGAACTCTACATTTTGCTGCATACAGGAAACACACCTCAGAGGTAAAGACAAACACTACCTTAGAGTAAAAGGCTGGAGGACAATCTTGCAAGCAAATGGTCGCAGGAAGCGAGCTGGAATAGCCATTGTAATATCAGATAAAATTGACTTTCAACCCAAAGTCATCAAAAGAGACACAGAAGGTCACTTCTTGCTGGCCAAAGGAAGAATCCACCAAGAAGAACTCACAATACTAAACATCTACGGTCCAAATGCAAGGGCACCCTCATTTGTAAAAGAAACTTTACTAAAGCTCAAAGCACACATTGCACCTAACACAATAATTGTGGGGGACCTCAACACTCCACTATCCTCAATGGACCAATCAGGAAAAGAGAAACTAAATAGAGACACAGGGAAACTAATTGAAACGTTGGACCAATTGGATTTAACAGATATATATAGAACATTTCATCCTAAAGCAAAAGACTATGCCTTTTTCTCAGCCCCTCATGGTACCTTCTCCAAAATCTATTTTCTATACTTCTATTATCTATTAAATATATATATTAATAAATCCATCATTTATTGCTTATATATGCACGTGTTAATATCTATCTCTATATTGAGATGAAACTCTTATTCATGAGGATTAAGCTGTTTGGTACCTTTAAAGTGTTTAGAATCTGTAATATGGACTTAGTTACCTTCAATTAGAAAAAGAGTTGTTTCTGATGTCCTTTGATTTCACCCACAAAGAATAACACTGAGTCTTCATACCTGAGAGTTGGTGGTAGACAGGTATTGTCTGACCTTTCTGGTTGATTCTGACTGTGGAGGAGACTCTGATACTTACATAAATTCAGCTTTTGCTTACAGACAGAGATGCCAAAGAATGAAATTGTCAGATCTGCCTTGAAAGTAGGTGTACACACACACACACACACACACACACACACACACACACACAGAGAGAGAGAGAGAGAGAGAGAGAGAGAGAGAGAGAGAGAGAGAGCTTTTGCCTCTTCTCAGTTTTGAGCTCTTGCAGTGGCTGAAGGAACTGCCCACACTGTGAGGAGGCAGAGCCATGTAAACTTAAGCCAGAGCTTTGGACCCTGGAGACCTCCCTGGTCTCTGTGGGTTTGGAGGAGTTGAGAGGAAAGCCTCTCACTTATGCTTTCTAGAGACTGAGGAGGATGGACAGAGGCAAGAACACTTCTTTGTCACCCTCAGTTCACATCCATGGACATTAATGCTGTGTTCCTAAATTTCAGGCCCTACTCTTGGTACTGATAGGTCTGATGATCATAGGGTAGAAAAATCTAATTGACAAGAGGCTGGAACTGTTGCTTATTGAAAGCATATCTGTCACATACAGCCACAGCATCGGTGTTTACAGTAACAAGAGGTAGAAGAAACTAGATGTCCTTTGAGAGCAACCCAAATGGAACATTGTTTAGCCTTAAAGAAGAGAAGAATTCTTATGCTACAACATGGCCAACCTTGAAGACATTGTTTTAACTGAGATAGTCACAGAAAGACCAGTAGGGTCTGGAGAGATGGCTCAGAGTTTCAAATTTCAGAGGGCCTGAGTCCAGTTCCTAGTACCCACATGGTGGCTCACAACCATCTGTGACTTCAGTTCTGGTGAATCTAATGCTATCTTCTCACCTCTGCAGGCACTGCACATACATGGTGCAAAGACATACAAGAAGAAAACATTCACATACATTATAAAAAACCTTTAAGACATCAATGCCCTAGAGATATCATCAAACCCTGAGTGAAAAAACTTTTTCTCTTGTTTTCTTTTGTTTTGTTTTGTTTTGTTTTGTTTTGTTTTCTTTTCTTTTCTTTTCTTTTCTTTCTCATTCCTTCATTTTTCTTTCTTTCTCTTTTTCTTTATTTCCTTCCTTCCTTCCTTCCTTCCTTCCTTCCTTCCTTCCTTCCTTCTTTCAGGGGATGGAATAGATTTTTTAAAAAAAGATTTATTTACTCTGTGTATGAGTACACTGTTGCTGTCTTCAGACACACCAGAAGAGGCATCTGATTCCATTACAGATGGTTGTGAGCCACCATGTGGTTGCTGGGAATTGAACTCAAAACCTTTGGAAGAGCAGTCAGTGCTCTTAACCACTGAGCTGTCTCTCCAGTCACCTTTCTTGGTTTTTATAAGACATGGTTTGTCTTCCAGTTTTTGCTACCCTGGAACATATTTTGTAGACCAGGTTGGTCTTGAACTCACAGAGATCTGACCACTTCTGCCTCCTGAGTGCTGGGATTAAAGGGGAAAATCACTACCACCTGGCAAATTTTTTTCTTTTAAAATATATTTTATGTAATCTGTGAAATTCTATGTATTTTGATCACATTCATACCAATTTCCCCCTCCAACATCTCCTGCCCTTCCCCAACATTTTCATATACTGAGAGTCTGAAAATTATTTATATTTAACTGCTTTCTCTCAAAGGCAAAATCTACAAGATTTATAGCAACCAAAAAAAATCTGCAAGTATATGTGTAGAATTTTTTCATAATGTACTATTGATTCCTACTGTTTTCCACTACTTTTATTTTACTTTAGAATATCATTTTTATTCTTTGACAATTGCATACTGTATACAATGCTTATACATTGCATACGTCCACCTCAGTTTCCCCTCCCACTTCCTGCAGACATGTTCTCCTCCCACCCTTGTCTCCTCTCCATTTTTAAATGCGTGGAGTGTGATCCGTGCTGCCTGCTGAGTGGGTGCTTGTCCTGCCAGCTGGACCTTCTGCAGGGAACTGGACCTGTATGTGCAACCATCATGGCACGTCCAGAAGACAACGTCGCACAGCCCTCCCCCCATCCTGCATCTTCCACATTCTACCATGTTTCTACCATGAGATTCACTAATCATGGAGTCAGGTCACTTTTTGTCTCTATGTGTAACCTAGGGTGCTTGTGCAAAGCCTTCTGCATACTTTATCCTTAATCATATGTGCACTAGTGATAAAAACTGTATGAACTCCTGACAGATATATTCATGCTACAACAGATTTCTTTTCTTGTGATGGAATATGCTCTACCCTTTAAAAGTTAAACCAAACAGCACAATATTTAAAAAATACGTATTACCTCTTTATTTCTCTACCCAAATAAGACCAACTTCTTTTTCTGATCAAGCCACACAGTGGGTCCATAGTTGGTAATTTCTGAATGAGGTCAGAAGAATATTACAGAGGATTACAGAATATTAGAGAATACTAAGGATATTGATCTCAATAGCTTTAAAAGTCAGCTTTAATCTTTACTTCAGACGTTTACACTTTGACCAATTAAGATTGTTTTAAACCAACAAAATAAAAGTCTGTGACCTTGCCTTTCTCCCAGGATCATTGAAGACAGAAGCAGTGTATTTTAGATGTCACTCAGCTCAGTGTATTAAATTATCATCCAATGGGATCAGTTTTATTATTATATGTGTGTGGGTAATAAGCATAGACTTTTGAAAACTGTTAGCCAAGACACTTAACATGTTGTCATGAAAACTAACGCTGGATAGCCTCTCAAAAATACTATCAGATTTCCATCGTGTTCTAAGTATCGTGTCTATGGCCATACCACCCTGAACATGCCCTATCTTGTCTGATCTCAGAAGCTAAGTGAGGTCAGACCTGGTTAGTACTTGGATGGGAGGAATATGGGCCTCATGCAGCGCCCACTCTCGGGGTCTTCCGACGAGGTAGCTGTGCTCTGCACAGAGGGCGTAAGGTTAAACCGTCGTCCACATGTATCTGTGCTGTTCAGGGTTGAATGATAAATGTCTCTCTTACTCTTCGGTATTTGCATACTCTGTCCCCAGTTGGTGATCCTGTTTGGGAATGTTTGGGAGGCATGGACTTGCTGAAGGGGGTGCGAAACTGGGGTTGGGCTTTGAGGTAACATGCCCAGCTAACATGCTCTCTGCTTTCAGCTTGTGGTTCTAGGGGAGAGCGGCTAGCTTCCAGTTCCACTGTGCCAACATGGACTCAACCCTCTGCAACCAGTAGCATAAATACTGTTTCTTCAGTAAGCCGCATTCGTCCTGGTGCTTTATCGCAGCAACAGAAAAGTAACTATTTTAAATGCCCATGGTGGACGACAATCTTCCAAATAGCAGGAACCAGCTCTATGTCTTCAGGGTTAATGTTGCGCTCTGTAACCAGGAAGGAAAGGACTGGATCTCAGTGGCCTCTGATGTCTAACACCCATGGTTACTGTAGAGAAATAAAGAACAGTCAGTGTAAAATGCATGCTAGATGATGGCGGTGGTGACGGTGTTCACAGTCGACGCACGCTGGGGTAGTGTACTGGTGCTTGGATTCTAGTGCCATGTACATGGGCATCTTTATTTTAACTCAGCCCAGAGACGTTTAACCCAGAGGGTTATGCAATTTCCCAGAACAAAAGCCTTCAATCTGCTATGTGCTGACAGCAGTATCACCATAATTACCATAGTCACCATTGTCATCAGCATCACCACCACCTCCACCACCATCACCACCACCACCATCACCATCACCATCACCACCACCATCACCATCATCACCTCCACCATCACCATCACCACCATCATCACCATCCCCATCACCATCACCACCACCATCACCATCATCACCTCCACCACCATCAGCACAACCATCACCATCCCCATCACCATCATTCCCTCTCAAGTCCGAGGCTAGTTGTTAGTGCTAACATCAGGAGTGATGCCAAGAGATAGGAAACTCAGCCCAGACAGGCTTTAGTGGAAGTGAATTTATTTGTTCACAGAGGGGAGTAGACCAAACTTCAGGTAGGATTAGATTCAGGAATTCAGCAGTCAATAGGACTTGTACTAGTTTTGATTTTCTTTTGTTGACACTATTATCAATAAAAAAAAGTCAATTTTTTTTAAACAAAGACTTGTCACCAGAAGTAACTCGGATGGCCAAGAAGCACCTTAAGAGATGTTCAACATCATTAGTCATCAGGGAAATGCAAATCAAAACAACCTTGAGATTCCACCACACATCAGTCAGAATGGCTAAGATTAAAAACTCAAGGGACAACAGGTGCTGGCGAGGATGTGGAGAAAGAGGAACACTCCTCCACTGTTGGTGGGATTGCAAGATGGTAAAACCCCTCTGGAAATCAGTCTGGTGGTTCCTCAGAAAATTGGGCATGACACTTCCAGAGGACCCTGGCATACCACTCCAGGCATATACCCACAGGATTCCCCGGCGTGCAATAAAGACACATGCTCTACTATGTTCATAGCAGCCTTATTTATAATAGCCAGAAGTTGGAAGGAGCCCAGATGTCACTCAAAGGAAGAATGGATACAGAAAATGTGGTATATTTATACAATGGAATACTACTGAGCAATTAAAAATAATGAATTCATGCAATTTGTAGGCAAATGGTTGGATCTGGAAAATATCATCCTAAGTGAGTTAACCCAATCACAAAAGAATACCCATGAAATGCAATCACTGATAAGTGGATATTAATGAGCCCAGAAGCTCTGAATATTCAAGGCACATTTAGCAAATCAAAAGATTCCCAAGAGGTAGGAAGGAGAGGACCCTGGACCTGAAAGGAGTGGATCCAGTTTTGTAGGAGAGTACCAGAATAGAGCAGAGAAATGGTGGGGTGATGATCGGGGAATAGGTGGAGGGAAGAGGACATATGGGACATATGGTCTGGGGGAAACGGGGAAAAGGGAAAGCCTTCGGAATGTAAACAAAGAATATAGAAAATTTAAAAAAAATTTAAAAAAGAATGTATCCAATAATAAATAAATTAAAAAAAGTCTGCTTTATGGTTAAGACTTAGTTTCATTTTTTGTTTATGTATGTGTTTATGTGTTTATGTAAGGGAATGTGCATTTCATAAAACACAAATAAGACAATAGAAAATAATGAAAAAATCTAACAAGGAAATTTTGAGATCTGGTGTCTGATGTGGATTTACTGTCTCCAGCTCCTCAGTTCCTCTATGAAGGATGAACTCCAGCCGCTGTCACGTAAAGGGTTCGGATCGTGTCACAATGCCTCTTCCCTCATGCACTTGGGTCCGCCCCCTACACTTCAGCCACTGTGGTGACAAGCCATTCCTGAACCAGCTTTGGGTCTCAAGAGAAGTACATGGACCACAACACCGTCCCCTGAATCATACTAACCTTGATCAACATCCATCAGCAGGAGCAAAATTAGCCCATGTCAAAAATATCACCCCGTGTGTCAGCCTCGATTCCCGAACACTCAGCTTGTTGAAAGGGTAGTAGGATAAGTTGCAGGCTGTGAGACACTCCATGTGAAGATGGTGTTACACGGCATTCCATCAGAAGAGGCTAGCTGCTGCTCTCTACTGGGCTGTGTGGATTCATTTGTCTACCTTTATTTAAAATAATCCTGATCAGAAATGAAAAGCTTGGTGTTCTGCCTTCTCTTAGGTAGGGAAATGGCATGGGTTTCCTAGAAGAAAGTCAGGGTGCTAAGCCACACGGGGAAAGTGGGCCTCAATAATGACTCGACTCTGAAAGCAGGCAGAGGAGAGCGCTCATTCGTGGTCTAGACTCTTAGCGTCCACAGCACACACGCCCAAAGGCAGCCTTGACCTCCTTGTTCCGCAGGCTGTAGATGAGAGGGTTGAGCATAGGGGTCACCATGGTATATGACAGGGACACCACTTGCTTGCTCTCAGGAGAGTAGCTGGCCTTGGGGCGCAAGTGGATGACCCCTGTTGTGCCATAAAACAGAATTACCACTATAAGATGGGAGGCGCAGGTGGACAGGGCCTTGTGGCGCCCAGAGGCTGATGGCATCCTAAGGACAGCAGCCAGAATCATCACATAGGATGTGGCTATGAGACAGAAGGGAACCATGATGACAAGGACGGTGGCTACGAACACACTGGCCTCGAAGACTCTGGTGTCTGCACACACCAGGCTCAGCAGAGGTGCTATGTCACAGAAGAAGTGTCGGATGCCACGTGGCCCACAGAAGGGGAAGTTAAATAGCCAGATGGTTAAGAAGAGTGCAACAGGGATTCCAGCCAGCCAGCAGGTTGCAGCTAGCAGGTAGCAGAGCTGCGGGCTCATGATGGCGCCATAGCGCAGTGGTCTGCATATGGCCAGGAAGCGGTCCCAGGCCATGACCGTGAGGAGGAAGCACTCAGATGTGACACAGGACAGCACAAGGAGCATCTGCAGGGCACAGCTCGTGGGGGACACCCCGTGTCCAGGCTGCAGCAGGGTCACCAGCAGACGGGGCGCCACGTCCAGTGAGAAGCAGATCTCCACCAGGGCCAGCTGGCGCAGGAAGAAGTACATGGGTGTGCGGAGGCCTGAGTCCAGGCTGGTGAGCAGGACGATGAGCATGTTGCCCAACATGGTGAGCAGGAAGGCTGCCAGGAAGAGCGCTGCGAGCATTGGGCGTAGCGAGGGCACGTGTGCGAAACCCAGCAGCACGAACTCCAGCTCGCGTGCGCAGCTTTGATTGGCCCAGGGTGGCGCTGCCCAGGAGGGTGGCATGGGCCCAGGACTGGAAGACACTGTGTTAAAGACCAGGGAGGAGCTCTGTGGAGGGCTGAGGGAGGAGTAGATGAAGTGAGAACTGTGCCTGTAGGTTCCATCTACTATAGCCACAGGAACATCTATCCAAATGCAAATCAAATCCCCTTACAACCAAGGTCTTTGAAACTCCTCAGTTAAAGCCTTGGGCAAATGGAGTGACCTCCCTCCTCTCCGTGTCGCTGGTGTGTGTCTACAGATCTCCTCCAGCAGATGTGCAGCCCCCAGAGTCTGCACTGTCTGTTCTCTCTCCTCCCGGCACCCCTTCTTGTCGGTCTGTAAGGATGGATGTGTGTGCCGGTTCTTGGCTACATCTCCACACAGTTTCCTCTAGTCTCTAACAGGTTCTTAGGATCCTCAAAACCTACCACTCTCCCTCCACTGCAGCATGACACCCCAGGGCCTTTGCCTCTACACAGTCCTGTTCCCTCTCTGTGCTGACTCTGTTAGAGTGCTCTCAGTCTCCAGGGACATATGAAAATGTCATGTTTGCCAAGATGGCTCAGAGAATAAAGGAACTTGCCACTAAGCAGGGAGCCCTGGGCTCAATCCTCTGTGCTGCAGAGTGGCAGGGAAGGGCCGGCCCTGTCAGATGTTCTCTGACTTCTGCCTGGGACATGCATGGGCGCCGTCCCTCCTCCCCTCACACATCAATAGATGCGGCCCTCTGAGGCCTGCAACACGATGGCCAGAATAAAACAAGCACCGCCCTCTACTCTCTGCACTTTCTGACTGTAGTTTTAATTGAACAAATACTAGATGAAATTTACCTCCTTTTCAACAAAGCCTGTTCGTTCTGTAGCCTGTGAGCACCATGGGTCCTGATACTCCATCTTCAGCCCAGAACATTCTTCACTAAATACTGCCAAAACTTGTCTCTCATGTGAGTTTTGTGAAAAATCAATTTTGAGTAAAATATATGGAATTTCTGAGGCTGGGGAGACGGCTCCGTGTGCACAGTACTTGCTACACGTGCAGGAAGATCAGAGTTTAGATCGTCATCACAATAAAGCAGGGTGCTGCCTCTGTAAACGCCAGCGTGAATCACAGGCGATGTGCTACAGAGGCAGGAGCATCCTGGGCCTGCTCAACAGCCAGGGTCTGCCTGAAACAGGGCTCCACATTCAGTGACATGCCCTGTCTGAGAAAATAAGGTAGAGGCATTGGGGCGATGGTGCAGTGGGTAAGAGAGCTTGCTGTGAGAGCCTGGCGAGCTGTGTTCAAATTCCCAGCACCCACGTAAAAACCAGCTTGGCTTTCCCTGCTCATAACCACAGTGTTGGGGGAACAGAGACAGGTGCACCACGAGAGTTCTCTGGACCATCAGTGCAGGTGAAATGGCAAGCGTTGGTTCGCTGCGGGGCTGAGTCTTAAAGACGTGGGCAGAGAAGGGTAAGACACAGTGACCTCCTCTGGCTTCTGCGTGAGTGCCCATGCACACGCTCACGCTCACCCAAGTGCACGCTAGACGCATGAACATCAAAACGTTTTAAACATTAAAAGAAAAGGCGAACCATGAGTGAAGACACTGCCACTGACCTCTAGCCTCCACATCTTAATTCTACTGTGCACCAGCAAGTATACCTTCACATGCACATACTGCAGTAGTCCACAGCTCGTGTGCACAGGGGCGCACGAGCGCGCGCACGCGCACACACACACACACACACACACACACACATACACTTGAGGGGCGTGCGCACTGTGCACTCAGATGCTGATCTCCGTGTACTGAGATCTAGTTATAGTCCAGACATGGGCATTGTCATGAAGACTCCTGTTTCAATGCAATGTAAAGAATGCTCCCCAATTACCTCTGATGTTTAATAGAAGCTGAACAGCAAATGTCTGTGCAGAGAAGAGAGGAAAGCTGGACCTCTCCCAGACTGGGGCCAGAGCGAGGAAAACCAGAAAGTTCACTATTAGGTAGGTGAGGGCCCAGGAGCAAAAGGGCCACACAGCAGGTATAAGAGGAGGAGGAAGACGGGGAAGAGGACAAGGAGGAGGAGGAAGGGGAAGAAGAGGAGGAGGAAGAAGAGGAGAAGGAGGAGGAGGAGGAGGAGGAGGAGGAGGAGAAGAAGGAGGACACCGTAAGGTCAGGCAGAAGGAGGACTCTCCAAGGCAGCTCTCCACGAGGACAGACAGCTACAGCAGAGGGAGATAAGGTGAAACTAAATGAAAGTCACCGGGGTGTGTAGCTGGGAAGGAGCTAGATAGCATAGAGTGTTAGGGGTCTGCTCTGTTATTGTGCTTAAAGTGTGTTGAATAAATTAGTGGGTCTCAATCACAATAATTTGGGAGGTAGCCAGGTTAGAAAACACTGCCACCTTTAAACTTCACCCTACACAGACACACACACACAGACACAGACAGACAGACAGACACACACACACACACACACACACACACACACACACACACACACCTGAGACTGGGTCATGTTCAAATATATCCAAAGTTCAGTGACTTCAAAGCCCTCCTTTAAATACTCAGTGCATGAAAATCAAGCTTACTTGTCTCATAGTGACCACATTTTTGTTGGGAACACATCCCAAATTCATCCATCCATCCATCCATCCATCCATCCATCCATCATTCATTCATTCATTCATTCATTCATTCATTTATCCGTCCAATTCAGAAGGCAATTCTGAGCAGATACTCTAGCAAAAACTGGTCTTGGATCCAGGTTTGACCTGTTCCTCAACTTCTGATGCTTCGGCCGACACAGGGGCCCCCTTCTTCAGAGGTGGGGCGTGGTGCACTGAGGGTGTCATAGAGTGACATCCTAACACCTGGTTCTACGTGGAGGCTCTACTGTGGCCCACGGGACATTTCCACAGCAGTATTTGCTGCACACGCGTATCCCCGGAGCTTAAGACAATGCCTGGTGAAGTCACATCATATTTACACCTTGTTGTAAGTGAAGAATCAATATTTACCAGATGGATGAACAACTCTGCCTTGTTCATAATCCCACCTCTAGTTTTTATGTCCATGCCTGGCACGAATACCAGAAACTCAGAAGTACTTTCTGAGCACCTGGAGACAGCCAGTGTTCTCATGCTCCCTTGCCTTAGATCATATTTATAGTTTCGCACACTCTCACCTGCCCGTCTCTCTTGCTGCATGCTGGCTTCTTACACCCACCTTGGTGTCAATGCTGTCCCCTCCTTCCCACACAGGCCTGCACCTGAGCCAGCCCCAGACTGTGCGGCACCTGGCTGTGCAGCTCCACATGTGGAAGTGATGTCTATCACGAATGAAACTGTGAGGTGGACTGGTGGGTGTGAGGGCTTGGTTTGCATGAACAAAGACCGAGTTCAATTCCCAGTAGCCAGGCTTGCCCGCCTATGCCTGGGACCCCAGGAATGGGCTGGGAAACATACACAGGCAGATTCCCAGAGCTTGCTGCCATCTGTCTTAGCAAAAAAGGACTGATTCAGTGTTTCAAAGTAATAAGGTGTGGAGAAAAAAGATACTCTATTTCAGTGGCCCTTACCCTGGGTGTCTCAGTTCCTTTAGATTAGAACAATCCTTTCACAGGGTGTGTGTAAGACCATCTGCATATCAGATGTTTTCATTACAGTTCCTCATAGTAGCAAAATGATAGTTATGAAGAAGCAACAAAATGAGTTTATGTTTGGGGGAGCATGCGAAACTGTATTACAGGGCCATAGCAGGAGACGGTTGCCGACCGCTGGTCTACACGCTGCTCTGGCCTCTGCATACGTGTGCACGGGCACACACACTATCACATCCATGTGCATGTACATTACCCCCATGGGGGAGCAGATCTGTCTGAAGAATGTGGCAGAAGAAATTGAAACAGACTGACATCCTTTTCAACTCCAAGAGGAAAGAGATGCTCTTAGCTGTCTCGCTAGCGATATGGTTGGTTGACTATAGATCAGAGCCCTGCATTCAGGATTTTCTAACAGACTTGGGGGTCCTATGTCTAAAAACAATGAAATGGAATTTTATAAACAATGCACTCTGTGCACCATTAGTGGTACCATCTCCTCAGCAATCTCATCAGCATAGGTCGTAACTACCTTTCACATAATGAGCACTGCATGCTTGTAACTCATATTTCTTCCTGTCTCATTGACAACCACAATTCATTTTTAAAAACACGTTCACCTAAATGAGGAATGAATACAGTGTGTGTGTGTGTGTGTGTGTGTGTGTGTGTGAGAGAGAGAGAGAGAGAGAGAGAGAGAGAGAGAGAGAGATCTTAACAAGGAGGTATTGATGCCTAAAATTCCTTCCAGAGGTCACATCCCTGGCTACTGCTGGTGGATTGGATGTGCGGGAAGAGGATGGAGCAGTTGAGACATAATTGCTAGGAGTCTGACCATAGTCACGGGGTGAGAGCATTTGCTCAGACTGAAAGATTCAAGGGCGTGGGAGGGGAACAGAGTCCGTGAGAGTTCCCTGCTGGTAGTGGAGAAGGCAGTTGGGTTTACAGACTGCAGCTCGGATGCAGGGCTCAGTGTAACGGTATTTGAACCTCTGAAGTATGGGGAGTCTCCAGCCAGCATTGCTTCACAACAATGAGAGAGAATTGGCTTCTCTGTGCGCTCCTCTGTAAGACTAGCTCTGACAATCCCAAAGTTTGTGGCTTCCATGTGGGGAAACAGAAAAGTTAGATAAGTTTCCTGGAGCAAAGTGTAGATGTGCGCTCAGGATGCCAGCCACAGAGAGGCAGTGTCCTGTGCTGCCTGAATAACACTTCCAGTAAGCCATTCCGTGTCAGCTCTGCCTATCCCCCTGTGTGCTTTTCCCAAACCACACGGAATGCGCGAATGGTACAAAGGATGCCCAAATCCCCGTTTACCTGGTGGCTATGGCGAGTGTTGATGCTGAGACCTTGCTCCTGCATTCCCTGCTGTCAGTGGCAGAGCTCAGATGTCGCTGGCTCAGATATGGGATTCCTCCTTTCTCAGCATGTGACAGAGAAGTAAACAAGAACCCCCACATCTCTGAATATTCATTCCATCTCAAGGAAACCACGTCACCATTCTTTTTGAAGAAGTCCGATGGACCTTATTTTGGCAGCGTGGTGTCTGCAGTTAATGGAGGGTAGGATGGATCTTGATAAGAAGTTGACTCTTAAGTCCATGATGCACAGCCTTTGTCGGCTAAGTCTGTGTTAGCTTGGTTAGGGCAGTCATCACACGAAGTATTCATGTATGGAACATCTCATGAAAACCCACTGCAGAGCGGGGAGGGGAAGGGATGGTGGAAGGAGAGGAGAAGGAGGGAGGGACAAAAGGAGGGAGGGAAGGAAGAAAGAATGGGAAGATGGAAGGCAGGGAGAGGAAGGAAGGGTGGGCGGGAGGAGGCCAGGAGAGAGGGAGGTGTAAACATGTAAAGGAAACTAGTCAGGAAGAGGAAGGGACGTGAATCTAATGGGGACAGAAGAGCTTTCATCACACAACCTTATTCCCTTAAACAAGGAAAGTATGTTTAGGGAACCACGAGATACTGCTAGTTGCTGTTAGTCCACACAGAGTCAGAACAGTGTCTTTGTCAGGATGGTGAGGGAATCAGCTCAGGCTGATCAATGGGAGAGTGCTCACTTCCTAGCAATGTGCCTGGGATGCAGGTCAGCGGGCAGAGGGCCTCCCTAGCAGGCCTAAGCCCTGGCCTCAGTCCCTGCACCTGGGCATGGCTGTGCACACTGTAACCCCAGTGCTTGGGAGGTGGAGGCAGGAGGACCAGGAGCTCTAGATCATCCTTTACTGCACGATGACTTTGGAGTCAACTTGTACCACACAGGACTCTCCTTTCTATTCATGGAAATTTCTCTGAGATCCTGGGAGACTCTCATTCATCTCTGAGTCTTGGTTTCCACACAGATAAAGTGGGATCAATAAGAGCTAAACTGCGGTATTGAAACAATAAAATTCAATGTCGGGATGCTTGGGTCTCTGACAGGCATGGTTCCTGCCACTTGCTCTCATGACTGGGAATTCCATGTAACAAGTAAGAATAGAAAAAAAGAGGGGCTCAGCTTGCTGTTCTTCCTGAGGGCCCAAGCTCAGTGCCCGGGACCCGACTCAGGTGGCCCCAGGTGCAGCCTCTTCTGTAAGCACATATGTAAATAAAATAGATCTTAAACATATGAAGCTTACCAGAAATTCCATCACTACAGATCATCCCTGTGAGTATTTGCCACATTTTCTCAATATGAATGTGTGTGTGTGTGTGTGTGTGTGTGTGTGTGTGTGTGTTTGTGCTCACACGTATATACACATGGGTATGTGGCAACCAGAGGTTAACATCAGGTGTCTTCCTCTGTCACACTCCATCTTACTTTTTACGAAAGGGTCTCTCACTCACTCTAGAGGGATGTCTGGCCAGCGAGCTCCCAGGATCAGCCTAACCCCTCCTCTCCTTGCTTCCTCCCTCTAGGAGCCTTTCATTCATCTCTGAGCCTTGGTATGAACACATACACAGTGGGACTGAGAAGATCCAGGCTCCCGTACTGAGAGGACACAGTTCAGTGTCGGGGTGCTTGGGTACATCTCAGGCGTGGTTCCTGCCACTTGCCCAGCTGAGTCGTCACCCCTGCCCTGCAGACCACTGTAAAAATTAAAATTATAATGGGCTTCAAAGCAGAAGTTGGGCCTTTTGTGTTTTCATCTGTGTGATTATTTCTCACTGTTCCTACAGTTGGCTAGGTAATTGTCTGCATTACAAGTCCAGCAGACAGTCTCCAGCCAGCTCTGTATCAAATGGCTCACACAGACCATCCTTTATTTTGTTGTCAATCCAATGACGTGAACAGAACTGTCCACTTCTTTCATGGAGCTGCACTGAATTGAACTAATGTACCTAAGCCACTGCACTCAGATAGCCCAGTGTGTAGAAGGACTTCCTGCCAAGGCAAATGACCTGCATGGATTCCCAGGATGTACCTGGTGCGAGACACGAGTCCTCAGGCTGTTCTCTGACCGTCACACATGCAGTATCGCTTAAGGCGCCACACACAAGTAAATGAGATTTTTAAAACAGAAAATTTTATAATCCCGGCACACAACCATCACTTATATATGTGCTATTTTATTACTTTACACAGTGAAGTTGTCCTCAGCTTTATAAATACTTTTATATTATGAAGTGTGGGGTATGAAGGTGCACATCTGTACTCCCAACCCTAAGGCGGCTGAAAGAGCAGGGATATGAGTTCTAGAACTACCTTGGTCTACTTAGTCCTGACTTCAAGCCCCACTTCTCCACAAACAATGCAAAGGACATTCGCAGACAAACTTCATGCTTGTCTTGCAGAAGTTGATTGTTTTTAAGATAAGTAAGAGAAGGAAAAGGCATAGAGGAAGTCAGAAGGGACATAAGAAAGACAAAATGGGAGATAAGCGTGGAGAGAGGTGTGAGGAGAAAGGGATGGGGACTGTGAGGAGGAAAGAAACAGTAAGGAAGAGAAAGGTGAGAATGGAGGGGAGGGAGGATGGAAGAGGGGGGAGACAGCAGAGAGGAGGAGGAAGGGTGGGGATTGCCTTGGAACTACTGAGTAACATGCTTTCCTTGAGATCACCATTGTTCTTGAAATCAGATTGGAAATGGGAAGCCCAGATTGGTGTGTCCTTCCCAAACATGCCAGGGATTCTCCATCCCTGCCCCCTGCACCTATCACAGTCTGTTTGGGAAAGTTAATTGTCAAATGATGATTGAGGCAAGAACCCGAAGCTCGGGCACCTTCCCAACCTGCCAAGCAAGGCGGAGACCCCCACTCCTCCATCTTTCCAGCAATGTCCCTGGGTTGCCACACAGGCCCACAGAGACGAAGGCTAGCACTCACCTTCTTGCTCATCTGCAGTCAGGGGTGGTTGAGGGCGAGTCCCAGGAATATCAGCCTCTGACCGGGGATCTGGAGCCATAGGTTTTCCCCAAGGAGTGTAGACTCTGTGCTCATTATCCATCCTCTCTGCACCCAGTGGAGACCTGGGGAGGCAGTGTCTTTCCATTCATCTTTCCAACCAAGGCCTAGGAGGGTCGAGTCAGCCCTGTAAATTGGGAAAGCCAATGGAAAGAGAATGATGGCTGTCGGCAAGGGTCTGGACAGACAAATGCCCTCCTCCTGCCAAGTCAGGAACATAAGAGGCCCGACCCGGCTTGGTGGGGAACTGACAGAATCCGATCAGTGCTGAAGCCGCTGGCGGGTAATCACTCATCTCAGCGCTATGGACATGCTCCCGTGGGGGACTGAGTGGGCGGGGGAGGGGTTGTAAGGCGCATCAACAACAATATTGACCTTGAAACTTACCGTGATGAGGGCCATGTGGGCCATGATAATCCACTCACTCTTCAGGAGACAAGGTAGAAATCTTCCTGTATTAAAAAATGAGGATTTCCCCCAAAATGTTCAATTAAGTAAAAGTAGCTGTTTGCAGAGTGATACGCTGGAGTAGCTCTCAGGAAAAATAAGGGATATGAAGAGAAGGAAGAAAGAGACTAAAGAGGAGGAGAAGAAAGGAGTCAGGAGGAAGAGGAGGGGAAGGAAGGGCAGAGAATGAGGAGAAAGTGGAGGAAGAGGAGGGGGAAGAGGAGAGAGGAGTTTCAGGCATGTGTGTGGAGGCCAGAGGACGATGGGCGGGAGCCCGCTTTCCTCCACCTGTTGGTTCTGGGGATCAGTCTAGGGTCATCACACTTGGTGGCCCCCGACTAGGCGTTCAGACCACTGAGGTCAGAGTCTGTGGGTACACCCACAGCTAAGTGGGGTTAAATCTCTCCTCGAAATGGTAATATTGA
Source organism: Apodemus agrarius (assembly GCA_964023405.1). Classification (NCBI taxonomy): domain Eukaryota; kingdom Metazoa; phylum Chordata; class Mammalia; order Rodentia; family Muridae; genus Apodemus; species Apodemus agrarius. Next base: position 1,028,787 of record OZ030005.1, on the reverse strand, counting down.
ACCCAGAGGACATTACGGTAAGTGAACCTGCCCATCACTGAAAACAAGGACCACATCATTGCACTGTGAGGAACTGAACAAAGCCTGAGTTCCTGGAAGCAGAAAGTGAGCGTGTGCTTCCGGGTCACAGTCCTGGGAAGAGCAGGGGCTGTGAGCAGGCACTCATTCCTCAAGCCTGGAGGTGTGTCTGAGGGCTCCTTGCACAGAGTGGTACTGTAGTTACCTTAAATTCACTGTCGTTAAATGAAGTATGGCATACTCGAAGTGTATGAAGAGACTCGTGTGTCTACACATGAGAGACACACATATACACATATGTGCACATGGTGATGCATATGTTAATTAATGCAATCGAGGCAGTGATGTCATAGTGTGTATGTATATCATGGCCTCCAGCTATGCTCCTTAGATCAGCCCTCATCCCAGCAGGCAGCACTAACTAGACCTGGAGCTTAATAAGAAATAAAAACAAAAGCAAAAACAAACAAACAAACAAACGCCCCCCCCCTGGGATTAAATAAGGAAGGAAGGCTGTGCACGACTGGAGGGAGAGGAAGGGGTGGAGATGACCCGGATCCCCTGAGTATATGTGCGAAATTGTCAAAGAATAAATGAAAATTATTTCTACAGGTTATGCTTTGAGTAGAAGAAAAACCTTTTATTGTCCTCTGATACTTCAATAGAACTTGAAAATGAGCTCTGTGTTTGGCTCAAATATTAAGCCTGATTTAATCTAACCCCTCACCCTAACCCTAACCCCCAACCCTAATCCTAAATTAAACCTGCCTTTAGAACAACCTTAAGACATTCTTTCTGAAAGACTTATAAAGGCATTTACTACATGACCGAAGTTTAATAATTATCTTTAAAAAACATGGCAGAAGCGCACGCCTGTAATCCCAGCACCCTGGGAGGCAGAGACAGGCAGATTTCTGAGTTTGAGGCCAGCCTGGTCTACAGAGTGAGTTCCAGGACAGCCAGGGCTACACAGAGAAACCCTGTCTCGAAAAACAAAACAAAACAAAAAAACATGGCAGAATGCACACAAAGTGCTAGGAAGTAAAGGTAGAAAGATGAGGAATACAAGGCCAGCCTTGGCTACATAGTAAATTTAGGACTGGTCTGAGCTATGTGAGACCTTGTCTTAAACAACAACAACAACAACAAACAAACAAGGATTAATGGACAAATATGTTTCTTTAAAGATTTATTTGTGCATTTTAGTTTTTCTTTTCGCATCAGATATTCTCTTTATTGCATTTCAAATGTTATCCCCTTCCTCATTTCCCCTCTGAAAACTCCTATCCCATCACCCCTCCCCCTGCTCATCACCCTTTCACTCCTGCTTCCCTGCCCTTCTTGGCATTCCCCTACATTGGGGCATCCAGCGTTCCCAGGACCAAGAGCCTCTCCTCACATTGACGCTTGACATGCCATCCTCTGCTACATGTGACTGGAGCCATGGGTCCCTCCATGTGTATTCTTTGGTTGGTGGTTTGTCCCTGGGAGCGCTGGGGGTACTGGGTGATTCAAATTGTTGTTCCTCCTATGGTGCTGCAAAACTTTACAGCTCCTTGGGTCCTTTCTCTAGCTCCTCAATTGGGGACCTCATGCTCAGTCCAATGGTTGGCTGTGAGCGTCCACCTCTGTAGTTGTCTGGCACTGGCAGAGCCTCTCAGGACAAAGCTTTATCAGGCTCCTGTCAGTAAGCACTTGTTGGCATCCACAATAGTGTCTGGGTTTGGTAACTGTATATGGGATGGATCCCCAGGTGGGGCAGTCTCTGGATGGCCATTCCTTCAGTCTCTGCTCCACACTTTGTCCCTGTATCTCCTCCCATGGATATTTTGATCCCCCTTCTAAGAAGGACTGAAGTATCCACACTTTAGTCTTCCTTTTTCTCAAGCTTCATGTGGGCTGTGAATTGCATCTTGGGTATTCCCAGCTTCTTGACTAATCAAGTGTGTTCTTTTGTGATTGGGTTACCTCACTCAGGGTGATATTTTCTAGGTTCATCCATTTTTTACCTAAGAATTTCATTAAATCATTGTTTTTAAAACCTGAGTAGTACTCCATTGTGTAAATGTACCACATTTTCTGTATCCATTCCTCTGTTGAGGAACATCGGGGTTCTTTCCAGCTTCTGGCTATTATAAATAAGGCTGCTATGGACATAGTGGAGCGTGTATCCTTATTACATGTTAGAGCATCTTCTGGGTATATGCCCAGGAGTGGTATAGCTGAGTCTTCAGGTTGTGCTATGTCTGATTTTCTGAGGAACCACAAAACTGATTTCCAAAGTGGTTGCACCAGTTTGCAATCCCACCAGCAATGGAGGAGGGTTACTATTTCTGCACATTCTCACCAGCATCTGCTGTCACTTGTGTTTTTGGTCTTAGCCATTCTGAATGGTGTGAGGTGGAAACTTAGGGTTGTTTTTATTTGCATTTTCCTGATGACTGATGATGTTGAGCATTTCATTAGGTGTTTCTCAGTCATTTGATATTCCTCAATTGAGAATTATTTGTTTAGCTCTCTACTCCATTTTAATAGGTTTATTTGGTTCTCTGGAGTTTAACTTCTTGAGGTTTTTGTTTATATTGGATATTAGCCCTCTATCGGATGTAGGATTGGTAAAGATATTTTCCCAACCTCTTGGTTGCCATTTTGTCTTGTTGATAGTGTCCTTTGCCTTACAGAAGCTTTACAGTTTTATGAGGTCCCATTTGTGGATTGTTGATCTTAGAGCATAAACTATTGATGTTCCATTCAGGAAAATTTCTCCTGTGCCCATGTGCTCGAGAGTCTTCCCCACTTTTCTCTATTAGTTTCAGTGTGTCTGGTTTCATGTGGAGGTCCTTGATCCACTTGGACTTGAGTTTAGTACAAGGAGATAAGAATGGATCAATTTGCATTCTTCTACATGCTGGCTGCCACTTGAACAGTCACCATTTGTTGAAAATGCTGTCTTTTTTCCACTGGACAGTTTTAGCTCCTTTGTCAAAGATCAAGTGACCATAGATGTGTGGGTTCATTTTGGGGTCTTCAATTCTATTCCATTGATCTTCCTGCCTGTCTCTGTACCAATACCATGCAGTTTTTATCCCTATTGCTCTGTAGTATAGCTTGAGGTCAGGGATAGTGATTCCACCAGAAGTTCTTTTATTGTTGAGAATAATATTTGGTATCCTGTTTTGTTTTGTTTTGTTTTTGTAATTCCAGATGAATTTGGAAATTTCCCTTTCTAACTCTATGAAAAACTGAATTGGAATTTTGATGGGGACTGCATTGAATCTGTAGATTGGTTTAGGCAAGATGGCCATTTTTACTATATTAATCCTTCCAATCCATGAGCATGGGAGATCGTTCCATTTTCTGAAATCTTCCTCTATTTCTTTCTTCAGAGACTTGAAGGTCTTGTCATACAGATCTTTCACTTGCTTGGTTAGAGTCACGCCAAGGTATTTTATATTATTTGTGACTATTGTGAAGGGAGTTGTTTTGCTAAGTTCTTTCTCAGCCTGTTTATCCTTTGAGCAGAGGAGGGCCACTGAGTTGCTGGAGTGAAGTTTGTATCTAGCCCCTTGGCTGAAGTTGTTTATTAGGTTTAGGGGTTTTCTGGTGGAATTTTTCAGGTCAATTAAGTATACTATCATAATGTCTGTAAATAGTGATATTTTTACTTCTTCATTTCCAATTTGTATCCCTTTAACCTCATTTTGTTGTCTAATTGCTAGGACTTCAAGTAATATATTGAACAGGTAGGGAGAGAGGGGACAGTCTTGTTGAATCTATGATTTTAGTGGGATTGCTTCAAGTTTCTCTCCATTTAGCTTGGTTTGCGGTACACGGCTTTTGCTATGTTTAGGTATGAGCCTTGAATTCCTGATCTTTCCAAGACTTTTATCATGAAGAGGCATTGGATTTTGTCAAATGCATTCTCAGCATCTAATGACATGATCATATGGGTGGTTTTTTTTAGTTTGTTTATATGATGTATTATGTTGATGGATTTCCCTATATTGAACCATCCCTGCATCCTTGGGATGAAGTCTACTTGATCATGGTGGATGATCATTTTGAGGTGTTTTTGGATTTGTTTTGCGAGAATTTTATTGAGTATTTTTGTGTCTATATTCATAAGGGAAATTGGTCTGAAGTCTTCTTTCTTTGTTGGATCATTGTGTAGTTTAAGTATCAGAGTAATTGTGGCTTCATAGAATGAATTGAGCAAGTGTTCCTTCTGTTTCTATTCTGTGGAATAGTTTGAAGAATATTGGTCTTCTTTGAAGGTCTGAGAGAATGCTGCCCTAAATCAATGTGGTTCTGGTCTATTTGTTGTTGTTGTTGTTGTTGTTGTTGTTGGGAGACTATTAATGACTGCTTCTATTTGTTTAGGGGTTATGGGTCTATTTAGATTTGATTCTTTATCTGATTTAACTTTGGTACCTGCTATCTGTCTAGAAAATTGTCCATTTTATTCAGATTTTTCAGTTTTGTTGAGTATGGGCTTTTGTAGTAAGATCTGATGATTTGTTGGATTTCCTCGGTTTCTGTTGTTATGTCTCTCTTTTCATTTCTGATTTCGTTGATTTGGATACTGTCTCTGTTCCCTCTGGTAAGTCTGGCTAAGGGTTTATCTATCTGGCTGATTTTCTCAAAGAACCAACTCCTGGTTTGATTGATTCTTTGTATAGTTCTTTTTGTTTCTACTTGGTTGATTTCAGGTCTGAGTTTGATTATTTCCTGCTGTCTACTCCTCTTGAGTTTATTTGCTTCTTTTTATTCTAGAGCTTTCAGATGTACTGTCAAACTGCTAGTGTATGCTCTCTCCAGTTTCTTTTTGGAGGCACTCAGAGCTATGAGTTTTCCTCTTAGCAGTGCTTCCCTTGTGTCCCATAAGTTTGGGTATGTTGTGCCTTCACTTTCATTAAATTCTAAAAAGTCTTTAATTTCTTCATTTCTTCATTGACCAAGTTATCATAGAGTAGAATGCTGTTCAGTTTCCATGTGTATGCGGGCTTCTTGTTGTTTTTGAAGACCAGCCTTAGTCCGTGTTGATCTGATAGGGTACATAGGATTACTTCAATCTTTTCATATCTGCTTTGGTCTGTTTTGTGATCGAGTATATAGTCAACGTTGGGGAAAGTACTGTGAAGTGCTGAGAAGCAGGTATATTCTTTTGTTTTAGCATAAAATGATCTACAGATATCTGTTAAATACATTTGGTTCGTAACTTCTGTTAGTTTCACTGTCTCCGTTTAGCTTCTGTTTCCATGATCTGTCCGTTGATGGGAGTGGGGTGTTGAAGTCTCCCACTATTATTATGTGGGGTGCGATGTAAACTTTAGTAGTTTCTTTTATAAATGTGGGTGCCCTTGCATTTGGAGCATAGATGTTCAGAATTGAGAGTTTATCTTGGTAGATTTTTCCTTTGATGGGTATGAAGTGTCCTTCCTTATCTTTTTTGATAATGTTAGGTTGAACATCAATTTTATTCAATGTTAGAATGACTACACCACCTTGTTTCTTGGGACCATTTGCTTGGAAAATTATTTTCCAGCCTTTTACTCTGAGGTAGTATCTATCTTTGTGCCTGAAGTAAGTTTCCTGTATGCAGCAAAATGTTGGGTCCTGTTTACCTATCCAGTCTGTTTTATTGGGAAATTAGGTTCTTGCTCTTGCCTTTTGCCCTCTGGTTATCTCTGATGTTAGTTGGCCCTGTTGTCTCTGGCTGGAGCTTGTCCCTCCTGTGGGTCTGCAAGCCTGTGTCAACACTCCTGGGAGACCAGTTCTCCCCTGGCACAGAAGGCTGTGGAGTAGCCCAGCTCCTGGGTATAGGTGGAACCTGGAAGGGCCCTGTCCCAGCTGCTCTGCTACTCCTGTGTTCCCTGTGCTCCTGGCCGTACCTCCAGTCACAGGAGAGAAGTCCGGGAGTAAAAGCACTCCCTAGAGGCCTGTTCCCCACTGCAGCGCCGACCCAGCTCCTGGATGCCTGCCGGTGGAGCTCAGAAGGACTCTGTTCCAGCTGCCCTGCCACTCTTGTGTTCCCTGTGCTCCTGGCCGTACCTGCCTGCACAGTCACCTGCTCTGTTTCTGTTGTTATGTCTCCCTTTTCCTTTCTGATTTTGTTAATTTGGATCAGGTCTCTGTGCCCTTTAGTTAGTTTGGCTAAAGGTTTATCTATCTGGTTGATTTTCTCAAAGAACCAGCTTTTAGTTTTGTTGGTTATTTGTATCCTTCTCTTTGTTTCTATTTGGTTGATTTCTTCCCTGAGTTTGACTATTACCTGCCTTCTACTCCTCTTGGCTGTTTACTTCTTTTGTTCTAGGACTTTCAGGTGTGCTGCTAAGCTGTTAGTGTAGGATCTCCTCAATTTCTTTATGAGAGCACTTAGTGATATACATTTTCCTTTTAACACTGCTTGCATTGTGTCTCATAAGTTTGGGTATATTGTGCCTTCATTTTCATTGAATTCTAAAAAATCTTTAATTTCTTTCTATATTTCTTCCCTGACCAAGTTATCATGGAGTAGAAAGTTGCTCCATTTCCACGAGCATTTGAGTTTTCTCTTGTTTTTGAATTCTAGACTTATTCTCTGGTGATCTGATAGGATGCATGGGATTATTCCAGTCTTCTTGTATTATGTGACCAATTATATGGTCAATTTTGGTAACAGTACCATGAGGTGCCAAGAAGAAGGTATATTCCTTTGTTTTAAGGTGAAATGTTTGTAGATAGCGGTTATATCCATTTGGTTCTTAACCTCTATTAGTTTCATTGTGTCTCTGGTTAGTTTCTATTTCAATGCCCTGTCCATTGGTGAGAGTGGGGCATTGAAGTCTCCCACTATTGTTGTGTGGGGTTCAGTGTGTGTTTTTACCTTTAGTTTCTTTCTTTTACGAATGTGGGTGGTCTTGCATTTGCGGAATAGATGTTCTCATGGCCAGTCTTACTAGCAAGCTTGCTCTTGGGAGTCTCCTGTCTCCACCTTCTGAGGCCACCACACCATTTACTTGGTTTCTGGGGATCTGAACTCATGCTTGCATGGCAAGGGATTTAACCACTGAGCAACCTCCCCAACTATGTGAAAGATCAAACATACCCTCTTTTTATATAGTCACAGTTTTTCACAATAAACTGTATAGTATGTAGACACATGTATGTATGTATGTATGTATGTTATCAGTATGAGAATCAATTTTTATCTTCATGAGTAATTGGATAGTTTTTAAATTCATTGTCAATTATTTTGTTTTAGTTTTGGGTTAAGTCAATTGTCAACTGGAAAGAGCTGAGCTCCAGCATCCGACTCTCGGCTTCCTGACTGCAGATATAATGTGACCAGCTTTCCCTCTCCTGCCATCATGTCATTCTGGAGTATAGAGTGATCATATCTATTTTTTAAAGATTTGTTTATTTGTTTCTGTCCAATTGTATGTACATATACATGTGATGTATACACCTATATGTACACACAGGTTGGAGGAGAATAACAGATTTCCTTCTCTATCACTCTGTATTAGTCTGGGTTCTCTAGAGTCACAGATCGTATGGGCAGTCTCTATGTAGTTAGGGAATTTGTCGATGACTTACAGTCTGTAGTCCAACTCCCCAACAGTAGTCAGCAGCAGCTGTGGATGGAAGTCCAAGGATCTTGCAGTTGCTCAGTCCCACGAAGCAAGCCGGCAAGGAAGAATCAGTCTTCCTTCTTTCAATGTCCTTATATATGTCTCCAGTAGAAGGTGTAGCCCAGATTAAAGGTGTACACCTTTAATCCCAGATGAACTTGAAGTCTGGGATTAAAGGTGTATGTCTCCGCACCTTTAATCCCAGATGACCTTGACTGGAATCCATGCTTCAAGATCTCCATGCTAAGTCCAGGTCAGAAACTTATATCTCTGAGCCTCCAAATTAGGATCATAGGTGAGCCTTCCAATTCTAGATTGTAGTTCATTCCACATATAGTCAAGTTGACAACCAGGAATAGCCACTACACACTCTCTATTTATTCTTTTGAGGCAGGGTCTTTCCCTGAATCTAGAGCTTTTGTGTTCTCATCTAGGCTGGAAGCCAGAAAGCCCTGTTTCAGGAACTGGGGCCATGCCTGGCTTGTCACATGGATGTTGGGATCCAATCTGTGTTTATGATGACTGAACAGTGAACATTCTTAACCACTGAGCAGCTCCTCCATTTAATTTACCAGAGCATATACTTAGGTGTGTTTTGTATTTTCCGTCAGAAGCCATCTAGGAAAGGCTAGGGCAAGCAAGTGGGCTTTCTGCAGATGGCCCACCATTTTGCATGGCTGCAGTGGATGAGCTCTGAGATGAAGGCTTCTCAGAGACTTCATCCCATGATTGCTTCTCACTGCTGATATGCCTTTCCTGCCACTATTACATAGCCTAGTGATTCCTGGGCATCAGTCCACCCTACCTTCTACAAAATCAATGTGAAGATGTACTTCCATGTAACAATGCTGTATAGATGAATTGATTGTTTCATAATTCCTGATAATAATTTTATAGAATTCCTAAATTGACACAAGTAATCTCAAGCCACATATAGAATAGAAGCTGCAAATAGACTGCTGTAATCCTTCCTGTGACGTGGACTAATTGTACTAGGAATACAAAGCAGGCTTGGAACAAATTATGATCGAGAAAACATTCCTTCTAGTTTAGGAATAAGGCCATTATCTGGTAACTAACAATCATAAAATGGGACTGGGCAGTTTATTGTAGGTGCTAGGGCAGAACATAAGTGATGGACTAGTCTATATAAGCCTTCAAAATAATAAGACATAAGGCAGATGATTTGTCTCTTGAGAAAACAATGCTAACTTATGACATAAAATTATTGCTTTAAACTTATAATGAACTTAGGGAGCTAGTAACAGATAATGAATGCTTAGTTAGGTACTAGTCTTAATGGAAAGACATGTAAACAATAGTGCTGTAACTCTGCATAAGCTTATGTTTTATCTCTCTATGACATGAACCTTAACATGAATTTAAGGAACGTAAAAATGCTTAGAAAACCATATGATCAATTATCCTGACTAGTTATTAAAACTAAAACAATAAAGTCGCAATTAGCCCTTCTCTGCTTCACCCAGTGTGTGTGTGTGTGTGTGTGTGTGTGTGTGTGTATGTGTGTGTCTGATTTTCTTTATTTTGTTCGTCCTTCCTTCCTTCCTTCCTCCCTCCCTCCCTCCCTCCCTCCCTCCCTTCCTTCCTTCCTTCCTTCCTTCCTTCCATTTTTCCTTTCTTTTCTTTTCTCCCTGGCTCACAAAGAGTTAAGGAACTCCAAGGGCCTCATCTGACCAGTGAGAGGCCTGAGTCAAAGGGAAAAAGAGCCCAACTACCTAAGCTTTGTTCTTAATCCCCTGTTGCTATCATCAGGAATTAAATTGCCAGAAGCCATTAGCTTCCAGCCATAGTGAGAGCAATAGTTAAAGTGTCGGAAGCCAGCAGCTTATGGCCCCAGAATAGCAAGAAATAGTTAATGGCCAGAGTTATCAGCCTCTGGTCCACCTATCTGGACCCCACCTCAGTACCTGACTGAATTAATTACATTTAACTATTCTCCCTTAATAATGGATGTAATTGTTTCACTTAACAGTGGCTAAATAACCTTTCTTGCTCAGGGTTATTTATTCATTTTATTCATTTTTATTGCATTTGTGTATGTATGTGTGCTGGTTTGTGCATGTGCCACACTGTATGTTTGTGGATATCACAGGATAACTTGTGGGAGTTGACTCTGTCATTCTAACATGCAGGTCCTGGAGACTGAACACAGACCATCAAGCTTGGCCACCATCACTTTTATCCACTGAGCTGTCTCACTGGACTGGGTTCAAATCTTTCTGCCAGCTCCCTAGTTTGGTTTTCTGCCAGTGGCATTTTGATAAGAATGGCCACATGGGCTCATATATTTGAATGCTCCAGTCATTAGGGAGTGGTGCTAGTTGACAGGGAATAGAAGGTGTTGTCTTGTTGGAGTAGGTGTGGCCTTAATGGAGGAAGTCCATTGGGGTGAGTCACTGGGGTGTATTTCAAAAACTCAAGCCAGACCCAGTATCTTGCCCTTCTTGATGCCTGCAAATGGATATAGAACTCTCAACTTCTCTAGAACCATGTCTACCTGCACACTGCCATGCTCCACTACCTTAATAATGGACTAAATCTCTGAAACTGTAAGCAAGCCCCAGTTATGTGCTTTCTAGCTGGGTGGTGGTGGTGCATGCCTTTAATCCCAGCACTTGGGAGGCAGAGGCAGGTGGATTTCTGAGTTCGAGGCCAGCCTGGTCTACAGAGTGAGATCCAGGAGAGCCAGGGCTATACAGAGAAACCCTGTCTCGAAAAAACAAAACAAAACAAAAAACTAAACAAACAAAAAAAGAGTTGGCATAACTATTGCATCTCTTCACAGCAATAGAACACTGACTAAGACACTGACAGTCTCTTATTGATTTCTAGTAGTTCTTCATAATATATAAATTATATGTTTGCTAGCAGTAAAGGCTACACCATTAATGGAGAACTCCTTCTAGTCCAGAGAACAATCTGATTTCTTGACTAGATAGAGATCTAACATTCTATTTGAGTTGGATCAATCATGAAGCCAAGGGACATTACCAGAAAGACGAACTCACCTTGGGCAGTGCTAAAGAAACAGAATAAATAGTTAGTCCTTTGAGGAGATGCTATATTTTTTCTTTCTCAGAATCCCCACCACTATCACAGCAGCTTACAAAGCTTAAGCCATGTTGTTTCACAAGTCTGCCTGCTTTGAAAAGCATGACCTTTTTTCTGTATCTTTTCTAAGTTATCTTTCCTTAGCACTTTGAATTCCTCCAACATTTTAGGCTTTCTTTGTCTCTAATGTCTCCCTCCTAACTATGTGGCTGCCTGTTCACTGTATGTGTTATTTGGTTGGTTGCCTGGTTTGTTGGTTGGTTTTGTTTCCTCTTTCTTCCTTTCTCCTTCAGGAAGCTGCTGAGAGTTACACCTTGACTGCCGCAGGGTTTTTCTTTTAAACTCTAATAAAATGGACTTCCACTTTAGTTCATTTTTTCCTTTTGTTTTGTTTTTTCTTTTTTAATTTATTTTTTATTAGATAGATTCTTTATTTAAATTTCAAATCAATTTCCCCTTTCCTGGATCCCTCCTCCCTTGCAAGTCCCATAAGTCCTCTTCCCTCCCCTGTTCCCAAATCAACCCCCTCCCACTTCTCTGTCCTGGTATTCCCCTACACTGCTGCACTAAGCCTTTCCAGGGGAAGGGGCCTCTCCTTCCTTCTTCTTGGGCATCATCTGATATGTGAATTGTGTCTTGGGCATTCCAAGATTCTAGACTAATATCCATTTATCAGTGAGTTAATACAATGACTGTTCTTTTGAGACTGGGTTATCTCACTTTGGATGATGTTCTCCAGTTCCATCCATTTGTCTAAGAATTTCATGAATTCATTGTTTTTAATAGCTGAGTAGTACTCCATTGTGTATATGTACCACATTTTCTGTATCCATTCCTCCATTGAGGGACATCTGGGTTCTTTCAAGCTTCTGGCTATTAAAAATTAGGCTGCTATGAACATAGTGGAGCATGTGTCCTTATTGCATGCTGGGGAATCCTCTGGGTATATGCCCAGGAGTGGTATAGTGGGGTCCTACAGTAGTATCATTCCCAGTTACCTGAAGAACCCCCAGACTGATTTCCAGAGTGGTTGTACCAGCTTGCAACCCCACCAGCAGTGGAGGAGTGTTCCTCTTTCTCCTCATCCTCACCAGCACCTGTTTTCTCCTGAGTTTTTGATCTTAGCCATTCTGACTGATGTGAGGTGAAATCTCAGGGGTGTTTTGATTTGCATCTCCCTAATGACTAATGATGTTGAACATTTCTTTAGGTGTTTCTCAGCCATTCAATTGTCCTCAGGTGAAAATTCTTTATTTAGCTCTGTACCCCATTTTTAATAGGGTTATTTGGCTCTCTGGAGTCTACCTTCTTGAGTTCTTTGTATATATTGGATATTAGACCTCTGTTGGATGTAGGGTTGGTTAAGATCTTTTCCCAATTTGTTGGTTGTGGTTTTGTCCTATTGACAGTGCCCTTTGCCTTACAGAAGCTTTGTAATTTTATGAGGTCCCATTTATCAAGTCTTGATCTTAGAGCATAAGCTATTGGTGTTCTGTTCAGGAAATTTCCCCCTGTGCCCATGAGCTCAAGGCTCTTCCCCAGTCTCTTTTCTATTAGTTTCAGTGTGTCTGGTTTAATGTGGAGGCCCTTGATCCACTTGGACTTGAGCTTAGTACAAGGAGATAAGAGTGGATCCATTTGGATTCTTTTGCATGTTGACCTCCAGTTGAACCAACACCATTTGTTGAAAAGGCTATCTTTTTTCCACTGGATGATTTTAGCTCCTTTGTCAAAGAATTTTGTCAAATGCTTTTTCAGCATCTAATGAAATGACCATGTGGTTTTTTTTCTTTGAGTTTATGTAGTGGATTACATTGATGGATTTCCATATATTGAACCATCCCTGCATTCCTGGGATGAAACCTACTTGATCATGGTGAATGACCGTTTGGATATGTTCTTGGATTCGGTTGGCAAGAATTTTATTGAGTATTTTTACATAGTTCATTCTTAAATTCCTTCTTTAGTGTGACTAAGAACCCTAAGAGGAGACCTCAATTGTGTGGCTTGGATAAGAAATTCAGCATGGAAACTTGCCTTGAAAGGCTTTTCTGAGCAGAATGTAGCCTGCTTAGAATGGTAGTTTTAAAATTTTACTTGAATTGTAATGTAGAGACCAAACAATAAGAACATGTGATATATGGAGTGAATTTGGAAAGTTTTCCCATTGATTTGGTAGAAGTAACACACAATGGAAGTAGTGAGAACACAGTGTTTATCTGTGCCCCATATCTGTCTATCTAATTTGTCTGTTTATCCATCCATCCATCAACCCACTCACCCACCCACCTACCTACCTACATATCTATCTTTCTTTCTATCTATCTGTTCTATATCTTCTGTCAATTTATATATCTTCTGTTTATCAACCTATCTATACCTTGCCTGTCCTGTGGTTTCTCTTTTAAATTCTAATATTTTTCAATTTATTTACCATCTATCTACCTTCTAGTTATCTTCTCTCACTCTATGTATTATCTATCTCCTTCCTAGTACCTTCTGTATATCTATGTATCTATTTAATTCTATTTCCCTATCTATATTCTATCTATTGATTTGCCTACATTCTATTTCTAACTTCTGTTTATCTTCTATCTCCCATCCAAATTCTATGTATCTACTTATCTTTGACATATCGACCTATATCTACCTATTTATCAATCTTCTGCCATCTGTGTATTTTCTGTATACAGTCTATCTCTTTATTTATCTTTCTGTCTGGCATCTATTTATTCACTACCACCTATCTTTTATCTGTCCATCTATCTGTCACCTAATTATCTCAATTTATTAGTCTATCCAACTATTTGACTTTATTCTATCACATATCTACTCTTATGTCTATCAGTCTATCTTCCTATTTATTTATTATTTATCTCTCATGTATGTATGTATATATGTACCTTCCTTCCTATCTTCTCACTCTATCTACTATATATAATCTAGTCTCTATTTTCCAATTTATATAGCTTTATTATCTATGTATGCATGCATGCATGCATGTATATATCTGTGTATCTGCCTTTAATATATCTATACATCAATCTACTATCTATTATCTTTTCTTTATCCATCTATCTATCTTTTATCAGTCTGTCTTATCTATATTCTATATAACACCTGTTTATCTTCTTGTCTGTATGCTTGTATGTATGTATGATCTATCTATCTATCCATCCATCCATGACTTACTACCAGTCTATGATTACACATCTCTGTTCATCTTAACAAGAATTCCGTGAGGTGTATCTTACAATATTCCCTTTTCACAGATGAGGATACTGAGACACAGACATTTTTTCCAAGGCTTGAGTCATCATGTGGAAAAGCCAGAATTTGAATGCACTCATATGACTCTAGCTTTAGCCTTCAAGCTGTAGGTTTGGTTGAAATGAGCTCTGGGCTTTCATCCTAAGTACATGAGTGGATAATGATATTTATTTGCACAGAAAAAATGAAGGAAGAGAAAGTTTGAACACAAAAGGCCTGTTTCTGCCTCAGTACATTAGCTTTGAGATGTCTGTTAGACTTCCATTTAATTCTAAGCAGGTTTAGAAGCCAACAGGAAGTGATCACTAGAGAAGAGAGATGGGTGAGAAGACAGACAAACAGACATGTTTGGAGAAGTCATGAGTAGTACATCAATGGTAACTAAAGTCATAGGGCTGAGTAAAGTTGACTTCTCCTCACCCCAAGATATCTTTCTAACTCCAGTGCACCATCTTCAGCACTGACGCTTGGGATGAATATCATATTCAGGATATACAGAGAGGGGAGGTAACTAGAAGAACACAGCAACCCTCCCCAGGGTGGGCCGAGGCAAACTTCAAAATGCTCTCTGAAGCCCTGAACGCACAGCGAGATGCCTCTCACCTGCTCTAGCAATTTGGAAATTCCAGGAGCCCCAGGTCAGTTTAGATCAACACAACAAGCCACTCTCCTAAGGCTTAGAAATGTCTCATTAAGTTGCAGCTTCTGGTGGCTTCCCAAGGTTGAGAACCCTGTGAACTCACTGAACACCCCATGAGGTTTCCTCCTCATGGGGCTGGAGTAATTGGCTTTCCATTTCATCTGTGGTAGCCTCTAGAGATAAGGGCACCATGCTCGTTAAGAGTAAGCAAGCTCAGACTGGTCTGGGAATTGCAAAGAAACTTTTTTACTGGATAAACTCATTAGAAAAGAAGCTGATGATGGCTGAGATCTCTCCTAGGGATAGCAAGTCTGCCTCCATGCTGAGGTAATGCATCCTGGAGTTGCCAGAGAGGAAAAGACTTTTGGCACAGCCTACTTCAGGGGGTCAATGAACTCCAATGTGTAGAAGCCAGGGATTCTGCTTAGCATCCTACAATACACAGGGCAAGTCCTCACTGCACTGAATCAGATACCCAAATGCCAAGGTTCTGAGTCATTGAAGTTAGGCTTATTGATTCCTAACTGTTCTACTCTCCTGTTATTTAATTTTTCCCAATAAAACACTCTGACCAAAACCAATTTAGGGAAAGAAAGGATTTACTTCACTTACATATCAAGGTCGTCGTCCATTGTTAATGGAAGCAGCAGGGACCCCACGTAGGAGTTGAAAGGCGGGACTGGTTGTTAGACCCTGAGTCATTGCCTCTGACCAGGGGACACACTCGTTGCCAGAGGAATACAGCAGGATCCATGGAGGGATGCTTCTCGCTGGCTTGGTCACAGACTCATGCTTCACTGGCTTTCTAGTACAGCCTAGGACTAACTGTCCATGGAATGAGGTTACCTAGAGTGGGCTGAACCCAACCACACCAGTTAATAATCAAACGGTCTCCTCACAGGCATGCCCACACACCATTCTGATCTGGATAACATCTCAACCGAGACTCCTTTCTCAGGTGGCATGAGGCTGTGCAAAGCTAACAGTTAAAACTAGGACGTTAACCGACTGCCATCTTCTGCAGCTCACAATCCCCAAGGAGGAATACGGGACCTGGGAAGGTGACCCAGTGGGCAAAGTGCCTGTTGCACGAGCATGAGTTTGGATCTTTAACACAGGTAAGAGCCACATATAGTGGCTTGTACCTGTAACTCCAACACTGGACAGGTGAATCTCCAGGGTTTGTGGCCAGCCAGTCTATTGAAACGGGTTCACTGAAAGACACCATCTCAAAAACTAATGTGGAAAGTGACAGAGCAAGACACACACACACTGGTTAACATACGTGAATGTACATGTGTACACATATAGAAGATGAGAGACAGGACAGAGATTGAGAAGATGAATGAAGAAGCCTGGAGTGACTTGGTCAGGAAAGTGCTTGCCTTACAGGCCTGAAGATCTGAGCTATCTCCCCAACACCTTGTAAAAAGATGAGCACAGCAGTAATGACGTGCAAGCTCAGTGTTGGGAAATCAGAGGTGGGAGGATTCCTAGTGCACGTTTGCTAGTTAGTCTAGATGAATCAATGAATTCGGGGCTCAGGGAGAGGCCTTGTCCCCAAAACTAGCCAGGGGCTAAAGAGAGGGCCCAATAGCTAAAAGCATTTACTGTTTTTACAGAGCATCAAGTTCATCTTCCAGCACAAACATTGGGTGAGTCACATCTCCCTGCAACTCCAGCTCCAAATCTGACACATCTTGGCTCTGCAGGAACTTCACACATACATATAAACAAACAAACAAACAAATAGATGAATAAATAAATAAATCTTTTTGAAAAGATACTAAATGTCACTTCTGGCTTCCATGAACACATGTTCACATGCACCTACATGAAATGTGTACACACAGAAATAAACGGGAAGCAAATCTTTCCAACAAGCCCCAAGAACATCATGTTAAATGAAATAAGCAAGACATTGAGAGACAAATTTGACGCAATATGACTTCCGTGTTTAAGATTTCTAGATGTGAGATTACGGAGTGGCCTGGAGTGATGCCCGTCAAAGGCACAGAATTCGGGTTATACGCTTTGGAAAGTTCTGAGCTTCCAATGCACAGCACAGCGGCTAGAGTTCATACTATTAGGGTCTGTATTTGATATTTGCCCAGAACATAGATCCCAAGTACACTTACCACAACCTCAATTTAATAATGGAACAAAACCAGATAAGCTGCACTAAAGAAACACCTTATAATATATCTGAAAAGTATTCTTCCGACCAGTCAGCATCACTCAGACCAAAGCCCAGAGGGGCCTGAGATGTGATGCCTAAATGACAAGAGTCCTGAGATGCTGGAGCAGGAGCATGTGAGGTGAGACCACAGGAAGTGTGCATAAGTATCACCACTGTGTTCCTGATTACATTTACTGTGCTGTGTATGGGTGGGATGTCGTACGCTCAGGGGTTGTGGGAACAGTCTATACTATCGTCACAATCCTCCATTAACTTGAAATTCTTCTGTTTTTGTGAGCAACAATTCAGATTGATTTAATGTTTAAAGACTGGGATGCAGAGAATACAATTGAAAAAAATTAAGCCATTAACAAATGTATAAAGTACTCTGAGTTCCAGGTAGGCTGGTCATAATCATCAATAAATAGTTTTTCTTTTAGTCATCCAGAACTTATGGTGAAATTACTTTTCATTCCTCAACAATTCATAATTCAGGAGGCATTTTATTATGATATCATATAAAAATAATGCATGATTATTATAACACATACACACCTATGAAAATAGAGATACATTCTCTTTTTAACTCCTGTACTCCAGAGATATTCACTATTGAAAACATACACTGAGAGCTGATCCAGTGCCACAGTGCCTGGAGCTGATCCTGGGCCAAGCTCTCCATACCCAAATAACTCCAGGAGAGAGATGGTCTCCCAGGAGTGAACACAGGCAAGACCACCACTTCTGATCAAATTCCTGGCCCAAGAAGGACCCTCCCAGAGCCATCAGGACACAGGAACCAAGGAGCAGCCTGGGACAGGATCCTTCCTGTTTCCATCTGCACCCCAGAGCTGAGCCTCTGCCACAGCTCTCCATACCCAAATTCCTCCTGGAGAGATCTGGTCTCCCAGGAGTACAGCTCTCCATACCCAAATTCCTCCTGGAGAGATCTGATCTCCCAGGAGTACTGACACACAGTACCAACACACAGTAGTACTCCCAGGAGTACTGACACACAGGCTTGCAGGAGGGACAAGCCACAGTCAGAGACAGGAAGACCAGCTAACACCATAGATAACCAGATAGCAAGACAAGGGCAAAAACATAAGCAACAGAAACCAAGGCTACTTGGCATCATTAGAACCCAGTTCTCCCATCACAGCAAGTCCTGGATACCCCAACACACCAGAAAAGCAAGACTCTGATTTAAAATCACATTTCATGATGATGATAGAGGACTTTAAGAAGGATATAAATACCTCCTTTAAAGAAATATAGGAGAATACAGGTAAACAGCTAGAAGCCCTTAAAAAGGAAACACAAAAATCCCTTAAAGAATTACAGGAAAACACTAACAGGTGAAGGAACTGAACAAAACAATCCAGGATAAGTGGATATTAGCCCAAAAGCTCAGAATACCTAAAATGCAACTTATAGACCACATAGAGCTCAAGAAGAAGGAAGACCAAAGTGTGGATACTTTGATCCTTATTGGAAAGTGGATCAAAACACCCATGGCTCACAGCCAATCAATAGACAGAGCACAAGATCCCCAGTGGAGCAGCTAGAGAGAGGACCCAAGGAGCTGAAGAGGTTTGCAGCCCTGCAGGAGGAACAATAATATGTACCAACCAGTACCCCGCAGAGCTCCCAGGGACTAAACCACCAACCAAAGAGTACACATGGAGGGACCCATGGCTCCAGCTACATATGTAGCAGAGGATGAGCATTTCAGACATCAATGAGAGGAGAGGCCATTGGTCCGGTGAAGGCTTGATGCCCCAGAATAGGGGAATGCAAGTCAGGAAACTGAGGGAGGGGTGAGTAGGGGGATGGGGATGGGATAAGGGGTGTTTGGAGGGGTAACTTGGAAAGGGGATACCATTTGAAATGTAAATAAAGCAAATATCTAATAAAAAAGAGAATGCATTGAGAACAAGCCAGCAAGCAACACTCCTCCACGGTCTCTGCTTCAGTTCCTGCCTTCAGATTTCTTTTTTCTTAGATATATTCTTTATTTACATTTCAAATGATTTCCCCTTTCCTGCCCCCCACAAAGACCCATAAGCCATCTCCCCTCCCCCTGTTCCCCAATCAATTCCTCCTAAAGCAAGTTTTGAACTCTAGAAAGGGAAGTAGTAGGATAGAGGTGCTGTGAAGGGAGGAAGGGGAAAAATACAATAAATCATGACCGGGAGTAAAGAATGATTAAGAGAGGCTTCCCTGAAAAGGTGGCATGTGAACAGAGACAAAGGAAAAGGAATTCCAAGTAGAGAGAACAGCCCAGATAAAAGAGAATACATGAACTCTGGAGAACGGGTATTGGAGATCAGCATAGGACTAGGCAGCGGGGATTCAGTGCGATCGATGCAGGCCACTGGCTGCACCAATCCTGGTCAGGGTCAAAGTGCAATGGCAGGGTTTCTGCTCATTTCTCATGTGACCCACCAAGCTTTGGCTCATATTATCCATCAGGTAAATAGATTCAATGACAAAAATCACATGATCTTCTTATTAGAAACAAAAAACTAAAATAGGCCTTTGGCCATGGCAACTCTTATAAAGGAAATCTTTCATTGGGGCTGGCTTACAGTTTCAGAGTTTTAGTCCATTGTCATCATGGTGGAAAGGCTGGCAGTATGAAGGCAAGCATGGTTCTGGAGAAGGAGCTGAGAGTGTTACATCTTGATCTACAGGCAGCAGGAAGAGACTGTGTGCCACACTAGGCCCAACACGAGCACCTGAGACCCCAAAGCCTGCCCCCACGGTGCCACACGTTCTCCACCAAGGCCACACCTTGTATCACTGCCACTCCCTGTGAGCCACTCACTCAAATGCATGAGCCTGTGGGGGCCATGCCTACTCACTCTACCACTCCATAAACATAACAATTGAGTTCCAAAGCCAGAACCCAAGTAAATGCTGTGTGGGTGGGCATGGCGGCCAACCTATAGCTCTATTCTCCGGAAACAGGAGCGGTTATAGAGCTAGCTATGGGAACTAGGCATTTCAGCCAACACTGGATTTGACTGAGGCCCTGTGTGCTGGATGTTATTTTTGTCAACTTGGAGTAAGCTAGGGTTGTCTTGAAGGATAGAAGAGACCATGTCTCCATCAGATTAGCCTGTAGGCAAACCTTGGGAAATCTTCTTCTTTAACTATTGAACCAGCCCACAGTGAGCAGTGTCACCCCTGGGCAAGTGGCCCTGGGTGCTGTGAGAAAGCAGGCTAAGCGAGCTATGAAGAGAAGCTCAGCCAGCAGCACTCCTCCCCAGCTTCTGCCTCAGTCCCTCCCTCCCTCCCTCCGGGTTCCTGTTTTGAGCTCCTGCCCTGATTTCCCTGATGGACTGTAACTGAGAAGAATAAAATGAAATAAGCTCTTCCCTGCCCAAATTGCTTTTGCTCATGCTGTTTATCACAGTAAAACAAACCTAACTAGGATTTCCAACTCAGTGAATGATTTGGAAGATGGAGTGAGGATGATTCCCAGTAGCAACCTTGGACATCCACAGGTTCACACACATGGGCGCCTATACTTCCACACACATGGGACCACACACACATGATACACACATGATACACACACGAACAAACACACACACATACAGAGAGAGGGGGAGGGAGGGAGAGGGATAAGGAAAAATATGTAAAAAGAACAAGAATAGTTCTTTGCCTCCATGTGTTACCTCAATGCCTCCAAGTAGCCCAACCGTCAAGATTCCTTCCATAACTATATCCAAGAGCAATGAAGACCTCTCATCTGAAACTGGGCATACTTCATGAGAAAGATGGAGTCTCTTCCTGCATTGATATTATCATCTGATGAAAGATGGCAGACTAGAAGCTAATAAACACATCGACATAGGGGGTGATTAGGTTACTTTTCTCTTGCTGTGATAAAACACCATGGCCAATACAGCTTAAAAAGGAAGTAGTTAAATTAGTCTGTGATTTCAGAGAGTTAGAGTCCATGAAGGCATGCCAAGGAATACAGCCTGGAGCTCTCAAAAAGCACAAGCAAAAGGCAGAGAATGCATGACAAGCCTGAAAGCCCGCCTCAGTGACACCTCTCCCATAAGACCACACCCAATTCCCCAAACAGTGCCACACACAGGGACCAAGTATTCAGACATATAAACTTGGGGGCCATTCTCATTCAAACCACATACAAGGTTGTAAGTGGGTGGATATAAATAATATTGGTCACTAATCCCCCTTATTGCGCATTTAGGTGCCTTGGTACCAAGTAGTTCTCTTGGTTCTCATAAGAGCCCTCTGGAGACTGGTTCTCCTAGAACTTTCAAATCTCAGAGATAGAGATTGAAGTGTCGTGTTCTGCTTTGATTATTAGGACAGTTGTCCTCTACAGGCTCATGAGTAAATTCTTAAGTCCAAGATGGTGGTGCCGTTTTGCGAAATTCTGGAAACTCCTTTAGAAGATGGTGCTTTCCTGAACAAAGTAGGTCCCTGGAGATAGACCGTTCATAACATTCTGCTTTGGCTCCTCCTTATCTCCTGCTCTCTGCAAATGGGATGCACTGACTCATCTTCCTACTTATACCCCCTTAATTCTTTCTCTTCTCTTATTGGTAAGACTTCAAGTGCTATGCTGACTAGGAATGGAGAGTGGACATCCGTACCTTGTTCCTGATCTTGGTGGAAGTGTTTTGAGGTTTTTCTATAATTGATATATGCCAGCTATGTGTAGCCTTCATCAGGTTGGGGTGTGTTCTCCATCACAAGCCTCTCCACGGTTTTATATGAAGATCTGTTGTCATTGTTTCAAGGGTTTTTTCCTTCATCTATTGAGACAATCTTGTAATTTCTGTCTTTGAGTCTTCTTATATAATGGATAACATTTGTGATGATGGATAACCTCTATTGATTTACTTATGTTGAATCATCCCTGAATCTCTAGAATGAAGCCAACTTGATTGTGGTAATGATCTTTTATATATGAGCTTGCCAATTCTCCATATTCTTATGATCACTGAAGCCTTTTGATATGTTACGCAGTTAATGATTGATTTCCCCTCCCCAGAAACACTAATAAAGTTATTCCATCTCTCTTCTTCTCTGGATCCTATTTCAATAGTCATCATTTTTCTTCCAAATATATTTGATGGGCAAATTGTCTTTTTGACACAACCTCAAATCACCTGGGAAGACTCAATGAAGGATTGTCAACATTGGGTTTGCCTGTGGACAGGACTGTGGGGGGTTCAAGTTAATTGATGTGGGAGGACTCAGGTCACCATGGGTAGCACCATTCCCTGGACAGACAGCCTTGAACTGAGTGGAGAAATCAAGCTGAGCATAAACAGGCATGGATGCATCTATTCTGTCTTCTTGTTTGTAGATGTGACTGGACATTTCAAGTTCCTAATAGGATAACTTCCCACCAATGATGGCCCATAACCCAGAATTGTGACCTAAAATAAACCCTTTCTCCTCCTAGTTGACTTTTGTTAAAATATGTTGTCACTGCAACAGAAATAAAACCAGGACACCACCTCACCTTTTCAAATATGAGTTGTACTACCAACTTCCAGAATGATATACAACTTAATACAACATACAACTTAATACCACATACAACTTAATACAACTGTGATTTCTGGGGAACGGTCTTCAGGTGTTCAAACTTAACCAGAAACCTCCATGTTCCTATCTCTGAGCTCTTCATAATGTCACAAAGTTAATGAATGGCTTCCCCTCCTCATGAACAAAGCAGCTCCAGTTCTTTCCTTCTCAGGACTGGAACTCAATCAGGTCAGGAAGCAGTGACTGATGCAGAGGCCATGTTACTTACTGGCTTGCTTCCCGTGACCTGCTCAACTTGCTTTCTTATAGAACCCAAGACCACCAGTCCAGGGATGGGCCCACCCACCCTTGATCACTAATTGAGAACATGCCTTATAGCTGGATCTCAAGGAGGCACTTCCTCACCTGAAGCTCTTTTGTGATAACTGCAGCCTGTGCCAAGTTGACACACAAAACCAGCCAGCACAGGGAACATTTACCAGCTCCCTCTTAGGAATCTATTTTCCACTGTTGAAGTCATATTTTTCTCCTCCACCCTTGTTCTGTGTGGTTTGAGTAGAAAACTCAAGTTTTCAAGCATGAAGATTCCAGGGATGAAGATTGTGACCACAGCCAAAACAATTAGCTCAACAATGGAGTGTTCCTGTTTAGATTCAGTCAATTAGGCTCAAAGATACTAGCTCGGGGATCATCTTCAGCCAATCAGCGACAAAAATGTATGTAGCCTCAGCCTTGGCTCTTCAGGATCAGAGAAGTTGATCAAGGACAGAAGGTCATTTACCATTTGCCAACCTCAGTAAATTATCTTTCCAATTTGTTTACTCATTCTATCATTCATTTTGCATCATTAAAGAAATATTTAAGGTTGACAAAAATTGTATATATTAATGATATACAATGTGATGGTTTGATATTCATGGCATTGTGGAACAGTAGAACTATTCAACATACAGCTATTTATCATATTTGGAATGGTGATACTTAAGATATGTTTCAGTAATTCTTTTTACATTTATTTGTTTCGTATGTGTGGTATGTTTGTGTATCATGGGGCTTACATGGAAGGCAGAGGGCAGCCCGGCACAGTCAGCTCATTTCTTTCACCAGGAATAAACGCAGGACTTCAGGCTTGGCAACAAGTGACTTGACCCACCGATCCACTGGCCCTGTCTTAGGAATTCTCCCTGCCTACCTGAAATTTTCCATCCTTTGAACTAAATCTCAGTATAGCAGTATCCTGTGAACACTGTTCCATCCTGTGCTTCTGTGATTTCTGCTGTGTGCACTCTACATGTAAGCTGAGATATCGCAGCATTGTCTTTCCTTCTCTGCTGTGTTCACTTAACATTGTGTCCTGCTCCACACATGTGTTGGCAATTAACACAGGCAGCCAACTCTGGATCTGTCCCAGCCAATAAATCTCTTTTACAAAAGGTAATAATGACACACTGGGTCCATCTTCAGGGAGACAGATCAACTTTAATCTGGTAAATCAAGGGTTATATAGTTTTGGAGAAGTGGGGTAGGAATATCCAGGGTAAGCAAAGTGCATTGGCTGAAAGCTAAGGCACTGAGATGCCTTATTAGCATGTGGAGGCATTCCAAGAATCTCATGTGCTAGATGAACAAGTTCTTATGGGAAGAAAGGAAGCTGAGCCTGTAATCTAACCAATGTGACATTCCACAGGTAAAGGTGTGTGGGGCTTTCGAGCTCCCCAGTCAAGGTCAGAGAAGGAGAAGCCCTGCTGGTAACAGGGTCTGCCATTTTGTTTGCACCAAGCTCCGAGCTTTCCAGTAAAGTCAGACTTTGACCTTAATTAGCAATGCAACATCTCTTCACCACAATAGAGCAGTAACCAAGACAGTACTGCAGCAATGACCGTCGTTCCTGATGAAAGGAAATAACTGCCTCTCTACCTCTGGTCGCTCACCAACACTTTCCTTTTACTTTGGTTTAAGCAAAGAGACCCAGCCCCTTATCAGCCAGTATCAACTGAAGTGGAGAAATATTCAAAGCAGTCCCATTAAAATCAGGAATGAGACAGAGCGCCCACTCTCTCCACTACTCTTCAATATAGCCCTTGAAGCACTGGCCAAAGCAATATGACAAGAGAAGGAAATGAAAGAGATACAAATAGGATAAATCAAATTATCCTATTTGCAGATGACAAGGAACTATACCTAAAAAGTCCCAAAACCTCCACTAGGAAACTTATAGAAACAATCAACAGTTTAGCAAAGTTTGAGGACACATAAACAATTTAGAATTTGAATTCAAAAGTTAGAATTTGAATCCAGTTCATTTAGGTTTGACCCTTGATAAGCCATTTAAAATAATGAAGCACTATTTTTTTTCACTTTATGCCAGTCATCCTGTCTACCTATGATTTTAAAAAAGAGAAAAGATGGGCCTCCCATAGAACCCCAACATCACTGAATTATCTATAACAGAGACCATGTGTTTCATCCAGAGGCACCATTTGCCTTTGCATCTCTATGCTTATTATATCTTCGCAGCTATCGTAGGATCTCTCAGAGGAGGCCTGTCATTATGCCCCAGTGCTGTGCCAGGGCGTTTCCTCAGTCAGAATCTCAGGCAGTGATGGGGCTTACCTCCATCACGTTCTCTCTCCAGATGCCATTTTGATTTTAGGCATAGTGTGTTTAATGTTTTTGACATGGACACAAATATTTACTTTGGTTACTGTTTATTTATTTTGATTGCTATGTATTCTTTTTTTTCTTTACTCATTTTTGGGGGGAGGGGTACAAGTGTGCTATGGTGCAAATGTGGATCTCAGAGAACAGTTTATAGAACGGATCCCACCTACTTCTGTGGGTCCCGGAGATTATTAGCCTTGGTGTAAGCATTTTACCTAGTGAGCCATCACTGCATCCCTTGACTCCACTCTTATGGTAGATATATGTGATAGTTTGAATAGGTTTTTCCTTATAGACTCATGCCTATGGGGAGTGGCACTATCAGGAGGTATGGTCTTATTGGAGGAGGTGTGACCTTGTTAGAGGAAGTTTGTCACCTTCAGGGTGGACGTTGAGGTTTCTTCCTAGGCTCAGGTTTTATTCAGTGTAGATGATACTCTCCTCTGGCTGCCTGCAGAAGATAGTCTCCTGCTGCCTGCTTGTCAAGATGTAGAACTCTCAGCACTGTCTCCAGCACCATGTCTGCCTGAACACTGCCGTGCTTCCTGCCGTGATGATAATGGACTGAGCCTCTGACACTGTGGGCCAGCTCCAGTTACATGTTTGCTTTGACAACAGTTGCCTTGGTTATGGTGTCTCTTCACAGCACTAAAACCCCAACTAAGACAGGATGAGGCCTTTTTTGTACATGAGCAATTATTTTTTAGTGATGGAGTGAGCCTGCCTTTCTGAGGCCCCCAATCATCTGGTTTTTTTGTTTTGTTTTGTTTTGTTTTACCTTAAGTAAGTTATTTAATTTCTCCAAAGTATAAAAACTTAGAATACTATGTATTAATGCAGTAGAAAGATTAGATGAGATCATGTACAATAACTAAAGTCCATCCTTATTGTCATTAAAGTTAAAATTCACCCATTACCCTGTGATATCCCTCTCCATTCTTGCAAGCAGCACTCTCAAATTGTTCTTCATTCTCTTATTCTTGTATCATTAGAAATACAACGCAAGGAAATTGGGTCAAAAAACAATGTGAGATAATTGTTTTCTACTGTAATCTTAATCATTGTGTCAAGAATTTGATTCCCACTATGAACACTGAAAGACCTTCCCTTTAAGTTATAAAGAGTAGCTAGCTTAAGAACAGCAGGCCATGCTCAGAAGCACTTTACTTACTGTTCCTTTTCCCTTTGCGCTATCTCAGACTTTCACACTGAGTTCAGTTACTATCAAGCCATCTTGAGTTGAGGGACTGCACTGGATCTCCACAAAATTTGTATCATAAAGTTTGGCCTTCAATATGACTTTGGACTTATCTTCTAGCAGGAAGTGCTTTAACTTAAATGACATCATGTGAGTGGAGTCCAAACCCATTAGATCTGTTACCCCCAGCCCAAGAAGATGAACACGAATAAATAATTCCTCTTAATACGTCCAGTATGTGATAGATGGCTAGAGTAATCTGAGAGGTATAAGACAATGGCCACCGACTTTACTGAAGATATACAGAAACATAAAGACATATTCACAACACCCACACACATACATGTATGCATATGCACAAATTATATTAAACTAGGAGCGTAGGACATTCAGATCACATAAAATACCTTTAGGTTTATGAAAATGTTCTCATCAACACAGAGCTACACATAGTGTCCAGTTCTTCAACTTAAATGGTGTCCTGTCTTCTTCTCTTTTTTTATTTTAAATTAATTTTTTATTTTCTATATTTTTTGTTTACATTCCAAAGGCTTTCCCCTTTCCCAGTTCCCCCCTCACCATAAGTCCCATAAGTCCTCTTCCCACCGCCCATTCCCCAATCACCCCCCCCCATTTCTCTGTTCTGATACTCTCCTACAAAACTGGATCCAGTCTTTTCAAAACTAGGGTCCTTTCCTTCTTTCTTCTTGGGAATCTTTTGATTTGCTAATTGTGCCTTGAGTATTCAGAGCTTTTGGGCTCATTAATATGCACTTATCAGTGATTGCATTTCATGTGTATTCTTTTGTGATTGGGTTAACTCACTTAGGATGATATTTTCCAGATCCACCCATTTGCCTACAAATTGCATGAATTCATTATTTTTAATTGCTGAGTAGTATTCCACTGTATAAATATACCACATTTTCCGTATCCATTCCTACTTTGCGGTACATCTGGGCTCCTTCCAACTTCTGGCTATTATAAATAAGGCTGCTATGAACATAGTGGAGCATGTGTCTTTATTTCTTGAAGGGGAATCATCTGGGTATATGCCCAGGAGTGGTATGACAGGATCCTCTGGAAGTGTCATGCCCAATTTTCTGAGGAACCGCCAGACTGATCTCCAGAGTGGTTGTACCATCTTGCAATCCCACCAACAGTGTAGGAGTGTTCCGTTTTCTCCACATCCTTGCCAGCACCTGTTCTCCCTTGAGTTTTTAATTTTAGCCATTCTGACTGGTGTGAGGTGAAATCTCAGGGTTGTTTTGATTTGCATTTCCCTGATGACTAATGATGTTGAACATCTCTTAAGGTGCTTCTCAGCCATCTGAATTTCTTCTGGTGAAAATTCTTTGTTTACCTCTGTACCCTATTTTTTGATAGGGTTATTTGGTTCTTTGGGGTTTAACTTCTTGAGTTATTTGTATATATTGCATATTAGCCCTCTGTCAGATGTGGAGTTGGTGAAGACCTTTTCACAATTTGTTGGTTGCTGTTTTGTCCTTCTGACAGTGTCTTGCCTTACAGAAACTTTGTAATTTTATGAGGTCCCATTTGTCAATTCTTGATCTTAGAGCATAAGCTATTGGTATTCTGTTCAGAAACTTTTCCCCCTGTGCCCATGTCCTCCAGGGTCTTCCCCAGTTTCTTTTGTATTAGTTTCAGTGTGTCTGGTTTTATGTGGAGGTCCTTGATCCACTTGGAGTTGATCTTGGTACAAGGAGATAAGAGTGGGTCAACTCACATTCTTCTGCATGTTGACCTCCAGTTGAACCAGCACCATTTGTTGAAAAGGCTATCTTTTTTCCACTGGATGGTTGTAGCTCCTTTATCAAAGATCAAGTGACCATATGTCACTAGGTTCATTTCTGGGTCTTCAATTCTATTCCATTGATCTACTTGCCTGTCGCTGTACCAATACCATGCGGTTTTTAGCACAATTGCTCTGTAGTACTGCTTGAGGTCAGGGATATTGATTCCCCCAGAAGTCCTTTTATTGTTGAGAATAGTTTTAGCTATCCTGGGCTTTTTGTTACTCCAGATGAATTTGAGAATTGCTCTTTCTAGATCTATGAAGAATTGATTTGGGATTTTGATGGGGATCGCATTGAATCGGTAGATTGCTTTTGGCAAGATGGCCATTTTTACTATATTGATCCTGCCAATCCAAGAGCATGGAATATTTTTCCATCTCCTGACGTCTTTGATTTCTTTCTTCAAGGACTTGAAGTTCCTGTCATACAGATCTTTCACTTGTTTGGTTAAAGTCACGCCAAGATACTTTATATTGTTTGTGGCTATTGTGAAGGGTGTTATTTCCCTAATTTCTTTCTCAGCCTGCTTGTCCTTTGAGTACAAGAAGGCTACTGATTTGCTTGAGTTGATTTTATAACCAGCCACTTTGCTGAAGTTGTTTATCCACTGTAGAAGTTCTCTGGTTGAGTTTTTTTGCGTCACTTCCGTATACTATCATATCATCTGCAGAAAGTGATATTTTGACTTCTTCCTTTCCAATTTGTATCCCTTTGACTTTCTTATGTTGTCTAATTGCTCTCGCTAGAACTTCAAGTACTATATTGAAAAGATATGGAGAGAGAGGGCAGCCTTGTCTAGTCCCTGATTTTAGTGGGATTGTTTCAAGTTTCTCTCCATTTATTTGGATGTTGGCTTACTGGATTGCTGTATATAGGTTTTATTATGTTTAGGTATGGGCCTTGAATTCCTGTTCTTTCCAGGACTTTTAGCATGAAAGGATGCTGAATTTTGTCAAATGCTTTTTCTGCATCTAATGAGATGATCATGTGGTTTTTTTTCTTTTAGTTTGTTTATGTAGTGGATTACATTGATGGATTTCCATATATTGAACCATCCCTGCATCCCTGGGATGAAGCCTACTTGATCATGGTGAATGATTGTTTTGATGTGCTCTTGGATTGGCAAGAATTTTATTTAGTATTTTTGCATCAATATTCATAAGGGAAATTGGCCTGTAGTTCTCTTTCTTTGTAGGATCTTTTTGTGGTTTAGGTATTAGCGTAATTGTGGCTTTGTAGAATGAGTTGGGTAGTGTTCCTTCTGTTTCTATTTTGTGGAATAGTTTGAAGAGTATTGGTGTTAGGTCTTCTTTGAAGGGCTGATAGAATTCCGCACTAAAACTATCTGGTCCCATACTTTTTTTGGTTGCGAGACTTTCTATAAGCCCTTCTATTTCTCTAGGGGTTATGGGACTGTTTAACTGATATAATCGATCCTGATTAAATTTTGGTATTTGGTATCTGTCTAGGAAATTGTCCATTTCCTCCAGATTCTCCAGTTGTGTTGAGTATAGGCTTTTGTAGTAAGATCTGATTATTCTTTGAATTTCCTCAGTTTCTGTTCTTATATCCCCCTTTTCATTTCTAATTTTGTTAATTTGGATACTGTCTCTGTGCCCTTTGGTTAGTCTGGCTAAGGGTTTATCTATCTTGTTGATTTTCTCAAAGAACCAGCTCTTGATTTTGTTTAGTCTTTGTATGGTTCTCTTTGTTTCTACTTGATTGATTTCAGCCCTTAGTTTGATGATGTCTTGTCTCCTACTCCTCCTGGGTGAATTAGCTTCTTTTTGTTCCAGGGCCTTCAGGTGTGCTGTTAAGTTGCTAGTGTATGCTCTCTCCAGTTTTTTTTGGAGGCACTCAGGGCTATGAGTTTTCCTCTTAGAACTGCTTTCATTGTGTCCCATAGATTTGGGTAGGCCATACCTTCATTTTCATTGAATTCTAAAACGTCTTTGATTTCTTTCTTTATTTCTTCCTTGACCAAGGTGTCATTGAGTAGAGTATAGTTCAGTTTCCATGTGTATGTGGGCTTTTGTTGTTCTTCTTGCTATTCAAGACCACTCTTACTCCATAGTGATCTGATAGAAGGCATGGGATTAGTTTGGTCTTCTTGTATTGGTTGAGGTCTGTCTTGTGACCAATTATATGATCGATTTTGGAGAAGGTACCATGAGATGCTGGAGAAAATGGTATATTCTTTTGCTTTAGGATGAAATGTTAAATATATATATATTAAATCCACTTGGTCCAAAGGTTCAATAAGTTTCTCCATGCCCCTGTTTAGTTTCTGCTTTCCTGATTGGTCCATTGAGGAGAGTGGAGTGTTGAAGTCACCTACAATTATTGTGTTAGGTACAATGTGTGCTTTAAGCTTTAGTAACATTTCTTTTACGAATGAGGGTGCCCTTACATTTGGAGCATAGATGTTCAGTATTGAGAATTCTTCTTGGTGGATTTTCCCTTTGACCAGCAAGAAGTGACCTTCCGTGTCTCTTTTGATGACTTTAGGTTAAAAGTCAATTTTATCTGATATTAGAATGGCTACTCCGTCTTGTTTCCTGAGACCATTTGCTTGTAAAATTGTCTTCCAGCCTTTTACTCTAAGGTAGTGTTTGTCATTGACACTGAGATGTGTTTCCTGTATGCAGCAAAATGTAGGGTCCTGTTTCCGTAACCAGTCTGTTAGTCTGTGTCTTTTTATTGGGGAATTGAGTCCATTGATGTTAAGAGATATTAAGGAATAGTAATTATTACTTCCTGACATTTTGGGGGTTATTTTTTATATTTGAGTGGTTCTCTTCTTTTGGGTTTGATGAGAGGGTTTCTATCTTGCTTCTTCTGGGGTGTAGTTTCCCCCCTTGTGTTGGTGTTTTCCCCCTATTATCCTTTGTAGGGCTGGGTTTGTAGATAGATATCATGCAAATTTGGTTTTGTCATGGAATACCTTGGTTTTCCCATCTATGGCGATTGAGAGTTTTGCTGGGTATAGTAGTTTTGGCTGATGTTTGTGTTCTCTTAGAGTCTACATGAGATCTGCCCAGGATCTTTGAGCTTTCATGGTCTCAGGTGAGAAGTCTGGTGTAATTCTGATAGGTTTTCCTTTATATGTTACTTGGCCTTTTTCTCTTACTGCCTTTAATATTCTTTGTTTAGTACATTTGGGGTTTGATTATTATGTGTTAGGAGGTATTTCTGTTCTGGTCCAGTCTGTTTGGGGTTCTATAGGCTTCTTTATATTCATGGGCATCTCTCTCTTTAGGTTGGGGAAGTTTTCTTCCAGAATTTTGTAGAAGATATTTGCTGGCTCTTTAAGTTGTATATCTTCGCTCTCATCTATACCTATAATCCTTAGGTTTGGTCTTCTCATTGTGTCCTGGATTTCCTGAATGTTTTGGGTTACCAGCTTTTTGCATTTTGCATTTTCTTTAATTGTTGAATCAATGGTTCCTATGGTATCTTCAGCATCTGAGATTCTTTCTTCTATTTCTGGTATTCTGTTGTTGATATTTGTATCTATGACTCCTGATTTCTTCCCAAGGTTTTCTATCTCCAACGTTGTCTCCCTTTGAGATTTCTTAGTTGTTTCTACTTCTGTTTTTAGATTCTGGATGGTTTTGCTCAGATCTTTCACTTTCTTGTTTGTGTTTTCATGTAATTCTTTAAGGGATTTTTGTGTTTCCTCTTTTATGACTTCTACTTGTTGACCCACATTCTCTTGTATTTCTTTAAGTGATTTTTGTGTTTCCCCCTTATTGGCATCCATTTTTTGATCCAAATTCTCCTGATTTTTGTGTTTGCCTTGTAAGGACTTCTAGCTTTTGATCTATTTTCTCCTGTATTACTTTAAGAGATTTATCTAAGTGTTCCTCTATCAGCATCCTGACCAGTGATTTTAGATCTGAGTCTTGTTTTTCTGGTGTGTTGGGGTATCCGAGACTTATTGCTGTTGGGGAACTGGGTTTGGGTGCTGCCATATTGCCTTAATTTCTGTTAATAATGATCTTACGTTTGCCTTTTGACATCTGGTTATCTCTCATGTTAGCTGGTCCTGTAGTTACTAGCTAGGCTTGTAGTTACCTCCTGTGGGCTTGTACAGCTATTTCCCCACCACTGGGACATCTGAACCACTGCCCTGCAAGGCTCCTGCTCACAGGTTGCTGACAGGTGGCCTGAGTCCCCAGAGGTCTTAAACTCGGGATATCTTGGGTACCTGGTACCTGGTTCTGCCTGTTGGTTCAAAACAGCTGGGAAGATGGTGGAGGCTGCAGGGAGTGCAGGGTCTGCCTTCAGGGCACAGAGCCCACGCCTGGCTGGGGCCCCAAACCCGTTGCTCTGTGCGCAGCTCCTACTCAAGGCCTGAGTCCCCAAAGGTCTTAAACTCGGGATATCTTGGGTACCTGGTTCCACAGGCTGGTTCAAAACAGCTGGGAAGATGGTGGAGGCTGCAGGTAATCCCCAATCATCTCTTAAACCAGATATTTTACATAAACTTAACCCATATTAGACAAGATTTACAATATTTTAAAATTGTTATTATTTATTTTTATGTATATGGTGATTTGCCAGCATGTATGTCTGTATACCACATGTGTGTCTGGTGCCCTTAGAAGCCAGAAGAGTGCATCAGATCCCCTGAGACTGGAATTATAGGCAGTCATGATCTGACATGTGGATGCTGGGAATTGAAGATAGGTCATTTGAAAGAGGAACCACTACTGTTACTCAGGAAGACATTTCTCCATCACTAAGATGTACAATCTTAAAAAAAATCAATGAGAAAAATGGTCTCCTTATTTTGAATCTCCACCCCCATTCTGGAAGCTCAGAGAGATTGTTGCATGAGAAAATGGAAGATTTGCCACTTGACTGCAGAACATTCAGGACTGTCATGGGGTCTGCTTGAATCCAACATAAATTCAACATGACTCAAACACCAGGTCAATGCAGATGACAAAAACTTATTGTGATCAAGCTGCTACTGATTGATCAGGACTGCAAAACAGACTCAGGATCTGAACTTTGACCTTGCGGGGACATTGTACAGGATATTTAAAGGGTATTTATGAAACCATAAAATGAGGAGGAGCAGAGTGAACCATAGAGTTGTCCAATCATTTTGATATAAGTGGTTGAGCAATGGAGTTTCCATCAATCAGGATAGGAGTAGGTTCCTAGGCCTGGGAACATGAACTTAGTTTGACCCTGCCAGCAAGATGGAGAGGGTGTCTTTGGGATGTCTGGACTTAGACAACTGATATTAGAAGCTGTTCAGCTACTGGGAAGTCCCCAACTCCCCTAGGGTGTGGGACCTTAAATTTAGTCTCTCCCTATGATTAAATGGAGTTTGAAAACAAAATGGTAGTACTTAGAGCAAGTTTCTTTTGCTCATTCCCAACAGAGGTAAACCCCTGTCATATAACACTTTTCATGGAGTCTACTTACCCATACAGAAAGCCCACAACAGGCAAAAGTAATGATTTTACCAAAATATAACTTGGTGAGCCTGTGAGTTTGGGTCAGGGGCTTCCCTTCAGGAATATGGAAGACTCAAATCCAGCATATTGATGAAAGGCCCACCCCAGCAGAGATGATGACTCCCCCACCCCACCCCACTGAGCTCTCTGCACAGCCTACAGCAATCTCTCCTCTGCAGCTCAGCCAGGGTCTCATCTGCCAGGGGTAGATCATTGTCTCATTAACCTCGAGTGGCCCTCTTGAATCTCGATGTTCCCAGCCATGAGTTGGTTCACTCCTGAGTCTTCAAACGTCTCTGCTCCTTCATGGAAGAGATGTTGTGATTCAGAGGAAAGTGCTATGCCCTACACTCAGCCCCCATCCCGGCACCTACGGAGAGGACATCACCCAATCCGCTGCTGCACGGTTATAATGCGAGGGAGCCAGACGTGCTGATCACCATTGCGGGCATTGGAGAGGCCCAAGGGACAGCGTCGCAATAAATCAAAAGATGATTCTGAGCATGATGGGTCTTATTCCATATCTCTGTGGGTGTGGTCTGCACCTGTGTGGGGTGCAGTGTGTGTGCTGTGCTCCCACCAGCAGGCTGTGATGGTGGTTCACTCTATGCGTTGTCACTTATCCCACTGCTGCGATGAAACTCCAAGACCAAAGCAATTCATGGAAGAATTTATTTTGAATTATGGTCCTAAAGCGAGAGTCCCTAATGGTGGGGAAGGCCCAACAGCAGGAGGCCAGAGCAGGAATCTGAGAGAGAACATCTTCAATAGCACACAGGAGGCAGACAGAGTGAGCTAGAAGTAGGGTAAAACAAGCTGCCAACGGCCCCTTAAAGTGACCCACTTCCTCCAGCAAGGCTCCATTTCCTAAACGTTTCATAACTTGCCAGATACCATGACCAATCGGGGAAGTGTTTAAATATACAGTCCTATAGGGCACATTTTTCATTCAAGGCACTAAACGCCTTATTTGGGAATAATGTAATCATAATAATAATCATGCTGACGGCTACCACTCAGCTCCTAACCTCCTGACACTTCCCATTGGGTGTCTCGTTTAATTTTCACGAGAGCCCAGCAAGGTAGCCAATACGTTGCTCCCTCACTGCTTTGATAAAATGCCTGACAAGAGCAGCGTGAGGAAGGGTGGGACTGGTTCTGGCTGATGGACTCCATCATTGCAGGGAGGAGGGAGAGGCGAGATGATGCTTACCCAGGTTCTGTTCAGCCTGGGGCCATTGTTCATCGGATAACGCCGCCCATCTTCCTCTCTCAGGTAAGCCTCTCTGAAAACATCCTCAGAGAAATGCCAGGAAGTCTAAGTCCGGGCAGCTCGCCAGTCAAAATAACTCATCGCAGGTTGGGTCCAGTTATACCCTATTTTACAAAGAGTGCAGTCTCAGCTAAACCATCCCTTTCACACCCAATCTCTCTACTGTGTCCCTAAATTTTATTCTTTCCATTAATTTACATATTTATTCACTTTACATCCTGACCAGAACTCCTCTCTTGTTCCAGTCCTTTACTCATCAATGGACCTCTCTCCTTCACCTCTGAGAAGAGGGAGCCCTACCCCCAGCCCCGGTATCACCTACCCTGGCACCTCAAGTCTCTGCAGGACTAGGCACATCTTCTGCCACTGGGACCAGAAAAGGCCTCAGTTAGGATAGGATCCACAGGCAGGCAACAGAGTCCGTGTGAGACCCTGCTCCAGTTTTGGGGGACCTGCATGAAGACCAAGCTGCACACATCTGCTACATGTGTTTGGGGGGCCTGGGTTCAGTAAGTGTAGGTTTGTGATGCTGTCTCTGGGAGCCCTGAAGGATCCAGGTTACTTGACTCCTTTGGTCTTCTTGGGGCATCCCTATCCCCACCAGATCCCCAACCCCTCTCCCAACTCTTCCACAAGACTCCCCAGCTTGGTCTAATGTTCAGCTGTGGGTCTCTACATCTGTTTCAGCCAGATGCTGGGAGAGGTCTCTCAGAGGGCAGTTTTCCTGTCTCTGCTATGCTGGCTGTGACCCAGGGGGACCAGACTTAAATTTTATCTTTCTTAAAACATGCTCAGACTTCTGGAGAGAGAGCTCAAAGGATAAAGTGCTAACCACATAAGGCTGAGTGACAGGAGCTTGGCGCCGCAGTACCTACCTATATCAAAGCGAAATGCGGCAGCCTGCCTGCACCCTGGGTGTTTGGAAAGAGGCAGCAAGGCATCCTGGGAGAAAGCTGTCTAGACAGACTAGACAGACTCGTGGACTCCAGGTTCCGTGGGAGACTCTGCCACCATAAATGACATAGAGGGAAACTGAGGAAGGCACCCATCAGCCTTCACATGTGTGCACAGCGTTCCATTTAGGTGAATTCCCATAAACAAAGGACTGAGTCAGATGGTAAGAAGCCTGGGAGCCAAGGAAAGCTGTTTTGACTTAACTTCTATCACAGTCGGGGACTGTGGCAGACCTTCAATTCAGAAATAGATGTGGCCTTATGTAGATTTATTCTGATTTATTTTTGTTAATCTTACTATTAAAATTCCATAATTACATATATAAAGTGTATAATATATATATAGAATGCTGTACCAGGCTTCTGCAACTGTTGGATATTGTAAGAGGGTGTCATCCTCTATAAAACCTACACTTAGACCACATAATTGAGTTGCAAAAAAAAATCATAAAAACTCTCAGAGGTTTCCTTCTTTTTTAAAAACTTTATTTCATGTGTGTGGATGTTTTGACCAGCAAACGTGTACCATGTGCAAGCAGTGCCAAGGAGACCAGAAGAGGGCGCCAGATCCCCCGGAACTAGAGAGAGTTCTGAGCTGCTATGTGTGCAGGGAATTGAAATTGGGTCCCTTGGAAAAGCAAATGGAAAAACACTTTTAACCATCTCTCTAGCCTTAACTTCATAATTAAAACAAAATGCTGTGTACATGCATGTAGTGTATGAGTGTGCATGCTGGTGTGTCTGTGCACTGTGTTGTATGCATGTGTGTTGAGGCCGGAGACCAGCGTCCTTTCTCACCCCTGTGTTTGTGAGGCAGGATCTCCTACTGAACCCGAGGCTCCGAGCCGCGTGGCTTCTAGCTGGGGAGCGCCAGAGGTCGGCTTGCCCCAGCCCCGAGCACTACAGATAAGGCCTGTTTGTTTTAATATTAACTTACTTTTTGAGGATTTAATACATCATTTCTACCCCCATATTGCCCTTTCCTCAACATCTGACCTCTTCTTTCCGACTGGCTTTCTGTGCGTGCTGGAGACCAGTTGGAACCGAGGTGTCCATACCTACACGAGAGGCCCCTTCCCCGCTGGGAAAGCTACCCGCATGGTGGCTCTTGCGGTGTTTTAAACAGGTTCACACTTCCGTGTGGCCTTCCTTTGTAGCCGCCCTTCACGGCATGCGGCCCGTGGGCCACAGGTTGGACGTACCTGGCAGTACTCGGTAAAGACATCTCAGGTGTCTGGATAGACTTGGGGGTGCTATCTGATCTAGTGCTGCAGTCCTAGCTCACTCCCCACTGCAGACACAAACATTTCTTCCCTACGGGAGACAATGATCGACTCCATTCCGCATACATGTAACTGCTGCGTGTGAACCGTGGCCACGCCAGCATACCTGAGGCACATTCCACAAAACCCTGGTTGCACGAAATATTGTTTAAAAAAAAAAAAAAGTCTTCCTTAAAATGAGAATTGAGAAATGCATGCAAGAGAATACATCCCTTTTATGGGATGGAGAGAGGGCTCGGTCGTTAAGAGCACTGGCTTCCAGAGGACACAGGTTCAATTCCCAGCACCCACAAGGCAGCTCAGCCATTTATAACTCCAGCTCCAGGGGATCCAATGCCCTCTCTTGGCCTCTTGTGCACTGCATATGTGTGATGCATAGACATACACCCGGGCATGCAAACAGTCACATAAAATGGACATATTTTTAAAAAATTAAAATAATATGATTTTTTTGATGCACAGGCATTATATAATATTCAACTGCTAATGTGCACAAAGACTTCTGGAGGAAGGCCCTCATTCCTTTTTGGCTTTATCTGGAGGTGCCTTTTCACAGTGACAAAACAGAAGTACCTACGGAAACTCCGAAAGTATGTATCATCTTATTCTTTATTACAAGTTCTGGAACAGTGAAGGACACTGGCTGGTCCTGCCGAGGACCTGAGATCATTTTCCAGCTCATACCGATCTGTGACTCCAGTTCCTGGGCTTGAGCACCCTCTTCTGGCCTCTGCAGGCATTGCACATGCATGGTGGCTGTGACCCGTATGGAGGCAGAGCACTCATAAACACGCTATAAGAATAAATTAATCTAGTGGTGATAGTGCATGCCCTTAATCCCAGCACTGGAAAGCAAAGGCAGGTGGATCTCTTGAGTTTGAGGCCAGCTTGATCTATAGAGCTAGTTCTAGGATAGCAAGGGATACACAGAGAAATCGTGTCTCGAAAAACTAAAATAGGCTCTGTGCACAGGTCCTGGCACGGGAGAGCTGGTCTGCAGGGAATGCTCTGGCTCCCTGACTCAACGGACTCTCTAGGGCTGACTGGCCAGGAGCGCAGAGAGCACAGGAGCAACAGAGCAGCTGGCACAGGGTCCTTCAGGTCACCATCTGCACCCAGGAGCTGAGGATAATCTGCAGCCCTCAGTGCACAGGTCCTGCCAGGGGAGAGCTGGTCTTCCAGGAGCGCTGACACAGGCTTACAGGCCAACAGTAAGGACAAGCTCAAGCCAGAGACAGCAAGAACAACTAACGCCAGCAAAAACCACGTGGCAAAAAGCAAGCACAAGAACCCTATCAACAGAAACCAAGGCTACATGATATCATCAGAACCCAGTTCTCCCAAAACAGCAAGTCTTGGATACCCCAACACACTGGAATAGCAAGATTTGGATTTAAAACCACATCACATGATGCTGATAGAGGACTTTAAGAAGGACATAAATGACTCCCTTAAAGAAACACAAGATAACACAGGTAACAGCTAGAAGCCCTTAAAAAGGAAACAAAAATCCCTTAAAGAATTACAGGAAAACACAACCAAACAGGTGAATGGATTGAACAAACTAATCTGGGATCTAAAAATGAAAGGAGAAACAATAAAGAAATCAAAAAGTGATTCACAAAAACAACTCTGGAGATAGAAAACCTAGGAAAGAGATCAGGAGTCATAGATGCAAGAATCACCAACAGAATACAAGGCATAGAAGAGGGAATCTCAGGCACAGAACATACCATAGAAAACATTTACAAAGCAGTCAAAGAAAATGCAAGAAGTTCCTGACCCAAAACATCTAGGAAATCCAGGACACAATGAAGAGACCCAACCTAAGGATAATAGGTATAGAAGAGAGCGAAGATTTCCAGCTTAAAGGGCCAGTAAATGACTTCAACAAAATTATAGAACACTTCCCTAACCTAAAGAAAGGGATGCCCATGAACATACAAGAAGCTTACAGAACTCCAAATAGATTGGACCAGAAAAGAAATTCCTCCTGTCACATAGTAATCAAAACACCAAATGCACAAAAAAAAGAAAGAATATTAAAAGCAGTAAGGGGAAAAAGTCAAATAACATATAAAAGCACACCTAACAGAATTACACCAGATTTCTCACCAGAGACTATGAAATCCAGAAGATCCTCGGTAGATCTCATACAGACCTTAAGAGAACATAAATGCCAACCCAGACTACTATACCCAGCAAAACTCTCAATTACCATAGATGGAGAAACCAAGATACTCAATGACAAAAACAAATTTATGCAACATCTTTCCACAAATCCAGCCCTTCAAAGGATAATGAATGGAAAACACCAACAAAAGGAGGGAAACTACACTCTAGAAAAAGCAAGAAAATGATCTTTTTTTTTTTGAGACAGGGTTTCTCTGTGTGGTCCTGGCTGTCCTGGAACTCACTCTGTAGACCAGGCTGGCCTCGAACTCAGAAATCTCCCTGCCTCTGCCTCCCAAGCACTGGGATTATAGGCGTGCGCCACCATGCCTGGCTTGATCTTCTTTTAACAAACCAAAAAAAGAGATAGCCACATAAACATAATTCCACCGCTAACTACAAAAATAAGGGAAAGCAACAATACATTTTTAATATCTCTTAATATGGATGGACTCAGTTCCACAATAAAAAGACAGAGAATAATAGACTGGATAAATAAAATGGACCAATAGTTTGTTCCATAAAAGAAACCCACCTCAGTGACAAAGACAGGCACTACAGAAGAATAAAAAGCTAGAAAAAATTTCTAAGCAAGTGGCCCCAAGAAACAAGTTGGAGTAGCCATTCTAATATCTAATAAAATCAACTTTCAATTTAAAGTTATCAAAAAACATAAGGAGTGACACTTCATACTCATCAAAGGTAAAATCTACCAAGAAGAACTCTCAATTCTGAACATCTATGCTCCAAACCCAAGGGTACCCACATTCATAAAAGAGACTTTTCTAAAGCTCAAAGCACACATCACACCTCACACAATTATAGATGGAGACTTCAACACCGCACTCTCATCAATGGACAGATCATGGAAACAGAAACTAAACAGAGACACAGTGAAACTAACAGAAGTTACGAACCAAATGGACAACAGGTATCTATAGATATCCCAAAACAAAAGAATATACCTTCTTCTCAGGACCTCACAGTATCTTCTCTAAAACTGACCATATAATTGGTCACAAAACAAGCCTCAACAGACACAAGAAGTTAGAAATAATCCCATGCATCCTATCAGATCACCAGATGAGTTCATCATGGACAAGGGCTAGTCTTCCATAACAACAAAAACAATAGGAAGCCCACATACACATGGAAGCTGAACAATGCTGTACTCAATGATAACTTGGTCAAGGAAGAAATAAAGAAAGAAATTGAAGATACTTTAGAGTTTAATGAAAATGAAGGCACAACATACCCAAACTTATGGGACACAAGGGAAGCACTGCTAAGAGGAAAACTCATAGCTCTGAGTGCCTCCAAAAAGAAACTGGAGAGAGCATACACTAGCAGTTTGACAGTACATCTGAAAGCTCTAGAATAAAAAGAAGCAAATACATGCAAGAGGAGTAGACAGCAGGAAATAATCAAACTCAGACCTGAAATCAACCAAGTAGAAACAAAAAGAACTATACAAAGAATCAATCAAACCAGGAGTTGGTTCTTTGAGAAAATCAGCCAGATAGATAAACCCTTAGCCAGACTTACCAGAGGGCAGAGAGACAGTATCCAAATCAATGAAGTCAGAAACGAAAAGAGAGACATAACAAGAGAAACTGAGGAAATGCAACAAATCATCAGATCTTACTACAAAAGCCTATATTCAACAAAACTGGAAAATCTGAATAAAATGGACAATTTTCTAGACAGATAACAGGTACCAAAATTAAATCAGGATCAGATAAACAATCTAAATAGTCCCATAACCCCTAAAGA
The DNA here is from genome assembly GCA_964023405.1 of Apodemus agrarius. NCBI lineage: Eukaryota > Metazoa > Chordata > Mammalia > Rodentia > Muridae > Apodemus > Apodemus agrarius. The sequence goes on along the minus strand of OZ030005.1, from coordinate 987,847 downwards.
AATAGAAGCAGTCAATAATAGTCTCCCAACCCAAAAAAAAAAAAAAAAGCCCAGAACCAGATAGATTTAGTGCAGAGATCTATCAGACCTTCAAAGAAGACCAATATTCTTCAAACTATTCCACAGACTAGAAACAGAAGGAACACTGCCCAATTCATTCTATGAACCACAATTACTCTGATGCTTAAACTACACAACAACCCAACAAAGAAAGAGGATTTCAGACTAATTTCCCTTATGAATATAGACAAAAAATACTCAATAAAATTCTTACAAAACAAATCCAAGAACACCTCAAAATGATCATCCACCATGATCAAGTAGACTTCATCCCAAGAATGCAGGGATGGTTCAATATAGGGAAATCCATCAACATAATACACCATATAAACAAACTAAAAAAACCCACCCATATGATCATTTCATTAGATGCTGAGAATGCATTTGACAAAATCCAACGCCTCTTCATGATAAAAGTCTTGGAAAGATCAGGAATTCAAGGCCCATACCTAAACATAGCAAAAGCAGTGTACCACAAACCAAGCTAAATGGAGAGAAACTTGAAGCAATCCCAATAAAATCATGGATTCAACAAAACTGTCCCCTCTCTCCCTACCTGTTCGAAGTCCAAGCAATTAGACAACAAAAGGAGGTTAAAGGGATACAAATTGGAAATGAAGTCAAAATATCACTATTTACAGACATTATGATAGTATACTTAATTGACCTGAAAAATTCCACCAGAAAACCCCTAAACCTAATAAACAACTTCAGCCAAGGGGCTAGATACAAAATTCACTCCAGCAACTCAGTGGCCCTCCTCTGCTCAAAGGATAAACAGGCTGAGAAAGAACTTAGCAAAACAACTCCCTTCACAAAAGTCGCAAATAATATAAAATATCTTGGTGTGACTCTAACCAAGCAAGTGAAAGATCTGTATGACAAGACCTTCAAGTCTCTGAAGAAAGAAATAGAAGAAGATTCCAGAAAATAGAATGATCTCCCATGCTCATGGATTGGAAGGATTAATATAGTAAAAATGGCCATCTTGCCTAAACCAATCTACAGATTCAATGAAATCCCCATCAAAATTCCAATTCAGTTTCTCATAGAGTTAGAAAGGGAAATTTCCAAATTCATCTGGAATTACAAAAAAAAACAGGATACCAAAAATTATTCTCAACAATAAAAGAACTTCTGGTGGAATCACTATCCCTGACCTCAAGCTATACTACAGAGCAATAGGGATAAAAACTGCATGGTATTGGTACAGAGACAGGCAGGAAGATCAATGGAATAGAATTGAAGACCCCAAAATGAACCCACACATCTATGGTCACTTGATCTTCGACAAAGGAGCTAAAACAGTCCAGTTGAAAAAAGCATTTTCAACAAATGGTGATGGTTCAACTGGCAGCTAGCATGCAGAGGAATGCAATTCGGTCTATTCTTATCTCCTTGTACTAAGCTCAAGTCCCAGTGGATCATGAACCTCCACATAAAACCAGACACACTGAAACTGATAGAAAAGAAACTGGGGAAGGACCTGGAGCACATGGGCACAGGAGAAATTTTCCTGTACAGAACACCAATACCTTATGCTCTAAGATCAAAAATCGACAAATGGGACCTCATAAAATTGCAAAGCTTCTGTAAGGCAAAGGACACTTTCAATAGAACCAAATGGCAAACAACAGGTTGGGAAAAGATCTTTACCAATCCTACATCCAATAGAGAGCTAATATCCAATTTATATAAAAACCTCAAAAAGTTAGATTGCAGAGAACCAAATAAACTATTAAAATGGGATACAGACCTAAACAAAGAACTCTCAACTGAGGAATATCAAATGGCTGAGAAACACCTAATGAAATGTTCAACATCCTTAGTCATCAGGAAAATGCAAATCAAAACAACCCTGAGATTTCACCTCACACCAGTCAGAATGGCTAAGATCAAAAACTCAGGTGACAGCAGATGCTGGAGAGGATGTGCAGAAAGAAGAACATTCCTCCACTGATGGTGGGATTGCAAGCTGGTACAACCACTTTGGAAATCAGTTTGGTGATTCCTCAGAAAATTGGGCATAGTGCTACCTGAGGATCCTGCTATACTATTCCTGGGAATATACCCGGAAGATGCTCCAACATGTAATAAGGGCACATGCTCCACTACAGCCTTATTTATAATAACCAGAAGCTGGAAAGAACCCATATGTTCCTCAACAGAGGAATGGATACAGAAAATGTGGTATATATACACAATGGAATACTACTCAGCTTTTAAAAACAGTGATTTAATGAAATTCTTAGGCAAATAAATGGATGGAACTAGAAAATATCACCCTAAGTGAGGTAACCCAATCACAAAAGAACACATATGGCATGCACTCACTGATAAGTGGATATTAGCCCAGAAGCTCAGAATACCTAAGATACAGTTCCCAGCCCACATGAAGCTCAAGAAGAAGGAAGACCAAAGTATGAATACTTCAGTCCATCTTAGCATGGGGATCAAAATATCCATGGGAGGAGATACAGAGACTGAAGGAAAGACCATCTAGAGACTGCCCCACCTGGGGATCCATCCCATATACAGTTACCAAACCCAGACACTATTGTGGATGCCAACAAGTGCTTACTGACAGGAGCCTGATAAAGCTTTGTCCTGAGAGGCTCTGCCAGTGCCAGACAAATACAGAAGTGGACGCTCACAGCCAACCAATTGACTGAGCACAGGGTCCCTAATGGAGGAGCTGGAGAAAGGACCCAAGGAGCTGTAAAGTTTTGCAGCCCCGTAGGAGGAACAATATAAACCAGCTAGTATACCCCGAGCATCCAGGGACTAAACCACCAACAAAAGAGCACACATGGAGGGACCCATGGCTCCAGCCACATGGGTAGCAGAGGATGGCCTTGGTGAACATCAGTGAGAGGAGAGGCCCTTGGTCCTGGGAAGGCTGGATAACCCAGTGTAGGTGAATGCCAGGACAGGGAAGCGGGAGTAGGACAGTTGTTGAACAGGGGACGGGGTGATGGGATAGGGAGTTTTTGGAGGGGAAATGAGGAAGGGAATAACATGTGAAATGTAAATAAAGAAAATATCTAATAAAAACGAAAGAAAAACTAAAATACACAAATAAATCTTTTAAAGAAATATATTCATTTGTTAATTCTTGTTTGTTTGGGGATTTTTTTGTTTTTTGGTTTTTGTTTGTTGTTGTTGTTGTTGTTGTTGTTTAAGACAAGGTCTCACATAGCTCAAACCAGTCCTAAATTTACTATGTAGCCAAGGTTGGCGTTGAATTCCTCATCTTTCTACCTTTATTTCCTAGCACTTCATGTGTGTTCTTTCATGATTTTAAAATATAACTATTAAACTTCAGTCATGTAGTAAATGCCTTTATAAGTCTTTCAGAAAGAATGTACTAAGGTTGTTCTGAACGCAAGTTTAATTTAGTGTTAGGGTTAGAGGCTAGGGTTAAGGAGAGGGGTTAGATTAAATCAGGTTTAATATTTGAGTCAAACACAGAGTTCATTTTTCAAGTTCTATTGAAGTATCAGAGGACAATAAAAGGTGTTTTTTTTCTACTCAAAGCATAACCTGTAGAAATAATTTTCATTTATTCTTTGACAATTTCGCACATATACTCAGGGGATCCAGGTCATCTCCACCCCTTCCTCTCCCTCCAGTCGTGCACAGCCTTCCTTCCTTATTTAATCCCAGGGGGGGGTGTTTGTTTGTTTGTTTGTTTTTGCTTTTGTTTTTATTTCTTATTAAGCTCCAGGTCTAGTTAGTGCTGCCTGCTGGGATGTTGGCTGATCTAAGGAGCATAGCTGGAGGCCATGATATACATACACACTATGACATCATTGCCTCGATTGCATTAATTAACATATGCATCACCATGTGCACATATGTGTATATGTGTATGTCTCATGTGTAGACACACGAGTCTCTTCATACACTTCAAGTATGCCATACTTCATTTAACGACAGTGAATTTAAGGTAACTACAGTACCACTCTGTGCAAGGAGCCCTCAGACACACCTCCAGGCTTGAGGGATGAGTGCCTGCTCACAGCCCCTGCTCTTCCCAGGACTGTGACCCGGAAGCACGCGCTCACTTTCTGCTTCCAGGAACTCAGGCTTTGTTCAGTTCCTCACAGTGCGATGATGTGGTCCTTGTTTTCAGTGATGGGCAAGTTCACTTACTGTAATGTCCTCTGGGTTCAATATTACCTTTTCCAGTAGAGATTTAACCCCACTTAGCTGTGGGTGTACCCAGAGACTCTGACCTCAGTGGTCTGAACGTCTAGTCGGGGGCCACCAAGTGTGATGACCCTAGACTGATCCCCAGAACCAACAGGTGGAGGAAAGCGGGCTCCCGCCCATCGTCCTCTGGCCTCCACACACATGCCTCAAACTCCTCTCTCCTCTTCCCCCTCCTCTTCCTCCACTTTCTCCTCACTCTCTGCCCTTCCTTCCCCTCCTCTTCCTCCTGACTTTCTTCTCCTCCTCTTTAGTCTCTTTCTTCCTTCTCTTCATATCCCTTATTTTTCCTGAGAGCTACTCCAGCGTATCACTCTGCAAACAGCTACTTTTACTTAATTGAACATTTTGGGGGAAATCCTCATTTTTTAATACAGGAAGGTTTCTACCTTGTCTCCTGAAGAGTGAGTGGATTATCATGGCCCACACGGCCCTCATCACAGTAAGTTTCAAGGTCAATATTGTTGTTGATGCGCCTTACAACCCCTCCCCCGCCCACTCAGTCCCCCACGGGAGCATGTCCATAGCGCTGAGATGAGTGATTACCCGCCAGCGGCTTCAGCACTGATCGGATTCTGTCAGTTCCCCACCAAGCCGGGTCGGGCCTCTTATGTTCCTGACTTGGCAGGAGGAGGGCATTTGTCTGTCCAGACCCTTGCCGACAGCCATCATTCTCTTTCCATTGGCTTTCCCAATTTACAGGGCTGACTCAACCCTCCTAGGCCTTGGTTGGAAAGGTGAATGGAAAGACACTGCCTCCCCAGGTCTCCACTGGGTGCAGAGAGGATGGATAATGAGCACAGAGTCTACACTCCTTGGGGAAAACCTATGGCTCCAGATCCCCGGTCAGAGGCTGATATTCCTGGGACTCGCCCTCAACCACCCCTGACTGCAGATGAGCAAGAAGGTGAGTGCTAGCCTTCGTCTCTGTGGGCCTGTGTGGCAACCCAGGGACATTGCGGGAAAGATGGAGGAGTGGGGGTCTCCGCCTTGCTTGGCAGGTTGGGAAGGTGCCCGAGCTTCAGGTTCTTGCCTCAATCATCACCTGATAATTAACTTTCCCAAACAGACTGTGATAGGTGCAGGGGGCAGGGATGGAGAATCCCTGGCATGTTTGGGAAGGACACACCAATCCGAGCATCCCATTTCCAATCTGATTTCAAGAACAATGGTGATCTCAAGGAAAGCATGTTACTCAGTAGTTCTAAGGCAATCCCCACCCTTCCTCCTCCTCTCTGCTGTCTCCCCCCCTTCCATCCTCCCTCCCCTCCATTCTTACCTTTCTCTTCCTTCCTGTTTCTTCCCTCCTCACAGTCCCCATCCCTTTCTCCTCACACCTCTCTCCACGCTTATCTCCCATCTTGTCTTTCTTATGTCCCTTCTGACTTCCTCTATGCCTTTTCCTTCTCTTACTTATCTTAAAAACAATCAACTTCTGCAAGACAAGCATGAAGTTTGTCTGCGAATGTCCTTTGCATTGTTTGTGGGGAAGTGGGGCTTGAAGTCAGGACTAAGTAGACCAAGGTAGTTCTAGAACTCATATCCCTGCTCTTTCAGCCGCCTTAGGGCTGGGATTACAGATGTGCACCTTCATGCCCCACACTTCATAATATAAAAGTATTTATAAAGCTGAGGACAACTTCACTGTGTAAAGTAATAAAACAGCACCTATATAAGTGATGGTTGTGTGCTGGGATTACAAAAATTTCTGTTTTAAAAATCTCATTTACTTGTGTGTGGCGCCTTAAGCGATACCGCATGTGTGACGGTCAGAGAACAGCCTGAGGACTTGTGTCTCGCACCAGGTACATCCTGGGAATCCATGCAGGTCATTTGCCTTGGAAGCAAGTCCTTCTACACACTGGGCTATCTCAGTGCAGTGGCTTAGGTACATTAGTTCAATTCAGTGCAGCTCCATGAAAGAAGTGGACAGTTCTGTTCACGTCATTGGATTGACAACAAAATAAAGGATGGTCTGTGTGAGCCGTTTGATACAGAGCTGGAGACTGTCTGCTGGACTTGTAATGCAGACAATTACCCAGCCAACTGTAGGAACAGTGAGAAATAATCACACAGATGAAAACACAAAAGACCCAACTTCTGCTTTGAAGCCCATTATAATTTTAATTTTTACAGTGGTCTGCAGGGCAGGGGTGACGACTCAGCTGGGCAAGTGGCAGGAACCACGCCTGAGATGTACCCAAGCACCCCGACACTGAACTGTGTCCTCTCAGTACGGGAGCCTGGATCTTCTCAGTCCCACTGTATGTGTTCATACCAAGGCTCCGAGATGAATGAAAGGCTCCTAGAGGGAGTAAGCAAGGAGGGGGGGTGAGGCTGATCCTGGGAGCTCGCTGGCCAGACATCCCTCCAGAGTGAGTGAGAGACCCTGTCGTAAAAAGTAAGATGGAGTGTGACAGAGGAAGACACCTGATGTTAACCTCTGGTTGCCACATACCCATGTGTATACACGTGTGAGCACAAACACACACACACACACACACACACACACACACACACATACATACATATTGAGAAAATGTGGCAAATACTCACAGGGATGATCTGTAGTGATGGAATTTCTGGTAAGCTTCATATGTTTAAGATCTATTTTATTTACATATGTGCTTACAGAAGAGGCTGTACCTGGGGCCACCTGAGTCAGGTCCCGGGCACTGAGCTTGGGCCCTCAGGAAGAACAGCAAGCTGAGCCCCTCTTTTTTTCTATTCTTACTTGTTACATGGAATTCCCAGTCATGAGAGCAAGTGGCAGGGACCATGCCTGTCAGAGACCCAAGCATCCCGACATTGAATTTTATTGTCTCAATACCGCAGTTTAGCTCTTATTAATCCCACTTTCTCTGTGTGGAAACCAAGACTCAGAGATGAATGAGAGTCTCCCAGGATCTCAGAGAAATTTCCATGAATAGAAAGGAGAGTCCTGTGTGGTACAAGTTGACTCCAAAGTCATCGTGCAGTAAAGGATGATCTAGAGCTCCTGGTCCTCCTGCCTCCACCTCCCAAGCACTGGGGTTACAGTGTGCACAGCCATGCCCATGTGCAGGGACTGAGGCCAGGGCTTAGGCCTGCTAGGGAGGCCCTCTGCCCGCTGACCTGCATCCCAGCACATTGCTAGGAAGTGAGCACTCTCCCATTGATCAGCCTGAGCTGATTCCCTCACCATCCTGACGAAGACACTGTTCTGACTCTGTGTGGACTAACAGCAACGAGCAGTATCTCGTGGTTTCCTAAACATACTTTCCTTGTTTAAGGGAATAAGGTTGTGTGATAAAAGCTCTTCTGTCCCCATTAGATTCACGTCCCTTCCTCTTCCTGACTAGTTTCCTTTACATGTTTACACCTCCCTCTCTCCTGGCCTCCTCCCGCCCACCCTTCCTTCCTCTCCCTGCCTTCCATCTTCCCATTCTTTCTTCCTTCCCTCCCTCCTTTTGTCCCTCCCTCCTTCTCCTCTCCTTCCACCATCCCTTCCCCTCCCCGCTCTGCAGTGGGTTTTCATGAGATGTTCCATACATGAATACTTCGTGTGATGACTGCCCTAATCAAGCTAACACAGACTTAGCCGACAAAGGCTGTGCGTCATGGACTTAAGAGTCAACTTCTTATCAAGATCCACCCTACCCTCCATTAACTGCAGACACCACGCTGCCAAAATAAGGTCCATCGGACTTCTTCAAAAAGAATGTTGACGTGGTTTCCTTGAGATGGAATGAATATTCAGAGATGTGGGGGTTCTTGTTTACTTCTCTGTCACATGCTGAGAAAGGAGGAATCCCATATCTGAGCCAGCGACATCTGAGCTCTGCCACTGACAGCAGGGAATGCAGGAGCAAGGTCTCAGCATCAACACTCGCCATAGCCACCAGGTAAACGGGGATTTGGGCATCCTTTGTACCATTCGCGCATTCCGTGTGGTTTGGGAAAAGCACACAGGGGGATAGGCAGAGCTGACACGGAATAGCTTACTGAAAGTGTTATTCAGGCAGCACAGGACACTGCCTCTCTGTGGCTGGCATCCTGAGCGCACATCTACACTTTTGCTCCAGGAAACTTATCTAACTTTTCTGTTTCCCCACATGGAAGCCACAAACTTTGGGATTGTCAGAGCTAGTCTTACAGAGGAGTGCACAGAGAAGCTAATTCTTTCTCATCGTTGTGGATTAGCTGAAGCAATGCTGGCTGGAAACTCCCCATACTTCAGAGGTTCAAATACCCTTACACTGAGCCCTGCATCTGAGCTGCAGTCTGTAAACCCAACTGCCTTCTCCACTACCCAGCAGGGAACTCTCACGGACTCTGTTCCCCTCCCACGCCCTTGAATCTTTCAGTCTGAGCAAATGCTCTCACCCCGTGGCTATGGTCAGGCTCCTAGCAATTATGTCTCAACTGCTCCATCCTCTTCCCGCACATCCAATCCACCAGCAGTACCCAGGGATGTGACCTCTGGAAGGAATTTTAGGCATCAATACCTCCTTGTTAAGATCTCTCTCTCTCTCTCTCTCTCTCTCTCTCTCTCTCTCTCTCTCTCTCTCTCACACACACACACACACACACACACACACACACACACACAATGTATTCATTCATTATTGAGGTGAATGTGTTTTTAAAATGGATTGTGGTTGTCAATGAGACAGGAAGAAATGTCAGTTTTGATGTTCTTGCGTCTAGCGTGCACTTGGGTGAGTGTGAGCGTGTGCATGGGCACTCACGCAGAAGCCAGAGGAGGTCACTGTGTCTTACCCTTCTCTGCCCACGTCTTTAAGACTCAGCCCTGCAGCGAACCAACGCTTGCCATTTCACCTGCACTGATGGTCCAGAGAACTCTCGTGGTGCACCTGTCTCTGTTCCCCCAACACTGTGGTTATGAGCAGGGAAAGCCAAGCTGGTTTTTACGTGGGTGCTGGGGATTTGAACACAGCTCGCCAGGCTCTCACAGCAAGCTCTCTTACCCACTGCACCATCGCCCCAATGCCTCTACCTTATTTTCTCAGACAGGGCATGTCACTGAATGTGGAGCCCTGTTTCGGGCAGACTCTGGCTGTTGAGCAGGCCCAGGATGCCCCTGCCTCTGTAGCACATTGCCTGTGATTCACGCTGGCGTTTACAGAGGCAGCACCCTGCTTTATTGTGATGACGATCTAAACTCTGATCTTCCTGCACGTGTAGCAAGTACTGTGCACACAGAGCCGTCTCCCAGCCTCAGAATTTCCATATATTTTACTCAAAATTGATTTTTCACAAAACTCACATGAGAGACAAGTTTTGGCAGTACTTAGTGAAGAATGTTCTGGGCTGAAGATGGAGTATTAGGACCCATGGTGCTCACAGGCTACAGAGTGAACAGGCTTTGTGGAAAAGGAGGTAAATTTCATCTAGTATTTGTTCAATTAAAACTACAGTCAGAAAGTGCAGAGAGTAGAGGGGATGCTTGTTTTATTCTGGCCATCGTGTTGCAGGCCTCAGAGGGCGGCATCTATTGATGTGTGAGGGGAGGAGGGACGGCGCCCATGCATGTCCCACGCAGAAGTCAGAGAACATCTGACAGGGCCGGCCCTTCCCTGCCACTCTGCAGCACAGAGGATTGAGCCCAGGGCTCCCTGCTTAGTGGCAAGCTCCTTTATTCTCTGAGCCATCTTGGCAAACATGACATTTTCATATGTCCCTGGAGACTGAGAGCACTCTAACAGAGTCAGCACAGAGAGGGAACAGGACTGTGTAGAGGCAAAGGCCCTGGGGTGTCATGCTGCGGTGGAGGGAGAGTGGTAGGTTTTGAGGATCCTAAGAACCTGTTAGAGACTAGAGGAAACTGTGTGGAGATGTAGCCAAGAACCGGCACACACATCCATCCTTACAGACCGACAAGAAGGGGTGCCGGGAGGAGAGAGAACAGACAGTGCAGACTCTGGGGGCTGCACATCTGCTGGAGGAGATCTGTAGACACACACCAGCGACACGGAGAGGAGGGAGGTCACTCCATTTGCCCAAGGCTTTAACTGAGGAGTTTCAAAGACCTGGGTTGTAAGGGGATTTGATTTGCATTTGGATAGATGTTCCTGTGGCTATAGTAGATGGAACCTACAGGCACAGTTCTCACTTCATCTACTCCTCCCTCAGCCCTCCACAGAGCTCCTCCCTGGTCTTTAACACAGTGTCTTCCAGTCCTGGGCCCATGCCACCCTCCTGGGCAGCGCCACCCTGGGCCAATCAAAGCCGCGCACGCGAGCTGGAGTTCGTGCTGCTGGGTTTCGCACACGTGCCCTCGCTACACCCAATGCTCGCAGCGCTCTTCCTGGCAGCCTTCCTGCTCACCATGTTGGGCAACATGCTCATCGTCCTGCTCACCAGCCTGGACTCAGGCCTCCGCACACCCATGTACTTCTTCCTGCGCCAGCTGGCCCTGGTGGAGATCTGCTTCTCACTGGACGTGGCGCCCCGTCTGCTGGTGACCCTGCTGCAGCCTGGACGCGGGCTGTCCCCCACGAGCTGTGCCCTGCAGATGCTCCTTGTGCTGTCCTGTGTCACATCTGAGTGCTTCCTCCTCACGGTCATGGCCTGGGACCGCTTCCTGGCCATATGCAGACCACTGCGCTATGGCGCCATCATGAGCCCGCAGCTCTGCTACCTGCTAGCTGCTACCTGCTGGCTGGCTGGAATCCCCGTTGCACTGGTCTTCACCATCTGGCTATTTAACTTCCCCTTCTGTGGGCCACGTGGCATCCGACACTTCTTCTGTGACATAGCACCTCTGCTGAGCCTGGTGTGTGCAGACACCAGAGTCTTCGAGGCCAATGTGTTCGCGGCCACCGTCCTTGTCATCATGGTTCCCTTCTGTCTCATAGCCACATCCTATGTGATGATTCTGGCTGCTGTCCTTAGGATGCCATCAGCCTCTGGGCGCCACAAGGCCCTGTCCACCTGCGCCTCCCATCTTATAGTGGTAATTCTGTTTTATGGCACAACAGGGGTCATCCACTTGCGCCCCAAGGCCAGCTACTCTCCTGAGAGCAAGCAAGTGGTGTCCCTGTCATATACCATGGTGACCCCTATGCTCAACCCTCTCATCTACAGCCTGCGGAACAAGGAGGTCAAGGCTGCCTTTGGGCGTGTGTGCTGTGGACGCTAAGAGTCTAGACCACGAATGAGCGCTCTCCTCTGCCTGCTTTCAGAGTGGGGTCATTATTGAGGCCCACTTTCCCCGTGTGGCTTAGCACCCTGACTTTCTTCTAGGAAACCCATGCCATTTCCCTACCTAAGAGAAGGCAGAACACCAAGCTTTTCATTTCTGATCAGGATTATTTTAAATAAAGGTAGACAAATGAATCCACACAGCCCAGTAGAGAGCAGCAGCTAGCCTCTTCTGATGGAATGCCGTGTAACACCATCTTCACATGGAGTGTCTCACAGCCTGCAACTTATCCTACTACTCTTTCAACAAGCTGAGTGTTAGGGAATCGAGGCTGGACACACGGGGTGATATTTTTGACATGGGCTAATTTTGCTCCTGCTAATGGATGTTGATCAAGGTTAGTATGATTCAGCTGACGGTGTTGTGGTCCATGTACTTCTCTTGAGACCCAAAGCTGGTTCAGGAATGGCTTGTCACCACAGTGGCTGAAGTGTGTGTGGGGGACCCAAGTGCATGAGGGAAGAGGCATTGTGACACGATCCGAACCCTTTACGTGACGGCGGCTGGAGTTCATCCTTCATAGAGGAACTGAGGAGCTGGAGACAGTAAATCCACATCAGACACCAGATCTCAAAATTGCCTTGTTAGATTTTTTTCATTATTTTCTATTGTCTTATTTGTGTTTTATGAAATGCACATTCCCTTACATAAACACATAAACACATACATGAACAAAAATGAAACTAAGTCTTAACCATAAAGCAGACTTTTTTTAATTTATTTATTATTGGATACATTCTTTTTTAAATTTTTTTTTAATTTTCTATATTCTTTGTTTACATTCCGAAGGCTTTCCCGTTTCCCCGTTTCCCCCAGACCATATGTCCCATATGTCCTCTACCCTCCTCCACCTATTCCCCGATCACCCCCCCCCATTTCTCTGCTCTATTCTGGTACTCTCCTACAAAACTGGATCCACTCCTTTCAGGTCCAGGGTCCTCTCCTTCCTACCTCTTGGGAATCTTTTGATTTGCTAACTGTGCCTTTAATATTCAGAGCTTCTGGGCTCATTAATATCCACTTATCAGTGATTGCATTTCATGGGCATTCTTTTGTGATTGGGTTAACTCACTTAGGATGATATTTTCCAGATCCAACCATTTGCCTACAAATTGCATGAATTCATTATTTTTAATTTCTCAGTAGTATTCCATTGTATAAATATACCACATTTTCTGTATCCATTCTTCCTTTGAGTGACATCTGGGCTCCTTCCAACTTCTGGCTATTATAAATAAGGCTTCTATGAACATAGTAGAGCATGTGTCTTTATTGCACGCCGGGGAATCCTGTGGGTATATGCCTGGAGTGGTATGACAGGGTCCTCTGGAAGTGACATGCCCAATTTTCTGAGGAACCACCAGACTGATTTCCAGAGGGGTTTTACCATCTTGCAATCCTACCAACAGTGGAGGAGTGTTCCTCTTTCTCCACATCCTTGCCAGCACCTGTTGTCCCTTGAGTTTTTAATCTTAGCCATTCTGACTGATGTGTGGTGGAATCTCAAGGTTGTTTTGATTTGCATTTCCCTGATGACTAATGATGTTGAACATCTCTTAAGGTGCTTCTTGGCCATCCGAGTTTCTTCTGGTGACAATTCTTTGTTTAAAAAAAATTGACTTTTTTTTTTATTGATAAAAGTGTCAACAAAAGAAAATCAAAACTAGTACAAGTCCTATTGACTGTTGAATTCCTGAATCTAATCCTACCTGAAGTTTGGTCTACTCCCCTCTGTGAACAAATAAATTCACTTCCACTAAAGCCTGTCTGGGCTGAGTTTCCTATCTCTTGGCATCACTCCTGATGTTAGCACTAACAACTAGCCTCGGACTTGAGAGGGAATGATGGTGGTGATGGTGATGGGGATGGTGATGATGGTGGTGATGGTGATGGTGGAGGTGATGATGGTGATGGTGGTGGTAATGGTGATGGTGGTGGTGGTGGTGGTGGTGGTGGTGGTGGTGGTGGTGGTGGTGATGCTGATGACAATGGCGACTATGGTAATTATGGTGATACTGCTGTCAGCACATAGCAGATTGAAGGCTTTTGTTCTGGGAAATTGCATAACCCTCTGGGTTAAACGTCTCTGGGCTGAGTTAAAATAAAGATGCCCATGTACATGGCACTAGAATCCAAGCACCAGTACACTACCCCAGCGTGCGTCGACTGTGAACACCGTCACCACCGCCATCATCTAGCATGCATTTTACACTGACTGTTCTTTATTTCTCTACAGTAACCATGGGTGTTAGACATCAGAGGCCACTGAGATCCAGTCCTTTCCTTCCTGGTTACAGAGCGCAACATTAACCCTGAAGACATAGAGCTGGTTCCTACTGTTTGGAAGATTGTGGTCCACCCTGGGCACTTAAAATAGTTACTTTTCTGTTGCTGCGATAAAGCACCAGGACGAATGCGGCTTACTGAAGAAACAGTATTTATGCTACTGGTTGCAGAGGCTTGAGTCCATGTTGGCACAGTGGAACTGGAAGCTAGCCGCTCTCCCCTAGAACAAGCTGAAAGCAGAGAGCATGTGAGCTGGGCATGTTACCTCAAAGCCCAACCCCAGTTTCGCACCCCCTTCAGCAAGGCCATGCCTCCCAAACATTCCCAAACAGGATCACCAACTGGGGACAGAGTATGCAAATACCGAAGAGTAAGAGAGACATTTATCATTCAACCCTGAACAGCACAGACACGTGTGGACGACGGTTTAACCTTACGCCCTCTGTGCAGAGCACAGCTACCACGTCGGAAGACCGGAGAGTGGGCGCTGCATGAGGCCCATATTCCTCCCATCCAAGTACTAACCAGGTCTGACCTCGCTTAGCTTCTGAGATCAGACAAGATGGGGCATGTTCAGGGTGGTATGGCCATAGACACGATACTTAGAACACGATGGAAATCTGATAGTATTTTTGAGAGGCTATCCAGCGTTAGTTTTCATGACAACATGTTAAGTGTCTTGGCTAACAGTTTTCAAAAGTCTATGCTTATTACCCACACACATATAATAATAAAACTGATCCCATTGGATGATAATTTAATACACTGAGCTGAGTGACATCTAAAATACACTGCTTCTGTCTTCAATGATCCTGGGAGAAAGGCAAGGTCACAGACTTTTATTTTGTTGGTTTAAAACAATCTTAATTGGTCAAAGTGTAAACGTCTGAAGTAAAGATTAAAGCTGACTTTTAAAGCTATTGAGATCAATATCCTTAGTATTCTCTAATATTCTGTAATCCTCTGTAATATTCTTCTGTCCTCATTCAGAAATTACCAACTACGGACCCACTATGTGGCTTGATCAGAAAAAGAAGTTGGTCTTATTTGGGTAGAGAAATAAAGAGGTAATACGTATTTTTTAAATATTGTGCTGTTTGGTTTAACTTTTAAAGGGTAGAGCATATTCCATCACAAGAAGAGAAATCTGTTGTAGCATGAATATATCTGTCAGGAGTTCATACAGTTTTTATCACTAGTGCACATATGATTAAGGATAAAGTATGCAGAAGGCTTTGCACAAGCACCCTAGGTTACACATAGAGACAAAAAGTGACCTGACTCCATGATTAGTGAATCTCATGGTAGAAACATGGTAGAATGTGGAAGATGCAGGATGGGGGGAGGGCTGTGCGACGTTGTCTTCTGGACGTGCCATGACGGTTGCACGTACGGGTCCAGTTCCCTGCAGAAGGTCCAGCTGGCAGGACAAGCACCCACTCAGCAGGCAGCACGGATCACACTCCACGCATTTAAAAATGGAGAGGAGACAAGGGTGGGAGGAGAACATGTCTGCAGGAAGTGGGAGGGGAAACTGAGGTGGACGTATGCAATGTATAAGCATTGTATACAGTATGCAATTGTCAAAGAATAAAAATGATATTCTAAAGTAAAATACAAGTAGTGGAAAACAGTAGGAATCAATAGTACATTATGAAAAAATTTTACACATATACTTGCAGATTTTTTCTTGGTTGCTATAAATTTTGTAGATTTTGCCTTTGAGAGAAAGTAGTTAAATATAAATAATTTTCAGACTCTCAGTATATGAAAATGTTGGGGAAGGGCAGGAGATGTTGGAGGGGGAAATTGGTATGAATGTGATCAAAATACATAGAATTTCACAGATTACATAAAATATATTTTAAAAGAAAAAAATTTGCCAGGTGGTAGTGATTTTCCCCTTTAATCCCAGCACTCAGGAGGCAGAAGTGGTCAGATCTCTGTGAGTTCAAGACCAACCTGGTCTACAAAATATGTTCCAGGGTAGCAAACACTGGAAGACAAACCATGTCTTATAAAAATCAAGAAAGGTGACTGGAGAGACAGCTCAGTGGTTAAGAGCACTGACTGTTCTTCCAAAGGTTTTGAGTTCAATTCCCAGCAACCACATGGTGGCTCACAACCATCTGTAATGGAATCAGATGCCTCTTCTGGTGTGTCTGAAGACAGCAACAGTGTACTCATACACAGAGTAAATAAATCTTTTTTTAAAAAATCTATTCCATCCCCCTGAAAGAAGGAAGGAAGGAAGGAAGGAAGGAAGGAAGGAAGGAAGGAAGGAAGGAAGGAAGGAAATAAAGAGAAAGAGAAAGAAAGAAAAATGAAGGAATGAGAAAGAAAAAAGAAAAGAAAAGAAAAGAAAAGAAAAGAAAAGAAAAGAAAAGAAAAGAAAAGAAGAGAAAGAAAGTTTTTTCACTCAGGGTTTGATGATATCTCTAGGGCATTGATGTCTTAAAGGTTTTTTATAATGTATGTGAATGTTTTCTTCTTGTATGTCTTTGCACCATGTATGTGCAGTGCCTGCAGAGGTGAGAAGATAGCATTAGATTCACCAGAACTGAAGTCACAGATGGTTGTGAGCCACCATGTGGGTACTAGGAACTGGACTCAGGCCCTCTGAAATTTGAATCTCTGAGCCATCTCTCCAGACCCTACTGGTCTTTCTGTGACTATCTCAGTTAAAACAATGTCTTCAAGGTATGGCCATGTTGTAGCATAAGAATTCTTCTCTTCTTTAAGGCTAAACAATGTTCCATTTGGGTTGCTCTCAAAGGACATCTAGTTTCTTCTACCTCTTGTTACTGTAAGCACCGATGCTGTGGCTGTATGTGACAGATATGCTTTCAATAAGCAACATTTCCAGCCTCTTGTCAATTAGATTTTTCTCTCCTATGATCATCAGACCTATCAGTACCAAGAGCAGGGCCTGAAATTTAGGAACACAGCATTAATGTCCATGGATGTGAACTGAGGGTGACAAAGAAGCGTTCTTGCCTCTGTCCATCCTCCTCAGTCTCTAGAAAGCATAAGTGAGAGGCTTTCCTCTCAACTCCTCCAAACCCACAGAGGCCAGGGAGGTCTCCAGGGTCCAAAGCTCTGGCTTAAGTTTACATGGCTCTGCCTCCTCACAGTGTGGGCAGTTCCTTCAGCCACTGCAAGAGCTCAAAACCAAGAAGAGGCAAAAGCACTCTCTCTCTCTCTCTCTCTCTCTCTCTCTCTCTCTCTCTCTCTCTGTGTGTGTGTGTGTGTGTGTGTGTGTGTGTGTGTGTGTGTGTGTACACCTACTTTCAAGGCAGATCTGACAATTTCATTCTTTAGCATCTCTGTCTCTAAGCAAAAGCTGAATTTATGTAAGTATCAGAGTCTCCTCCACAGTCAGAATCAACCAGAAAGGATCAATACCTGTCTACCACCAACTCTCAGGTATGAAGACCCAGTGTTATTCTTTGTGGGTGAAATCAAAGGACATCAGAAACAACTCTTTTTCTATCTGAGGGTAGCTAAGTTCAGAATATTACAGATTCTAAACACTTTAGAGGTACCAAACAGCTTAATCCTCAGGAATAAGAGTTTCATCTCAATATACAGATAGATATTGACATGTGAATATATGAACAATAAATGTTGGATGTATTCATATATATTTAATAGATAATAGAAGTATAGAGAATAGATGTGAAATACATAGAAATATAAGTAATATTGGATGGGTGTGTGGGTACCTATGAGATAGATCGATGATAAATAGATAATAGAAAAATAGATAGGTAGATAGATAAGTAGATTAGATAAAATATTGGATACATAGATGATATACATGAAGTATAGGATGGATGGATGAATGGTAGATGTTTGATAGATAAGATTGATAGATGATAGATATGAAGATACAAAATACATACATACATAGGAACATAGATAAATAGGATGGATCAGTGGGTGGATGTACAGAAAGACAGACAGATGGTCAAGTGGATCTGACATAGATGGACTGAGAGGCTTTGGAACACTAGAATTATCCATGGAGAAATATCCTGGTGCATGTCTGTCTCACTTCACAACCTCTGCCTCCTCCACAAATGGTCTACAAAGAATCCACTCATGTTCTATAACATGGATGATGCCCGAGAACATGCATGAAGTACTAAATAGACAAAGAGGCTTTCCCAGAGACACACTGCTTCAAACTCTTCAAACATTAGCTAAAAGTCAGGTTCTTTCGTACCCCCATATACCCCACCCCTCAGGGTTGGCTCTCTACATACCAAGTCATTCTTTGACAAGTGTTTGTAGAATTAAAGACCAGCACATATTGGTTGAGATTCTATCTTCTTTTGAGAGCTGTCCTCAGCTTTGTCTATAGTTATAGGGATGTAAGCAGCCTGTTCATACCCAGGATCAAAATTAGGTTCTGATTCTTAGTATTCTGTGCATAACCTTAAGATAAAACATCTCTCCATGTCCCCAATTCTAATCTCTGAAAACTTTCTGATTTACCACACAACTAGAAAAAAGTTAGTGGCTTTAAATCTTGCCTTAACAGTGTTCTTCATAGTCCCAGATTCTAGAACTCTAGAGGGCTTATCACAAAACACTTTTCGTCTCTAAATAGACTAAATTGTACAAAGAATGTTCTTACTGATTGATGTTTGCCGCTTCTTTGTGACTCTTGGGCGCAGCCGCTATTGACTTAGCCCAACAGCTAGGAATGCATTTCTAATGGTCCATCATTGCATTTGAAGCAACCAGTTCTGGATGGAAGAGGAGGAAGGCAGTCATGAAGGGGTAATGTGCATAGGCAAGGGATCAGTGGAAGGCTGTGAATGGAGAGAGCTTAGGAGGGCAACAGACTGCTCCGAGAAAAACGAAGTGTCCCCCAGGTTGACGGAAGCTCCACCTTCAGAAGCACATCTTGTTGATGCCACGTCAGCAAGTCTTCTGTTTAAGCTTGTAATGAGCACCCCAGACCCAAGCTCAAGAAGCTTGCAGACAGCTCCATGGCCCGGAGTTAAAGCTTAGCACTGACATATCCTTGATGGGAACCAATAATAATAATCATTTCCCAGGACTCACATTGATCTGCACTTCATAGCTGTCATTCATATAGCTGAACTTTGATCTTTTCTCCCAATAAATTCATGAGGATAAGTGATGCTATCCCTACTGCTTAGAAAAATGTGCATGGGACATAGCTACATTTGGTTTGGTGTCTTACTCTACTGTTTACCAAATCACAGGTCCTTTATAATATCTCTGAAATTGAGACCTGACACTATGATGAATCTCAGCTTCATGGTGTCCATTCATCTCAAAAGATTAAATATTTGGAAAAACTAGAAGCTAAACAGAAAAAAAGAAAGACACCAGACGTAGGGTAGAGGAGAGTTGAAATTCACTTACTGAGAGTTCTCTGTACACCCTAGCTCTTGGCAATATCAGAGCTCAACGCCTCAGCTTCCAATAAGGAATCACAGTCTCTTTTGTGTGATGCTGAGGATTGAACTTAGGAACTTATGCATGCCACACAAGCACACCACCACTGGGACATAATGCCACCCCAGCCACGGTCCTTCTACAGAGACTTTAGAGAACTAATATATCTGGGTCATATCCCCCCTTACTCTCTCCCTCCAGTTCATCCTGTCTCCCCATGTCATATCTTCGACATCTCTCCCAACCAGCATCCTGTCTTTATGTTGTAGCCCACTATGTGCAATTAGTGCTGCCCTTGTGTTCTGTGTGGGTCATCCGTTGGGGCTCGAGCATCCTGACAATGAGCTCTCCAACACCTGCACAGAAGCGAGTCTGGCTCCCTCTGCTCCACCAATCACCTTCAGCTCCTCGGCCAGCTCCTCCCCACTCCTCGCTAAAAGTTTAAACTCTCTTGTCTTTTACAATGCAGTTGTTGACCAGCCACTGTGCTGGGATGTTGGGCTTAGGGGGCAAGTTGGGCTTGCTCTGTGATCTCTGTGATGAACTGGGAAACTGTAACAATTTCTAGTAAGGAACTGGAACTCTGGGACTCCTATGAAAAGCAACGTTGATTCTACTGAGGATCAGCTCTGTGAGATACAGGATTTGTCTGAAGCTAAACCATTGGTCAAAATGGTGAGGGAATGAGTGTGTCTGTTGTTCACCAAGACACATCTGCCCATGTATGAGGACGTTGATAGGAGCCACAGTTACTATAGTTCTAAGAGTCTGGTTGAGTAAGTGCTCCACTGAGGGCAGAAGATAAGGAAATACTGACTTGAGTATTTGTGTAGTATATTTGGTTATCATAACAAGGCATAAAATGAAATGACTATATATGTAAGAGAAATAAAGGGAAGGAGGAAAGAAAAGATAAAAGAAAGGTGAAGATCCCAGACTGATAAATCTACACACAGAGGTGGGAAGGGAAGTAATGGGAGATGAAAGGAGAGGAGATGAGAGGAGAGGAGAGGAGAGGGGAGGGGAGGGGAGGGGAGGGGAGGGAAGGGGAGAGGAGGAGAGGAGAAAAAGTGGAGAGGAGAGGAGAGGAGAGGAGAGGAGAGGAGAGGAGAGGAGAGGAGAAGAGAGGGGATGGAAGGAGTGGAAAGAGAAGGAAAAAGAGAGGAGAAGAGAGGAGAGGAAAAAGAGAGGAGAGGAGGAGAGGGGAGGAAAGGAGAGGGGAGAGGATGAGAGGAGAGGAGAGGAGAGGAGAGGAGAGGAGAGGAGAGGAGAGGAGAGGAGAGGAGAGGAGAGGAGAGGAGAGGAGAGGAGAGGAGAGGAGAGGGGAGAGGAAGAGAGGAGAGGAGAGGGAAGGGGAGGGGAGGGGAAGGGAGGAGAGGAGAGGGAAGGGGAGGGGAGGGGAAGGGAGGAGAGGAGAGGAGAGGCGAGGCGAGGAGAGGAGAGGAGGACGAAACAGTTTGTTTCACAGGTAGAGAACTTGGACCAAGCGTTGTCAATCATCCGTCATCTAGGACACTGGGGACCACATCTGGAGGATAGATTTTAGAGCACTGGCTTCAGTTGGTCTGGGAGAGAATGGCAGGTTGAATTTGCTCTCTCTCCCACGGTGGGGCCACATGATGGTGTGCAAGGCAAGTATCATTCAGCGAGGAGCATGGATGTTCTGCCCATGAGAGAAGCTTGAATTGGGCTGGTGGAAAAAGCAAAGGCACTCACCTCCAAACAGGACGTCCTGTGTTAGATTCCCAGGATCCACAAGGTAGGAGATAACCGAGTCTTGCAAGCTGTCCTTTGGCCTGTACTCAGTAGACATGGTGCATGAACACACAAATGCAACTTTAAACAGATGAAACATTTGAGAGGATTTTTGAGTGTTTCCTTGAAGAAGAAGCCAGATGAGTAGCTAAAACTCTTAAGTGGAGGGAATTTGGTAGAAGATGAAACAGGTTTTCTGTAACGCAGTTCCCTACACCCTTAGACTTTTCCCTTTGCTCTTTGTAGAAATGTTCTTCCTAAACTTTTCCCATGGTAGGTGAGAAACCTCTCACCTCCTGCATTAGCCTCTTCATCATTTATGAATGAGTAGCCAACAATATCAAGATAATGCAATTTAGGAACTCTGTAATATCATGCTAAACTCTTCTGAAATCGTTCTGTCTTTATATCTGTTCCTTGGCTCTATGTCTTGTAAGAAATCAGCTCCTAATAGATGAGAGGAATGTTGCCTTGAATTGTTCAGCAAATCTATTTGTTTATAATAACAAGATATAAAATAAAATGCCTATGGTTTTTATTTATTTATTTTATTCAATATATATTTCATTTACATTTCAAATGATTTCCCCTTTCCTAGACCCCCCTTCCCAAAAGTCCCATAAGCCCTCTTCCCTCCCCCTGTTCCCAAATCAACCCCCTTCCCGCTTCCCTGTCCTCTTATTCCCCTACACTGCTGCACTGAGCCTTTCCAGGACCAGGGTCCTCTCCTTCCGTCTTCTTGGGCATCCTTTGATATGTGAATTGTTTCTTGGGTATTCCAAGCCTCTGGGGTAATACCCATTTATCAGTGAGGGCAAACCATGTGTGTTCTTCTGTGATTGGGTCACCTCACTCAGGATGACATTCTCCAGTTCTACCCGCTTGCCTAAGAATTTTATGAATTCATTGTTTTTAACAGCTGAGTAGTATTCCATAGTGTTCTATACCACATTTTCTGTATCCATCCCTCCGTTGGGGGACATCTGGGTTCTTTCCAGCTTCTGGCTATTATAAATAGGGCTACTATGAACATAGTGGAGAGTGTGTCCTTATTACATGCTGGGAAATCCTCTGGGTATATGCCCAGGAGTGGTATGACAGGGTTCTCCAGTAGTATCATGCCCAGTTTTCTGAGGAACCACCAGACTGATTTCCAGAGTGGTTGTACCAACTTGCAACCCCACCAGCAGTGGAGGAGTGTTCCTCTTTCTCCTCATCCTCGCCAACATCTGTTTTGTTCTGAGTTTTTGATCTTTGCCATTCTGACTGGTATGAGGTGAAATATCAGGGTTGTTTTGATTTACATTAACCCGATGACTAAGGGATGTTGAACATCTCTTAAGGTGCTTCTCTACCATTCAATATTCCTCAGGTAAAAATTCTTTGTTTAGCTCTGTATCCGATTTTTTAAATGTCTTTATTTTTTATTTTATATATTCTTTGTTTACATTCCAAAGGCTTTCCCCTTTCCCAGTTCCCCCCTCACCATGTGTCCCAGAAGTCCTCTTCCCCCCCCATTCCCCAATCACCCCCACTCCACACCATTTCTCTGTTCTGGTACTCTCCTACAAAACTGGATTTAGTCTTTTCTGGACCAGGGTCCTCTCCATCCTTTTCCTTGGGAATCTTTTGCTTAGCTAATTGTGTCTTGAGTATTTAGAGCTTCTGGGCTCATTAATATCCACTTATCAGTGATTGCACTTCATGTCTATTTTTTTGTGATTGGGTTAACTCACTTAGGATGATATTTTCCAGATCCAACTATTTGCCTACAAATTGCATGAATTCATTATTTTTAATTGCTGAGTAGTATTCCATTGTATAAATATACCACATTTTCTGTATCCATTCCTCCGTTGAGGGACATCTGGGTTCTTTCTAGCTTCTGGCTATTATAAATAAGGCTGCTATGAACATAGTGGAGCATGTGTCTTTATTGCATGCAGGGGAATCCTCTGGGTATATACCCAGGAGTGGTATGACAGGGTCCTCTAGAAGTGTCATGCCCAATTTTCTGAGGAACCACCATACTGATTTCCAGAATGGTTGTACCATTTTGCAATCCCACCAACAATGGAGGAGTGATCCTCCTTCTCCAAATCCTCGCCAGCACCTGTTGTCCCTTGAGTTTTTAATCTTAGCCATTCTGACTGGTGTGAGGTGGAATCAATCTCAGGGTTGTTTTGATTGCATTTCCCTGATGACTAATGATGTTGAACATTTCTTAAGGTGCTTCTCAGCCATCCGAATTTCTTCTGGTGACAATTTTTTGTTTAGCTCTGTACCCCATTTTAATAGGGTTATTTGGCTCTTTGCGGTCTAACTTCTTGAGTTCTTTGTATATATTGGATATTAGCCCTATGTCAGATGTGGGGTTGGTGAAGATCTTTTCCCAATTTGTTGTTTGCTGTTTTGTCCTTCTGACAGTGTATTTTGCCTTACAGAAACTTTGTAACTTTAAGAGGTCCCATTTGTCAATTCTTGATCTTAGAGCATAAGCTATTGGCATTCTATTCAGGAATTTTCCCCCTGTGCCCATGTCCTCCATGGTCTTCCCCAGTTTCTTTTCTATTAGTGTCAGTGTGTCTGGTTTTATGTGGAGGTCCTTGATCCACTTGGAGTTGATCTTAATACAAGGAGATAACATTGGGTCAATTCACATTCTTCTGCATGTTGACCTCCAGGTGAACTAGCACCATTTGTTGAAAAGGCTATCTTTTTTCCACTGGATTGTTGTAGCTCCTTTATCAAAGATCAAGTGACCATAAGTCTGTGGGTTCATTTCTGGATCTTCAATTCCATTCCATTGATCTACTTGCCTGTTGCTGTACCAATACTATGCAGTTTTTAACACAATTGCTCTGTAGTACTGCTTAAGGTCGGAGATATTGATTCCCCCAGAAATCCTTTTATTGTTGAGAATACTTTTAGCTATCCTGGGTTTTTGTTACTCCAAATGAATTTGAGAATTGCTCTTTCTAGATCTATGAAGAATTGATTTGGGATCTTGATGGGGATTGCATTGAATCTGTATATTGCTTTTGGCAAGATGGCCATTTTTACTATATTGATCCTGCCAATCCAAGAGCATAAAATATTTTTCCATTTCCTGAGGTCTTCTTCGATTTCTTTCTTCAAGGACTTGAAGTTGCTGTCATACAGATCTTTCCCTTGTTTGGTTAGAGTCGCGCCAAGATGCATTATATTGTTTGTAGCTATTGTCTAGGGTGTTATTTCCCTAACTTCTTTCTCAGCCTGCTTGTCCTTTGAGTACAGGAAGGCTACTAATATGCTTGAGTTGATTTTATAACCAGACACATTGCTGAAGTTGTTTATCAGCTGTAGGAGTTCTCTGGTGGAGTCTTTTGGGTCACTTACATATACTATCATATCATCTGCAAATAATGATAGTTTGACTTCTTCCTTTCCAATTTGTATCCCTTTGACTTCCTTATGTTGTCTAATTGCTCTCGCTAGAACTTCAAGTACTATATTGAAAAGATATGGAAGAGAGGGCAGCCTTGTCTAGTCCCTGATTTTAGTGGGATTACTTCAAATTTCCATTTATTTTGATGTTGGCTACTGGTTTGCTGTAGACTGCTTTTACTATGTTTAGGTATGGGCCTTGAATTCCTGTTCTTTCCAGGACTTTTAACATGAAAGGATGCTGAATTTTGTCAAATGCTTTTTCTGCATCTAATGAGATGATCATGTGGTTTTTTTTCTTTTAGTTTGTTTATGTAGTGGATTACATTGATGGATTTCCATATATTGAACCATCCCTGCATCCCTGGGATGAAGCCTACTTGATCATGGTGAATGATCATTTTAATGTGCTCTTGGATTCGGTTGGCAAGAATTTTATTTAGTATTTTTGCATCAATATTCATAAGGGAAATTGGCCTGTAGTTCTCTTTCTTTGTTGTATCTTTGTGTGCTTTTGGTATCAGCATAATTGTGGCTTCATAGAATGAGTTGGGCAGTGTCCCTTCTGTTTCTATTTTGTGGAATAGTTTGAAGAGTATTGGTGTTAGGTCTTCTTTGAAGGCCTGATAGAATTCTGCACTAAAACCATCTGGTACCGTACTTTTTTTGGTTGGGAGGCTTTCTATAACGCCTTCTATTTCTCTAGGGGTTATGCTCCAATTGCAAGGGCACTCTCATTCGTGAAAGAAACTTTACTAAAGCTTAAAGCACACAATGTACCTAACACAATAATTGTGGGTGACTTCAACACTCCACTATCCTCAATGGATCGATCAGGAAACCAGAAACTAAACAGGGACACAGTGAAACTAATAGAAACTTTGGACCAATTGGATTTAACAGATATATATAGAACATTTCATCCTAAAGCAAAAGAATATACCTTTTTCTCAGCACCGCACAGCACCTTCTCCAAAATTGATCATATAATTGGTCACAAGACAGACCTCAACAATTACAAGAAGACCGAACTAATCCCATGCCTTCTATCAGATCACTATGGAGTAAAAGTGGTCTTCAATAGCAAGAAGAACAACAGAAAGCCCACATATACATGGAAACTGAACAATACTCTACTCAATGACACTTTGGTCAAGGAAGAAATAAAGAAAGAAATCAAAGACTTTTTAGAATTCAATGACAATGATGGTACAACCTACCCAAATCTATGGGACACAATGAAAGCAGTGCTAAGAAGAAAACTCATAGCCCTGAGTGCCTCCAAAAAGAAATAGGAGAAAGCATACACTAGGAGATTAACAGCACACCTGAAAGCCCTGGAACAAAAGAAGTTAATTCACCCAGGAGGAGTAGAAGACAGGAAATCATCAAACTAAGGGCTGAAATCAATCAAATAGAAACAAAGAGAACCATACAAAGAATCATCAAAACCAGGAGCTGGTTCTTTGAGAAAATCAACAAGATAGATAAACCCTTAGCCAGACTAACCAAAGGGCACAGAGACAGTATTCAAATTAATAAAATTAGAAACGAAAAGGGGGATATAACAACAGAGACTGAGGAAATTCAAAAGATCATCAGATCCTACTACAAAAGTCTATACTCAACACAACTAGAGAATCTGGAGGAAATGGACAATTTCCTAGACAGATAACAAATACCAAAATTAAATCAGGATCAATTAGATCAGCTAAACAGTCCCATAACCCCTCGGGATATGATAATTTTTTTAATTTCCTTGGTTTCTGTTGTTATTTCTCCCTTTTCATTTCTGATTTTGTTAATTTGGGTTCTGTCTCTGTGCCCTCTGGTTAGTCTAGATAAAGGTTTATCTATCTTCTTGATTTTCTCAAAGAACCAGCTCCTGGTTTTGTTGATTCTTTGTATAGTTCTTTTTGTTTCTACTTGGTTGATTTCAGTCCTGAGTTTGATGATTTCCTGCCTTCTACTCCTCTTGGGTGTTCAACTGCTAGTGTATGCTCTCTCCAGCTTCTTTTTGGGGGCACTCAGAGCTATGAGATTTCCTCTTAGCACTGCTTTTATTGTGTCCCATAAATTTGGGTATGTTGTGCCTTCATTTTCACCAAAGTTTTAAAAGGTTTTGATTTCTTTCTTTCTTTCTTCCTTGACCAAGGTATCATTGAGTAGAGTATTGTTCAGCTTCCATGTGTATGTGGGCTTTCTGGTCTGGTTTTTTTGTTTGTTTGTTTGTTTTTGTTGTTGTTGTTTTGCTATTGAAGAAGACCTTTACTCCATAGGGATCTGATAGGAGGCATGGAATTAGTTCAATCTTCTTATATCTGTTGAGGTCTGTTTTGTGACCAATTATATGGTCAGTTTTGGAGAAGGAACCATGAGGTGCTGAGAAGATGGTATATTCTTTTGATTTATGATGAAATGTTCTAGGGATATCTATTAAATCTATTTGGTCCAAAATTTCTGTTAGTTTCACTCTTTCTCTATTTAGTTTGTGTTTCCCTGATCTGTCCATAGAGGAGAGTAGGGTGTTCAAGTCACCCACAATTATTGTGTGGGGTGTGGTGTGTGCTTTAAGCTTTAGTAATGTTTCCTTTACAAAAGAGGGTGCCCTTGTATTTGGAGCATAGATGTTCAGAATTGAGAGTACTTCCTGGTAGATTTTTCCTTTGATGTGTATAAAGTGTCCTTCTGTGTCTTTTTTGATGACTTTTGGTTGAAAGTCTATTTTATTGGATATCAGAATGGCTACTCCAGCTTGTTTCCTGGGGTCATTTGCTTGGATAACTGTTTTTGAGCCCTTTACTCTGAGGTAGTGTTTGTCTTTGACACTGAGACGTGTTTCCTGTATGCAGCAAAATGTTGGGTCTTGTTTACGTATCCAGTCTGTTAGTCTATGTCTTTTTATTAGGGATTTGAGTCCATTGATATTAAGAGATATAAAGAATAGTGGTTGTTGCTTCCTGCTATTTTTGATGTAATTTTTATGTTTTGTGGTTATCTTCTTTTGGGTTTGTTGAAAGAAGATTAATTTCTTGCTTTTTTTTTTCTAGTGTGTAGTTTCTCTCCTTTTGTTGGTGTTTTCCATTCATTATCCTTTGAAGTGCTGGATTTGTGGAAAGATACTGTGTTAATTTGTTTTTGTCATGGAATACCTTGGTTTCTCCATCTATGATAATTGAGAGATTTGCTGGATATAGCAGTGTGTGTTGACATTTGAGTTCCCTTAGAGTCTGTGTGACATCTTCCCAGGCTCTTCTGGCTTTCATAGTCTCTGGTAAGGAGTCTAGTGTAATTCTGGCAGGTCTGCCTTTATACGTTGACCTTTTTTCCCTTACTGCTTTTAATATTCTTTCTTTGTTTAGTACATTTGGTGTTTTAATTATTATGTGACAGGAGGAATTTCTTTTCTGGTCAAATCTATTTGGACTTCTGTAGGCTTCTTGTATGTTCATGGGCATCTCTTTAGGTTAGGAAAGTTTTCTTCTATAATTTTGTTGAAGACATTTACTGGCCCTTTAAGTTGGAAATCTTCACTCTCTTCTATTCCTATAATCTATTCCTTAGGTTTGGTCTTCTAATTTTGTTCTGTATTTCCTGGATGTTTTGGGTCAGGAGCTTTTGCATTTTTCATTTTCTTTGACTGTTGTATCAATGCTTTCTATGGTATTGTCTGCATCTGAGATTCTCTCTTCTATCTCTTGTAATCTGTTGTTCATGCTTGGATCCATGACTCCTGACTTCTTTCCAAGGTTTTCTATGTCCCAATTTGTCTCTCTTTGTGATTTCATTATTGTTTCTAGCTCCATCTTTAGATCCTGGATGTCTTTGTTCAGTTGCTTCACCTGTATTGTGTTTTCCCTTAGTTCTTCAAGGGCTTCTCCCTGTTTACTTGTGTTCTCCTGTATTTCTTTAAATGAGTTATTTGTGTTCTTTTTGAAGCCTTCCATGAAGCCTTCCATCAGCATCATGACTTGTGATTTTAAATCGAAATCTTGCTTTCCTGGTGTGTTGGGGTATACAGGACTTGCTGTTGTGGGAAAATTGGGTTCGGGTGGTGCCATATTGCGTTGATTTGTTAGCAACATTCCTACGTTTACCTTTTGCCATATGGTTATCTCTGGTGTTAGTTGGTCCTGCTGTCACTGACTGGTACTTGCCCCTCCTGTGTGCCTGCAAGTCTATCCCAGCAACCCTAGGTGACCTGCTTTCCCCTGGCACAGGTTGCTGTGGTGCTGCTGAGCTCGTGGGTTCAGGTGGAAGCCTGGCGGGCAGTGTCCTGAGCAATCATTCACTCTGGTGTTCCCTGCATACCTGGCTGACCTGTCTGCTTGGTCACAGGAGCAAAGATGGATCTAAAATGCCTATGTTTAAGAGAAATAAATGAGAGATAGGGAAAATGAGAGAGAAAGAGGGAAGGTGCACAGGAGAAGTGCTTAACTCATCGCATGAGCTTAATTCCATGGAGTGGAACGTATGCATGATACTCTAAAGCAAGAAGGCCTCTCAAATTGTATAACTTTCTAGCCCTTAGTCTTGGATGTTGGAGTATATGCTGGCCCTGGATTTCTCATCCAGTGGAATTAACGCAGGAATGCAGTTGAGAAGAGCTACATACAACAGTGTACTAGCTGTGTCATACTAGGCTGTGCTGTCCCCACACTCACCTGTGAGGCAGAGACTAAGTATTCATTTAGGAATACTTAGGCTAGGGGAGCTAGAAAGATGGCTCAGCAGTTAAGAGCACTGGTTGTTCTTCTCGGGGACACAGATCCAGGTCTGAGTATCCACATGGCAGCTGACAACCATCTGTAACTTCAGGTCAGAGGATTTCATACCCTCTATGGCCTCCATGGACACTGCTTACATAGGCATTCATGAAAGCAAATATTCACGCAAATAACATAAAAATAAATCTTCAAAACACTACATAATAACTAAGTCATACCAGAATGCAATAGCACTAAATAAAACAGCAAAGTCTTCATAACACATTTCTGATATAACATAAAAGCTCAATGGATCTTGGAGATGTTGAAGATCAGAATATACACCCCAAATTGCACCCAGAGTTCCCTCTGTATCTCCCATATTTCAGATAAATGACAATATGTGACTGATAGTGAAATATAGTATGATCATCCACGTTGGGTACAATGGATAGAATCTCGAACCTTCAACCCAACATAAAATTCTACAAATTGTAGGCAAATATTATATTTGCAACCAAACAGATTAGGTCCAAACAATGGAATCTCTCTATGTCTGCTAAAGGAGATACAAACTTTTTTAGAATCCCAGTACTATTCAGAATAAAACTTTTTGTCTATGGGCATAATCATTTGACAGCTAAACATAAGGTAACTCTGTAAAATAAAATCACTAGTTTAGAGATTAGGACCATTCAGGGTAGTGTGGTTGTAGAAGATCAGAGACAGCAGGCCTATTTTTCCTAGATTTAAAGAATATTACTAAACTGATGTGTAGGGAAATAAGCCTGGGAATAATACTTCTTTGAAAAATTCAAATGAAGATAATTATAAGTTCTTATACAGTAAATGTCAATTTTTTTCTTCACTTAATTTCACGGCAGCAAATTTTATCCTCTGATGGTCACGTCGCTCCTATACACTGGAAGCGCCATCTGCAGCATGCAGCTCAGGAATATGAAGAACCTACTTCTAAGTCAACTTCGAGGAGACGTTGAGATTATTAACTTGCTCAAAATTCAAAACATTATCAACATCCTTCTAATTGTTTTACAAAGGTGCTACTGAAGGACAAATATTAACAAGAGACGTGTCTCTCTACAGATGGAGAGGTCCCTGGAGGTGACCACTAGAGGTGCAAAGCACTGTGAACATCCTTCTAAGTACTTTCCCTATGATGCTTCTGGAGGACAGACGATAACAATTGGCTTGTCTCTCTACAGATGGAGAGGAACCTGGAGTTGGCCAACATGACCAGGGTTCAGCAGTTCATCTTGCTGGGCTTGTCCACTAAGCTGGACATAAGGGATGCCCTGTTTGCTGTCTTCCTGACTCTCTACCTGCTGACACTCCTGGAGAACACACTCATCATCTACCTCATCTGCAGACACAGTGAGCTCCACAAGCCCATGTACTTCTTCCTGGGCAACCTCAGCTGCCTGGAGATGTGCTATGTGTCGGTCACCATGCCCACCCTGCTCGTGGGGCTGTGGACGGGGCCCTACAACATCTCCTTCACACTCTGCATGACACAACTCTTCTTCTTCATAGTCCTCATCTGCACAGAGTGCACCCTCTTGGCGTCCATGGCATATGACCGCTATGTGGCTATCTGCCGTCCACTGCACTACCCACTGCTCATGAGGCCACAGGTCTGCCTGGGCTTAGCCTTGTCTTCATGGCTGGGTGGGTTGATTGTCTCAGTGGCCAAAACAACATGCATTGCCAGTCTGTCTTACTGTGGTCCCAATGTCCTCAACCAATTTTTCTGTGATGTCTCCCCTCTGCTCAATTTGTCCTGTACCCATGTGGCCCTCACAGAGCTGGTAGACTT
This sequence comes from Apodemus agrarius, assembly GCA_964023405.1. Classification (NCBI taxonomy): domain Eukaryota; kingdom Metazoa; phylum Chordata; class Mammalia; order Rodentia; family Muridae; genus Apodemus; species Apodemus agrarius. The sequence goes on along the minus strand of OZ030005.1, from coordinate 956,925 downwards.
CATCTCGGCCATTGTCATCTTCTGTGGAACCCTCCTGGTGTCTCTAGCCTCCTACTCAGCTATCGGGATGGCCGTGCTCCGCATGCCGTCCGCCGCTGCCCGGCGCAAGGCCTTCTCCACCTGCGCCTCCCACCTGGCCGTGGTGGGCATCTTCTACTCAGCAGCCCTCTTCATCTACGCCCGCCCCAGCCGCATCAAGTCCATGGACCTCAACAAGGTGCTGTCGGTCATCTACACGGTGGTCACGCCTCTCTGCAACCCTGTCATCTACTGCCTGAGGAATAAGGAGGTCCACACTGTCCTACAGAAGACCTTCCACTGGCCTTGAGGTCTTCCAAACCTGGAAATCATGCACCAAACCTTCCTTAGGGTATAGGTATATAGTTGAGTGGAACACCTCTATCATAGAACGGACAGGCCCTCTCTTTGATACCCTAAACCATTTTAAAAGAACTACAAGTGTTTATTGGCTCCAAAACTCCATAAGCCTTAAATTCTAACAAAAAAGAGAATAAAATGTTTTCCATTTAATAGTGATAGTATCACACAAAGCAATAACTAAATATGAAACACCCAAGGAGAACTTTGCAAAGTCCAATAGAAAACAAGACAAATATTGTCTAAGTGGCCAGTGACACCCGTAAGTCATAACCCACAATTTGTGGCTTAAGCATCCCATTCGTTTTATTCCTAGACTAATGGTACCTTATACTGAGTTATAAAATGTATGTGTCTAGGTATGTAGAACTGTTCTTGATTTAGTGTTTGCAGTGTAGACACAATCTCAATGTTGGAGGATGGACGGATGAAACAAGCTAACTGAGAGATGAGCAGTGTGCTCTTCAATGAAGAGAAACCGATCTTATGAGTCACGATGGGTCTCAATAACAAATTCAAGTACTCAAGTAGCGTGCTGGAGATGACGGCTCCGTGGTGAGGAGTGCTTGCTGCCTTTGCAGGGAACTGAGCTCAGTTCCCAGCACCCAGTCACAACAGCAGGTCACTATTGCTGGAGAGGAATCTGATGTCCTCTTCTGGCCTCCACAGGTTCCTGCACTCATGTGCACAAACACACAGAAATACATGAATAAGTAATTGAAAGCCCCAAAACTGCCTTAATATATATGAATTTTTCACAAATGACTTCATTTTGGCATTTTATTGATGTGTGTATGTACCTAGTAATGTTCACATCTAATGGCCTCCATATCTTTCTCCTAACCCATGCTGGTCTCTTTCCTCTTTCTAATAGTCTCCTTCCAATTTCATGTCTTTTGTATCTGTTGGCCTGTATTTATTGTGCACATGGTTACTTTTGTGGCAGGGATACATAAGATCTAATCTCTTCTTGGAACACTTACATTTGTTCTTGTGTCTTCAACACCAACTGAGTTTCTCTAAGCACATTATATAATCACGGTTCCATGTTGGCATGCTCTTCTATACCAAGTATCAGTTGAAGGCTGGACCAGGCTTTTGCACCTTTAAATACCCTACACTCCGTTCAGTCTTCCTATCAGCTGAGAAACCAGATACTGTGGGGCTGGAGAGATACCCTAGAGATTAAGGGTATATACTGCTTATGCAGAGGACCCAAGTGCAGTCACCATCACCTGTTTCAGATGGCTCCCCACAGCCAGTAACTGCAACTCCAGTGCATCTGGTGTCCTTTTCTGGCCACCGCAGGCACGTGCACTCGCATGCACAAACTCCTACACAGATGCCAGGAATACACATAATTTTTGATTAAAGAAATCAATCAGAGCATGACTATAATTGAAAATGTTCTGCAAGTCTTTCTACATAAACCTCTAAAAAGCATCAGTAAAATTCTTTCTTTCCTACCACTTTCCAACACCTCTGGGGCCAAGGGAGTCTCTGAGGCGCAGGGCTTCGTTTTAAGGTCGCTGTGTCCTCCTATTGGTGCGGGAAGCACCCTCAGCCCTTCAGAGACTCCAGAGCCACAGAAAGGATGGGAGGGATGGTGGGAGGACCTGCTGCAGGGCCAGGAGCAGTTCCTCCTGAGATGTACTGAAATGGGATTCTCCCCTTTCTGGGCATTTGTTCTGGGCAGAAGCCGAATATCAGAGCCGCCTCCAGATCATATCATGACGGCAGGATCTGTTCCTGCTCCCTTCAACCACCAGGTGAGATGCTCCAGGGTTGCTCTTCCGGGTGAAGGCAAGGAGCCTCAGGGAACTCCTCTAACACACAGGTATCGACTGATTTTGCAGAAATAAACAAATTTAAGCATCAGATCAACTGATAGAAAGTTGCAGTAATTGTGTCTAGAAGTTAAATTAGCAATGATGCATACCCCATCTAAGTGGCTTCCTAAGTACAAGTTAGGGTAGGACAGACATCCTGTCTCGATTTCTAAGATGTTAACAATAATGTTACACCATTCCAAAGAGGGCTGGCACACAGTGATTATTGTGTGGATTTGGCTCATTCTAGGGAAAGACTGAGCACTCCTACATGCCAGGATCAACAAGGCAAGATTCAGCATATTAATCAGCTCTCTTAGAGTCACAGCTCTTCAAACAGAATTACATACAGCTCTTTGTCATGCACACAGCTCTGGATGCATTCTATTGTAGTGCATATGCTTCTCTAATTTTAAATTTTTTCTTTTGTTCTTTGACAATCTTATTCAAATATAAAATGGATTCTCATTTGTGTACTATCTCTGCCCCCTCTAATGTCCCTCCTATCTTTACTAACTCTCCACTCCCTTTAATTCCCTTTCAAACATTCATATCTTCAGACCTGTTGGGCATCTCAGTAGGTACAAAACTGAAGACAGCGACTGCCCCTTCTCCAGAATCCATTTGGCTGAAGTTCCTACTTCTTGAATGCCAGTGAAGTGGAGTGGCGCTATATTCTGATAAAGACTTCTACTTTCTCATGAGAGAAAGCTTAAATTTTGTTTAGAAGAGATAGATTCTCTGAACCTCAGAGCCCAAGTATTGGTCTCCAAATTACAGTCCTTCTTCGACAATGGGAAAAAGTATAATTCAGGATACAAATAAATATCGTTGGAACTGTGAAAGATTTAGTATGCATGCATCTGTCTCTGTCTGTCTGTGGCTGTGCTTAGGTATATGTGCATGTGCAGTACTTGCAGTGGCCAGAAGAAGTTGTCAGGTCATTTGGAGCTAGTGTCATAGGTGTTTAAGAGCTGCCTGACATGGTGCTAGGAACTGAACTCAGGACCTCTACCAGAGCAGTAAGTGCTCTTAATCTCTGAGGCATCTCTTTAACCTCCAATGTCCTTATTTTAAAAAAAAAAGTACAATCAAGGCAAAATGCTCAGCGAAGTAAATAGGAATCCTTGTAGCCCCAACTCCTCTAGAACACTCCTTCTAAGTCTTACTATTGCTGTGAGCCTTTAATCCAGTACTTCATGTTGTGCTGACCCCCAGCCATAAAATTATCCTCATCGTTATTTCATAACTGTAATTGTGCTACTGCTAGGAATCATATTGTAAATATCTGATATGCCAATATCTGATATGTGACCCTCCAAAGGGTCAAACTTGTGACCCACAAGTTGAGAATTGAAGCTCTAGAGAGTAGACTCGATTCTTATTCATCACTGCACCTCGTTACTACACAGGGACACTGATGAAAGACAGCGCGGGGCTCACACCTGCATTTTCAGTTGAACCGTGTTCTAGCTCTTGACTCGAGGGTGCTGTGGTAGGTCTCTGAGGGTCCAGGTACACTTACAGTAGTTCTCATGGTTATATAGGGCAATGAAAGTGCTCCTCCATCCTCGGTCAGATTATGTAGCCATGAAACGATCCATGCAAGTGGAGAGTGTGGCGTCGCTGCTAAAATATGAGAAGCAGATTTTGGCAGGAGGAGGCTGTAAGGAATCTCAGTGGAGGGGAAGGACCAAGGGAGGAGGAGACCATGCTACCATTCCTGAGAATGCAGACATTTTTCCTCACCCAGTACTTAACTTCCAAAGGGGTGTGTGTGTGTGTGTGTGTGTGTGTGTGTGTGTGTAAGTCTGAATCCATGTTGGGTGTCTTCTATTTCTCTGCACATTGAGGCGAGGGGCTCCAGGTATCCATCCTTTATCTTCTACCCCCAGGAGCTAGGGCTGCAGGTGCATGCCACCACACCCAGTTTTTGCAAGGTAGTGAATCCAAACTCAGGTCCTTGTGCTTGTATGGCATGCACTTTACAGACTAAGGTATATCTCCAGAATTAAGAGTGATGTTTTAAATATGGAAGACTATCTACTCCAGAAGCCAGAAGCTCACTAGGACTCAGTAGTTCATGACCTTTATGCTTGTCCCAGAACCTTAAGATCGAATGGTCACCAATGTTTCCAAATCTGAGTCCTTGAGGAACTGATTCCCTGTAACTAGAGAAGGAATGTAGTAACAACCCCTACGTGCCCAGAATTCCGCACAATTCCTGATCCTCAGATTCAAGAGGTTCTGTTTTAAAACATTTTCTTGGCTATTGTGAATACAGGAACAATGAACTTGAATGAGCAAGGATCACTGTGAGAGGATCAGAGTCTGTGAGTGAACCAAGTGCCAGGGCCATGTCTCATGATAGACATGTTTTCTGCTCTTGAGGAGCCTCCATATTGGTTCTATAGTAGCTGCCCGGGTGTGCACACCCGCCGATGGCGAATAACTGCTGCCATTTCCTCGCGCCACGACAGCGTCTGCTGTGCATAGTTTAACCTTAGCCATTCTGTCTGCGGTAAGGTCAAATCTGAAAGTATTCTAGTCTAGTTTAAATTTCCCTGATCACTAAAGACGTTGAACAATTTTTAAAGAATATTTCTTGGCCATTGGTGTTTGCTCTTGTGAGAACTCTCTGAGTCTATCTAAAGTCCATTTAAAAAAAAGTATCAGTTCTTCGAGAATTTCTTCCAGTGTGTTTTGGTCACATTTACCCCTCCTCCTTCTTCTCCCAGATTCACCCCACTTCCCTGCCCACTCAATTTTGTGTCACTTTTAGTCTCCTTTGTTGTTTTTGTTGTTGTTTTTACACTAACAAAATCTATTTTCCCATGCATTTTTCTCTGTGTGGCTTTCCATTGGAGCAGGGTCAACTTACCAGGGCCTAGACTCTTAATAAAAACTGATTCCCCATCCCCTCAGCTCTCACTTGCCAATAATTCCTGCGCCAGGGGAGGGACTTCATGCCAAACTCTCCTCTTCTTGCTGGGAGCCTCCTGGCTCAAGCTTGCTCAGATTTAGTGCATGCCACCACAGCTACTGTAAGTTCAAATGTGCAGCTGCTCCATTGTGTCCAGAAGACAGCCTTTCTTTAGGTTCATCCACTGCCATTGGCCCCCCCTTCTTTTCAAAAGCACATTGTATAAATATATAAAATTCTCAAATAATAAATACAAACAGGGGCTGGCAAGGTGGCTCTATGGGGAACGTCATTAACCACACTGAGACTGGTGACCTAAGTTTAACTCCTCGGATCCACATGGGGAGGAAAGGACAGACTCCTGCAAGCGGTCCTCTGGTCTCCACCCATGCGCATACCCCAAGGAGCAAAATGCAGTAATTTTAAAAGGTAGTATGGGCTGCAGAGATGGCTCAGGGGGTAGGAGCATGCACTACTCTTGCTGAAGTCACAACTTTGGGTCCCAACATCCATATTGAGTGATTCACAATCGCCTGTAAGTCCAGTTCCAGGGGATCCAACGTCTCTGCCCTTATTGGGTACCTGCACGCACAAAACCGCACAACTTCCGTAAACACACACATGCACATAATAAAAAGAATAAGCCTTCAAAGATAGAGACTAAGCTTCAAAACAATACTACAAAATTCTTGTCATCTCCAATATTCAAATGCAAAATCTGCATCAATTTTAAGAAAAAGTGATTTTTAAAAGAAATTTCTGGGGTCTAACTTCTTGAGTTCTTTGTATACATTGGATATTAGCCCTCTGTCAGATGTGGGGTTGGTGAAGATCTTTTCCCAATTTGCTGGTTGCCGATTTGTCCTTTTGACAGTGTCTTTTGCCTTACAGAAACTTTGTAATTTTATGAGGTCCCATTTGTCTATTCTTGATCTTAGAGCATAAGCAATTGGTGTTCTGTTCAGAAATTTTCCTCCTGAGCCAATGTCCTCAAGGGTCTTCCCCAGTTTCTTTTCTATTAGTTTTAGTGTGTCTGGTTTTATGTGGAGGTCCTTGATCCACTTGGAGTTGAGCTTAGTGCAAGGAGATAAGAGTGGATCAATTCTCATTCTTCTGCATGTTGACCTCCAGTTGAGCCAGCACCATTTGTTGAAAAGGCTATCTTTTTTCCACTGGATGTTTTCAGCTCCTTTGTCGAATATCAATTGGCCATATATGTGTGGGTTCAATTCTGGGTCTTCAATCCTATTCCATTGATCCACTTTCTTGTCACTGTGCCAATACCATGTAGTTTTTAATACTACTGCTCTGTAGTATTGCTTGAGGTCCGGGATATTGATTCCCCCAGAAGTTTGTTTACTGTTGATGATAGTTTTAGCTATCCTGGTTTTTTGTTATTCCAGATGAATTTGTCCACACTAGTTTATCCAAATCAATGTTTGAGTATAAGACCTGGAAAATCTTCAAGAAAAGAGAGAAAAGGACACCGGGGTGTGGGAGGGAGGTGTGCCATCAGGTGCAGGGTGGTTCCTGGCTGCTGCCACATGTCTCTTTGTTTTAAGGAAGCTGCTCATTCCCCTGAAGCCAATTCCTCGCCAGCAAAGATAGGGTGGGCACTGCATCTCCACGAATAGTCTGTAGAAATGAGGAGAGGTGCGCACGGAACAACAATGAGCTCCCACAGAAAGAACCGAGCATGCAGCGTTCTCGTTACTGCTCTGCGGTGACCATCCCATTCCTTTATTTTTCTTCTCTTTATTCATGCTTCTCTCACACAACACATCCAAGCCAGAGCCTTCCATCCCTCCGCCTCCTGCAGATCCTCTCCTCCTCCATTCCCCTTCAGAAAAGGGCAGGTCGCCCCATGACATCAACTGAACTCAGTATAGCAAGAGTTAATAAGACTAGGCATAGACCCTCATATCAAGGTTGGCATGGCAACCGAGCAGGAGGGGTAGGTCCTGTGAGCAGGCCAAGAGTCAGTTAGAATATGAGAAAAGTGACTGGACATAGGGGTTGGAATTAATCTACAGGGTTGTTTTTTTTCTCTCAATGTGGGTGTGTGAACATATGTTCAAATGTTCATTGATAAAGGTGTGTGTGTGCCTGTGTATGAGGCTGTGTGTAGACATGTAGATGTATGTGTGTGTGTGTGTGTGTGTGTGTGTGTGTGCATACAGAGGTCAGAGAACAATACCAGATGTCATTCATCGGGATCTGTCTAGCTTTTGGAGACAGGGACTCTCACCTGTCTATATCTTGACAAATAGGCTAGGTCAGATAGCCACCGAACCCCAGGAATCTGCCTGATTCTTCTTCCCAGCGCTGTGGTTTCAGCCATGAACCACCAAGCCTGGCTTGTTCTTAATCCACACTTTAATGATTATTGCAACACTATTTATTAAGGCCAGAAAGGGGAACAATTTTCATGTCCATAAATGAATGAGTAAATTTTTAATTATTTGTATTTATTTATTTTTAATATATTTTATTGGTTATTTTATTTTTTTACATTTCAAATGTTATTCCCCCTTCCCAGTTTCCGCCCCCAAAACCTCCTATCATATCTCCCTCCCCCTGCTTCTATGAGGGAGCTCACCCACCCACCCACTCCCTCCTCAGTGACCTAGCATTCCCCTCTGCTGGGGCATCGAGCCTCCACAGGACCAAGGGCCTCCCTTCCCATTGATGAAGATAAGGCCATCCTCTGCTGCATAAGCCGCTGGGGCCTTGGGTCCCTCTGTGTGTACTCTTTGGTTGGTGGTTTAGTGCCTTGGAGCAGGGGGAGGGAGTCTGGCTGGTTGGTACTGTTGTTCTTCCTATGGGGTTGCAAACCCCCTCAGCTCCTTCTGTCCTTCCCTTAACTCCTCCATCAGGGTCCCTGTGCTCACTCTGATGGTTGGCTGTGAGCATCACATCTATATTGATCAGGCTCTGGCAGGACCTCTCGGGGACAGCAATAACAGGCTCCTGTCAGCAAGCACTTCTTCTTGAGCTTCCTGTGGTCAGTGAATTGTATCTTGGGTATTCTGAGCTTTTTTTCCTAATATCCACTCATCAGTGAGTATGTACCATGAGTGTCCTTTTGTTATTAGGTTATTTTATTTTTGAGATCATAATATAATTACATCATTTCCCTTAACCTTTCATCCCTCTAGAGACCCCTACACACTGCCCCACCCATGCCCCCAATGCTTTCTTGAATTCACAGCCTCTTTTTTAATTGATGGTGTGCATTGTGTATGTAAAACAAGGGTGGTTTTATGTGGATTTTTGAGCTTGAAATCAATCCTTGAACATGTCATCACGTTACTGAGTAATACATTTCCAAGTTAGCCTAGAATTAGTCTAAGCTTTGTCCCATAAGAGGCAGTGGATTTTTATCGTTATGAAAGTTGACACAAGAGACCCCAAGTACATAGAGGTCTTGGGCTCAAATCTGGAGGCTGAAGGTTTTTACATCTTCAGTCTTAAGTTGGTCCAGAAGAGAATGGTTAGGGGGATCCATGAATACTACTTTTCCATTGATGACACTATTTAATGTGCAAAGCAGGGAGCACACGCTGTAGAGACACTAGAAGGCACCACCTGAAGAGGAGAGAGCTTTAGAAGGTCGGTAGATGGAAAATGTGAGAAAGGAAGAGAGAGACTCCTGTGAGGGACTAAGGGAAGGCCTCAGGTCCCCGAAGACCAGCCCCACTACGTTGCCAGTATCGTGACTGAACTATGCTCAGCTCACCTGTGTCCACAGCCACTTGCTTCTCCCTGCTTGTGTGTTAGCTCCTTGGTCATTAGCACCAGTGACCTTCACCTTGTTCGCCAGAACCATCATAGTTTACTTCTTATGAAATCACTTGTGTTTTCATTCACTCTCCTTTTTGTTGTTGGTTTCTCATACAAAACCAGCATCCCAAGTTCCTGAATAACACTTCTTAGGAATAAATGTCACTGAGATGGTTTTCTGCAGGATTCTATGTGCCAAGGAGACCTTTTAACTCTAAGTTCCAAGTTTCTGAATTGGCAGCGTGCTGGGCTTCCCCCATCTTGAGCATGATGATAGGGATCAGTGGAATTCACCCAGTGCTGAAGCAAAGTCATGTTAGTTTAGCTTCCTGCTGGTTTCAGTCCCAGGCAATGTGACTAGAACAAAAGATTTGCCTCTGAGCCTTGTGTATTCCTAATGCAATAGAGCAACAGAAAGGAAATGGGCTTTTAGTATGGTCCTGACATTCAGAAAGGACTTATGGATTGTAGAATTTTTAGTATGATGATTTTTAAGTCATCAAAATAATTTGCAATAGTTAAGTGCCTCTTAAATATACATGATATCTTCTGAAGCTAAAAGTAATATGCACTCAACCAGTTTTTAAAAACTATTTGGAACAGTAAACATGGTAGAAGTAGAAAAAAATCTCTTATGAAGTCCTCTATGAGTAGAAATTGTAAAAAGGTCCTGATTAGACAGAAACTATTCCATCTCCAAGGGAGACTACTCAGTGTAATTGTGGCTTCATAGAATGAACTGGGTGGTATTTCTTTTGTTTCCATCTTGTGGAATTGTTTGAAGACTATTGGTATTAGGTCTTCATGGAAGGTCTGATGGAATTCTGCACTAAAACCATCTGGTCCTGGGCTTTTTTGATTGGGAGACTTTTAATAACTGCTTCTATTTCTTTAGGGGTTATAAGACTGTTAATATGGTTTAAGAGATTCTGATTTAACATTGATATAAGGTACCTGTCCAGAAAATTGTCCATTTCATGCAAATTTCCCAGTTTTGTCAAGCATAGGCTTTAGTAGTAGGATATGATGATTTTTTTAATTTCCTCAGTTTCTGTTGTTATATTTCCCTTTTCATTTCTGATTTTGTTAATATGGATACTGTCCCTGTGCTCTCTGGTTAGTCTGGCTTATCTATCTTGTTGATTTTCTCAAAGAACCAGCTCCTGGTTGGGTTGATTCTTTGTATAGTTCTTTTTGTTTATACTTGGTTGATTTTGGTCCTGAGTTTGATTATTTCTTTTTTTTTTTTTTTGGTCTACTCCTCTTGGGTGTATTTGCTTCTTTTTGTTCTAGAGCCTTCAGGTGTGCTGTCAAGCTGGTAATGTATGCTCTCTCCAGTTTCTTTTTGGAGGCACACAGAGTTGAGTTTTCCTCTTAGCACTACTTTCATTGTGCCCCATAAGTATGGGTATGTTATGGCTTAATTTTCATTATATTCTAAAATGTCTTTCATTTCTTTCTGGCCTCCACACATACATATGCCCCCACATATATCATGAACACACAAGAAATATTAATCATTTTGTTGATGATTATAATAGACTGTAACAATAGAAATTTGAAATCACAGAGAAAGGAGATATTTTTGGAAGAAAATGAAGTCTTGTTTCATTCTGGATTTGTAGATATGAATGTATTTCTGTGTGTAGATTGAAACTTAAAAACCATCTAGACAGACTACATCTACTACAAAGCATACATAAAACTGATTCTAGTTCCTTATTTGGTACAGAGGACAGTCCATGACCAGAGTCCATCAATTTGTGCTGTTAGGTTTTCCTACAAGGCTGGGGATAAGGGTTGCCCTGTTTGTTATCTTCCTGAGTCTCTACCTGCTGACACTCCTTGTCATTCATTGCTTCACCTATCACAGCAGGGAGATGTCCCTCTTGTTTTATTTGGAGACATTCCTACATGGAATCATGCTCCTTCCTATCCTGTGTATCTCAGAGAGTGAACTGGGTTCATCAGACTTGGTGGAAAGCACTTTACCCAATAATCATATTGCAGACACCTTTTTAAAATTGCATTCTATTTAGTGTGTGTGTGTGTGTGTGTGTGTGTGTGTGTATGTGTGTTCACAGATTTAGTGGACCAGTATGGTGATTTGAATATAAAAAAAGTCTCCCATAGACTCAGGTATTTGGCCACTCCATACTCCTAAAGACTTAGGCGGCGTAGCCTTGCTGAAGAAAGTCCGTCTCTGGGGATTGGCTTTGAGGGTTCATAACCACAGTCCACTTCCGGTTTGCTCGCTGTTTCAAGCTTGCTGCTGGAATGTTTGCTCTCTGCTCCCCGCTCCAGCTGCCTTGCATGCCATGGATGTCGTGTGCACCCACCCTGGAACCGCGAGCTAAAGTGAGCTTGCTCTTCCCTGATTTGCCTTGACCATGATGCTTCATCATAGCAACAAGAAAAGTAACCAATAGAAAGAGTAACCATACTTAGATTTTTCTTTCAAAGATTGGCTGATGGGCTACCTTTCTGGACAGTTGTCAGCACCACTAATTTCTCCAGGAAGTGTGAGAGTTCTCAGAAGTTTGTGCCTTATGCTTGTCTTTAAACAATGCTACTTTGTTCTCCACAGATGGAGACATCACTTGAGTTGGCCAACATGACCAGAGTCCATCAATTTGTCCTGTTAGGCTTTCCTACAAGGCTGGGCATAAGGGATGCCCTGTTTGTTGTCTTCCTGACTCTCTACCTGCTGACACTCCTGGAGAACACACTCATCATCTACCTCATCTGCAGACACAGTGAGCTCCACAAGCCCATGTACTTCTTCCTGGGCAACCTCAGCTGCCTGGAGATGTGCTATGTGTCGGTCACCATGCCCACCCTGCTCATGGGGCTGTGGACGGGGCCCTGCCACATATCCTTTGTAACTTGCATGACACAACTCTTCTTCTTTGTCTCTCTCATCTGCACAGAGTGCACTCTCCTGGCCTCCATGGCTTATGATCGCTATGTGGCCATCTGCCGTCCACTGCACTACCCACTGCTCATGAGGCCACAGGTCTGCCTGGGCTTAGCCTTGTCTTCATGGCTGGGTGGCCTGGTGGTCTCAGCAATTAAGACAAAATGCATTGCAAGCCTGACCTACTGTGGTCCCAATGTCCTCAACCAATTTTTCTGTGATGTCTCCCCTCTGCTCAATTTGTCCTGTACCCATGTGGCCCTCACAGAGCTGGTAGACTTCATCTCGGCCATTGTCATCTTCTGTGGAACCCTCCTGGTGTCTCTAGCCTCCTACTCAGCTATCGGGATGGCTGTGCTCCGCATGCCGTCCGCCGCTGCCCGGCGCAAGGCCTTCTCCACCTGCGCCTCCCACCTGGCCGTGGTGGGCATCTTCTACGCAGCAGCCCTCTTCATCTACGCCCGCCCCAGCCGCATCAAGTCCATGGACCTCAACAAGGTGCTGTCGGTCATCTACACGGTGGTCACGCCTCTCTGCAACCCCGTCATCTACTGTCTGAGGAATAAGGAGGTCCACACTGTGCTGAGGAAGACTCTCCGCTGGCCTTGATCACCATCTTCCATATGTGAACCTCTCACAACCTTGTTCAAATCTTTCACAGCCCAGCCACGACTAGTAATCTCCAAATGCAAACAAAAACCTTTTAGAAAGTATTTATTTCCCTAGGAGTTCAGCACAGGAAAACCATTAAGAAAAACAATTAGTAAAAGAAAAATGGTCAAATTTATAAGTAATTCATGAAAGTCCATAAATAATACACATCTGCTAGCCTGCATGTATATATGAGTAATATATCTCATGTGTGCATATTTGATAGTCCTGTAATTTTAATTGCTAATTGACTGATATATATTCATCAAGTGAGCCAGTAGAAGTCTACAAGGATAGATAAATACTATGCAAAAATTACAAGCTTACTGAGGCATTGTTTGCAACAAAAAGGAAAGAATCCATTTAAATGCCTATCAATTATATTCATACATAATAAAGAGTTTAACTACAAGATAAAATATGAGTGTAAAAACTAAATTGTGTTTTAAATATTATTTTTATTATTTTAATTATGGATACACTTGTATGTCTATGTGTTGCATAAGTGTGTGTGATGCCCATAGGGCATCAGAATCCCCCAGAGCAGAGTTACCAGCTGTTGTGAGCCATGCAACACAGATGCTGGGATGTGAACTTGATTCCTCTGCAGGAACAGTGAATGCTTTTAACCATTGAGCCATTTCTCTAGCCCATATGTTTTTCCTGTCTTAACATGAAAATATGGCTAATCCATATATATTTAACTTAAAAAACAAATAAAATGTGGTATGAATGTCTTTTGTGTGCTTGTACATGTCTTAGCATGTGGGTAGAGGTCATAGAACAACATCAGGCACCGGACCTCATTTAACATCTTCTCTGAAGCTTTTCCTTCCTGATGTTTTTCTAATCCGCAGGGATGAGGGAATTCTCTCAGGTATAGAGAGCTGGTTTAAGTTTGTGTCTTTGCCTTCTCTCATGGTATAGTCAACTCGGTGACTGGGACATCCCAGGACGTGTGTGTGTGTGTGTGTGTGTGTGTGTGTGTGTGTACAGTTTCTCTCAAGATTACTGGAAGGTTGCATTTCCTGGAAGCCCCTCCTTAGAGCCATCTGGTTCCATCTGGCCACCAGCAGAACCTACTCTACATCAACATTCAACATCAACAATAAAGGATTTGTACTTATCTGCCTTCAACCAGCAGGTGAGAAGATCCAGAAAAGTTCTTTAAAGGGGTGAAACAAGGAATGACAGGGATGAGGAGATATTTCAGGTGGTCAAGTGTTTGGCTAACATTAAAGAAGTTCTGGGTTTGAACCCAGCTACATAAATAAAGGAACGATGTCACATATTTGCAATCTCAGTATTCCGGAAATAGAGGAGGGACATAAGCTCTGGCTATCTTCCACTAAATAACAAGTTCTGGGCTATATGAGACCTTACCTAAAAATGAGGATCAGCAGAAAGAATATACTATTTCTTTAATCAGAATCATGTTAGCCTCAAAGCATGTGGCCCTCCAAGCTCAGTCAGCCTTGGGGTGCTGGAGTTACATATGCAAAAACAAGTGTGTATGCTTGCCTATAGGAAAATAAACCTGCATAGAACACACAGTAGTTTATTAGGTATCACATCCAAATGCTTGAAAGACATTCACATGCTCTTGATAACATCATATAAAATCTATGTAACAATGGGTGGAGATAGTGAGAGTGGCAACATGGTGGACAAGGTGGGTTTCTTAGAGACCATGTTCTTACAAGGGAGAGATGATCTGTCAGGATGGCTTCAGTCTCTGTTTTCTGCAGAGGTTCAGTTAGAATTCCAGTGATAAGAACTTGGACAGGCTATAAAATTTATGATGGAATCTATTCATCTCAAAGAAAAGAAATAGCTGAGAAGACAAAATGGGTTGAAGTCATTCGAGCAATTCCTAGAGACACACAGCTTCAAAGTTTTCAAACATTTGGATGTTAACAGCCCAACTTGTGTATTGGCAATATGCTCTTGTGTGCCTCTGTCTCTGTTCAGTCTTTCTTCATCAGCATATGTGAGAAAATAGAATTAATGACTATTGAAGACTTCTTCTAGCCAATAGTCTTGTTAAGGAAAAACTGGATTTATTTAAGACAAGAGATTTTTTCAACCTGTTCCTGTTTAATTTATGAGCTCAATCCTTACAGTCAAGGCATGTATTTAACATGATGTTTCTCCTTCCATTGTGGAGAAGAAATATGACCTTCACCAGAGTAAAAGATGATCTTGAAAAACATACCGTTGATACTTGAAGAGAGTTAGTAACCTGCCCAGGGCACAGATTTGGGAAATCACCATGGCTTATATTCCTCTGGCCAGCAGTCAGAATCAGGCTATACAACACATCATTTTGAACCCAATACAGATGTTGCCGAGAGGTTTGTATATTACAAAACTGAGACAGAACTGGGTGTGTCATCTAGTTTTCTGGAGCACTGAGACACTTTGGGTTACTGGTAGATATTTTAGGACTTTTATGGAGAGCTTTGCTGTGTTTCAGTCTGTTAGTCAGGAAATGTTTCCCATAAAAATATTCAGAGAAGAGTTGGGCAGTGAGTGGGATCATTGTGAAGGGGAAGAGAATGAAACTCAAAAACAGAACCAGGAAAGAGGGGGAAACAAAATAAGAGGATTGAAAAAAGGGAGCACTTTGCAGTGACGTCACTACCAGACTCTTCAGAATTTTGGCATCAGTCCTGAGCCTGGATGATGAAGACTCCATTTTCAACCACAAATAGAACCCAAAATGCAGAGTCAGAACTTAAGATTGTATAGTGCGTGTGTAAGTGTGGAAAGACCTACAACTCAGACAGAAGCTCAAGCTAATGGGAAACTCATGTGCAGCAATGCGGACAGAATCAGCCCAGGCTGCTCCTCGGGTACAGAAGATCACTGTTTAAGACAAAACAGGCATACCCCACGGGTAATAAGGCTGGTGTGAACTTTTCTGATAGTCTTTAAAAACTGGAGATATTGATTACTGGTATGCACACACACACACACACACACACACACACACACACACAAAACTTCTACCATGAAGGTATAAGAATATTATCAGTCTTATGAAAATTTGGCAAAAACTTCATTGAACTCTTATTAGTTTGTCCAAGTCGATATTTAAACATATAAAGTGGAAATTTGACCAAACCAAAATTCTCAAATGTATTATGGAATGAAAGAAAGAATATAGAATTTTAAAATTTTATTAACTTTTATTAAAAGTTAACATAGAAAGCACTGGGTTTGGCATTTCGTTTCCATGTGTGCATATAACATGTTTTGATAATATTCTCCCTCTCTACTGTCATCTTCTACCCCCCACAACTTCTTTTTGTCCCATATCCATAATATTTCTCTTATTTTATTTTATTTTATTTTATTTTATTTTATTTTATTTTATTTTATTTTAATCTTGAGCTTCAAAGAGAACTATCTAACCATGCAGAGTGGCCCCATTAAAACTTTATTTCTAATTATGATACTTTTATTTGAAGCATGAATATAATGCTGTGATCATATCTACCCCACCCTCTCCCTGTAATCCACCCAGTCCCTTCCAATACATATTCCTTCCATCTT
This sequence comes from Apodemus agrarius, assembly GCA_964023405.1. Taxonomy (NCBI): domain Eukaryota; kingdom Metazoa; phylum Chordata; class Mammalia; order Rodentia; family Muridae; genus Apodemus; species Apodemus agrarius. The sequence goes on along the minus strand of OZ030005.1, from coordinate 940,886 downwards.
CATCTCTTAAACAAATTAACCCGCTAAGTGCAAGCAGTGCTAGTCACAGGCACATGGGTGTGGTCACCTCCTGGGGTGTGGGCAGTAGTGAAATGGTCGTCTAATACGCCTATAAAACATTTGGCTTCCGTAAGGTTGCCTGACATATGGCATTTTTTAAACAAAAATTGCTTCATTGTGATTCTCCTCCGTATTTCTCCTAATGTATCCATCTTTATATTTTATTACTGAATTTCATGTGTGAAAGGAAATATTTGATACTTATTTCACTTAACACGATGATATCCAGTTAAAACCTTTTTCTCTGGGAACATTATTTCATTCTCCTTTACAACTGAATTTAAAAAATCTCCACTGTGCATACAACCCATATTTCCTGTTTTTGCTTACTTGCTGTCAGGTACCTAAAATGTCAGGACACACAACTTGGCTGAGAACCCAATTAGTAAACCAGCTCCACCGTTCACTCCCTCCCCCGCGTCTCGGGTATGGTTCTTCTCAATCCCGATGCAACTGTGATGATGCATTGATGAAATGTCTTGATCAAGGTTTATGAAGCTCTAAAGGGCTACAGTTTGCGAAGTGAAGACAAAGACTTTGGCCCAAGGAAGAGCATAGTCCATCGTGTTTGTTGGTAGTGTCATGGTGTTTAATCCGTTGATGCTTTTGCTACTGCTGTTTACAATGGAACTGACCAGGAAATAACAAGTAGAGCCTGGCCGGACAGGGGCTTGAGTCCTCCAGAGGTTTGATCCCATTTCCCAACTTGGTTGTACGATTTAGAGCAAGTCATTTTAATTGAGTTTTAATCTCTAATGAAAAACTATACAAAGTGGAGCAGAGACTGAAGGAAAGGCCATCCAGAGACTGCCCCACCTGGGAATCCATCTCATAAACAGTCACCAAACCTGGATGCTATTGTGGATGCTGGGAAAGTGCTTGCTGACAGGAGCCTGGTGTGGCTGTCTCCTGAGAGGCTCTGTCAGAGCCTGACAAACACAGAGGCAGATGCTGGAAGCCAACCATTGGAGTGAGCACAGGGTCCCCAATGGAGGAGTTGGAGAATGGACTGCAGGAGCTGAGGGGGTTTGCATCCCCGTGGAGGGAGCAACAATGTCAACTGGCCAGATTCCCGGAGCTCCTGGGCCGGGGCCTGAACCACCAACCAAAGAATACACATGGAGGGAGCCCTGGCGCTGCCCACGTATATGGCAGAGGGTGGCCTTGCTAGACATCAGTGGGGGGAGAGGCCCTTGGACCTGAGGGTGTTTGATGCCCCAGTGTAGAGGATGCCAGGGCGGGAAGACAGGAATGGGTGGGGGAGCACCCTCATCGAGGCAGGGGAGGGAGAAGGGATAGGGAGGTTTCCGAAGGGAAGACCTGGAAAGGAGAAAACATTTGAAATATAAATAAAGAAAATATCCAATTTTTAAAAAAGGAAAAAAATAGTGCTCTTAACCTTTCAAAAAAGGAAAATGTAGAGTATGTGTAAGTGTGTGTGTACCTGTGTGTGCGTGTGCGTGTGCGTGTGCGTGTGTGTGTGTGTGTGTGTGTGTGTGTCACATGTGTACCTGTGTCATGACGTGTAGAAGTCAAAAGACAGCTTTCAGAAATCTGGTCTCACGTTCCCCCATGGGAAAGAGCCAGGGATCAAACTTGGGTTGTCAGACTTGGGTGCAAGCCACTTTAGCCACTATGTGGTCCCTCAAGCTCCATGCTAGTGCTATGATCTATAGTGTCTTTCTTGTAAAATAAGCGTAAGGACAGCATTTCTACAGTGTTCTGGAAAGAATCAAAAAGGAGGAAAGAAGAGAGAGAAAGATAAGGAGGAGAAAAAGAAATAAGGAGAGAGACTAGGGTTTGCTCTGGGCTTATAGAATACCCTCTTCTTTTATCTTATTTTGTTTAACTTTTATTTTGTTTTTTGTTGTTGTTGTTGTTTTTTAAGATAGGGGTTTTGGGGGTGGCTTTGCCTGTCCTGGAATTTGCTCTGTTGGCCAGACTGGCCTCAAACTCCCAGTGATCTTTCTAACTTTGATTCTAGAATACTGGGATAAAACATGTGCACCACGGCCACCTGGCTTTGAATAGTCTTCATGCATATGTCACTTATTGAAAGAAATCAAAACATAGCCAAAAAGACTACATAGAACTGACAAAGTATGATACAATTTTTTATCTTCATGATATATGTATGTATATATTTGTAGTGTGTATGAATATGTGTATAATGTACATATAATATACACATATAATTATATACATATATAATGTGTGTGTACATATGGATACATTATACATATATAATCTAATAGATACTAGACTCAATCTCACTGGCTGACCTGAGACTCACTGCACCAACCAGACAAGCCTCCAACTCAGAGATCAGCTTGGCCCTGCCTCCCAAGGGCTGGAATTAAACAACCACCACTCCTGGCCCATTATTTAATTTTTATTTGGAAGAGGAGTTTACCGTCCATTGATTCACTTGCTTTGTTGTCATGTATACTCAGGAATACCATGCATGTTTCTCCTACTGCTTAGGCGCTCTGTATGAAGCCATAGATTCAATAAGAGTGAGATATCATACTTATACAATGTCCCATAAATTTGCTGTAACAACTACAACAGATGTTAGACTAACGAATGTGTTGGAGATCTCCCAGAACTCTGAACATCTTTCCAAAAACTTTTTATCACCAAGTATCACCAGAGCTAGAACATCAACAATTTTCTGTGTCTCTCTACAGATGGAGAGGTCCCTGGAGGTGACCACTAGAGGAGCAAAGCACTGTGAACATCCTTCTAATTACTTTCCCTATGATGCTTCTGGAGGACAGATGTTAACAATTGGCTTGTCTCTCTACAGATGGAGAGGAACCTGGAGTTGGCCAACATGACCAGGGTTCAGCAGTTCATCTTGTTGGGCTTGTCCACTAAGCTGGACATAAGGGATGCCCTGTTTGCTGTCTTCCTGACTCTCTACCTGCTGACACTCCTGGAGAACACACTCATCATCTACCTCATCTGCAGACACAGTGAGCTCCACAAGCCCATGTACTTCTTCCTGGGCAACCTCAGCTGCCTGGAGATGTGCTACGTGTCGGTCACCATGCCCACCCTGCTCGTGGGGCTGAGGAATGGACTCTATAACATTTCCTTCATCGCTTGTATGAGCCAACTCTTCTTCTTCATTGTCCTTGTGGGCACAGAGTGCATTCTTCTGGCCTCCATGGCATATGATCGCTATGTGGCCATCTGCCGCCCACTACACTACCCAGTACTCATGAGGCCCCAGGTCTGCCTGGGCTTGGCTATGACTTCATGGTTAGGTGGGCTATTGGTCTCTATGGTCAAGACGACATGCATTGCCACCCTGTCCTACTGTGGCCCTAATGTCCTCAACCATTTCTTCTGTGATGTCTCCCCATTACTCAACCTGTCCTGTACCCATGTCGCCCTCACAGAGCTGGTAGATTTCATCTCAGCCATTGTCATCCTTTGGGGTTGCTTCCTTGCAACTCTGGCCTCCTACGTGGCTATTGGCAGGGCAGTTCTGAGCATGCCTTCTACGACTGCCCGGCGCAAGGCCTTCTCCACCTGCGCCTCCCACCTGGCCGTGGTGGGCATCTTCTACTCAGTCACTCTCTTCATCTACGCCCGCCCCAAACGCATAGAAGCCATGGACCTCAACAAGGTGCTGTCGGTCATCTACACAGTGGTCACCCCCATGTGCAACCCCGTCATCTACTGCCTGCGGAACAAGGAGGTCCAAGTAGCTCTCTACAGAACCATGCACTGGTCCTGAAGTTGACCCAATGACTGGTCCCTCCCCCAATGACCCTTGGGGAGGGACCTTAAATTACCAATATCTATTTTTATATTAAAATACAATTTGCACACCATAAATTTCATCTTTTAAACACAATGCAGTCAGTGTTTTCTTCTTTGCTTCCTTGTAATTATGCAGTCATCACCACTGTTAAATCCAAAACATTCTTTGCCACCAAGACAAACTCAGGCCTATTAGATATCATTCCTAATATCCACCAACCACTACTCCAAGCCCCAAGAAGCTAACAGCCTATATTCTGTTTCTGTAGATTCATCCATTCCAGAAATGTTATTTATGCCGTATGTGGCTATTGTGACTAACATATTTTAAAAGCTGTATACATTGCTGCATAAATTTATTTCTCTTTGTACCCAAATGACATTATGTTGTGTGATGTCCTCCTTTACCAGTTAATGGACATATGGGTTGATTCTGCTTTGGGGGAAATCTTTGGTCTAATGTAGCTGAAAACATTTTTAGTTTTTAAAGTTATTATTGCTATCATTTGTACATGAGTATTTTCCTGCATGAATATATATACAGATGTAAGTGACTGATACCCACAGAGGCCAGAAAGTAGCACTGAATCCTCTGGGTCCGGAGTCAACAGACATTTGTGTGCCAACATGTAGGTACTGGAAATCAAGTACGAGTCCTCTGGAGGGGCAGTCAATGCTCTAAACAGCTGATACATCTCTCCAACCCCTGTGAATACCATTTTAAAAATCTAAAAAGACTTCTATTTATCCTTCAACAACTACATTCATGTATACAGTGTATCTTAATCATATCAACCCCACCCTCCCACTCACGGTTACCTCCCAAACACCCCATCTTTCCACCTTTGTGTACTCTTCCTTCGTCCTCTGAGCACAACTAGTACTGCCCGAATGAGCAGGAGCAAGCTGGCGGGATCCACACCCCTAAAGAAAAATGGCGCACTCTCCTGTATCAGGCATCAGTTGCCAATAGCTCTCTACAGCGAGGGAAGGAGCTCAATGAGCCATCCAAATCATGCTGTAATTACTGACTGCATTTATCTTGTCCTGAGAACCATAGCTTCTGTGAATTCTTGGTACAAAGGTCTTACCACTTCCAGAATACATCATTTTCTAGTAGCCTTCACTATTCCCTACCTTTCTACCTCTTATGGCAGGAAGGTTTTTGTAGTTACTGCTAATGTTATTGCTTTGTGTATGAGCTGATTCTAAAATCTGATTTCCTAGTTGGTTCTTGATAGTGTCAATAAAGATGGTGGAACCCAATTGCTCAGAGAAGGGGAAAAGGTGGGATTTCCAGGTCCCAGGAAGAAGAGAAGGGATAGAAAGAAGGAGGAAGAGGAACGCTTTTTGGCCAGGTTTTGGGATGGGAGGCTTATACAACCATGTAAGATCTTGGGTGGTTGGTGGCTGGTGACAGTGGTCTACACCACCAGCAGATGGCTGGAATAGACTAGCTGTTAGCTAATAAGATTGGGGCATGAAGAGCAATCAAACAACAAAGGGAGGTCAAAGGTATACAAATTGGAAAGGAAGAAGTCAAAAATATCACTTTTTGCAGATGATAGAATCGTATATTTAAGCGACCCCAAAACATCCACCAGAGAACTCCTAAAGCTGATAAACAACTTCAACAAAGTGGTTGGATATAAAATTAACTCAAACAAATCAGTAGACTTTCTCTACTCAAAGGATAAACAAGCTGAGAAAGAAATTAGGGAAATGACACCCTTCACAATAGTCACAAATATTACATACCTTGGTGTCACTCAAAGCAAGTGAAAGATTTGTATGACAAGAACATCAAACCTCTGAAGAAAGAAATCAAAGATCTCAGAAGATGGAAAGATCTCCCATGCTCATGAATTGGCAGGATTAATATAGTAAAAGTGGCCATCTTGCCAAAAGCAATCTACAGATTCAATGCAATCCCCATCAAAATCCCAAATCAATTCATAGATATAGAAAAAGCAATTCTCAAATTCATCTGGAATAACAAAAAACCCAGGAAAGCAAAACCTATTCTCCACAACAAAAAAGCTCCTGGGGGAATCACCATCCCTGACCTCAAGCTCTACTACAGAGCAATAGTGATAAAATCTGTTTGATATTGGTACAGAGACAGGCAGGAAGATCAATAAAATAGAATTGAAGACCCAGAAATGAACCCACACACCTGTGGTCACTTGATATTTGACAAAAAAGCTAAAACCATCCAGTGGGAAAAAAAGACAGAATTTTTAATAAATGGTGCTGGATCAATTGGAGGTCTGCATGCAGAAAAAATGCAAACTGACCCATTCTTATCTCCTTATACAAAGGTCAAGTCCAATTGGATCAAGGACCTCCACATAAAACCACACACTGAAGCTTCTAGAGGAGAAAGTGGGGAAGAATCTTGAACACATGGGCACAGGATGAAATTTCCTAACAGAACATCAATGGCTTATGATCTAAGAACAAGAATCAACAAATGGGACCTCATAAAACTGCAAAGCTTTTGTGAGGCAAAAAACACAGTCAATAGGACAAACGGCAACCAACAAATTGGGAAAAGATCTTTACCAGCCCTACATCCAAATGAGGGCTAATATCCAATGTATACAAAGAACTCAAGAAGTTAGATTCCAGAGAGTCAAGTAACCCTATTTAAAAATGGGGTACAGCCGAGCATGGTAGTACACACCTGTAATCCCAGCACTTGGGAGGCAGAGGCAGGTAGATTTTTGAGTTCATGGCCAGCCTGGTCTACAGAGTGAGTTTCAGGACAGCCAGGGCTACACAGAGAAACCCTGACTCAAAAAAAAATGGGGTACAGAGCTAAACAGGGAATTCTCAACTGAGGAAACTCAAATGGCTCTAAAGCACCTAAAGAAATGGTCAACATCCTTAGTTATTAGGAAAATGCAAATCAAAACACTGAGATTCCACCTTACACCAGTCAGAATGGCTAAGATGAAAAATTCAGGGGACATCAGATGCTGGAGTGGATGTGGGGAAAGAGGAACACTTCTCCATTGTCAGTGAGATTGCAAGATGGTAAAACCACTCTGGAAATCAGTTTGACGATTCCTCAGAAAATTAGACATAGGACCCAGCTATATCGCTCTTGGACATATACCCAGAAGATGTTCCTACATGTAATAAGGACACATGCTCCTCTATGTTCATAGAAGCCTTATTTATAAAATCCAGAGGCTGGAAAGAACCCAGGTTGTCCTTCAACAGAGGAATGGATACAGAAACTGTGGCATATATTCACAATGGAGTACTATTAATCTATTAAAAACAATGAATTCATGAAATACTTAGGTAAATGGATGGAACTAGAAAGAGTCATCCTGAGCAAGGTAACCCAATCACAAAAGAATGCACATGGTATGCTCTCACTGATAAGTGGATGTTAGCCCAAAAGCTCAAAATAAACAAGTTACAATTCACAGACCACAGAAAGCTCAGGAGAAGGATGACTTAAGTGAGAATCCTTTGGTTCCTCTGAGAAAGGGAACAAAATACTCACAGGAGCAATAAAGGAGACAAAGTGTGGAGCAGAGACTGAAGGAAAGTTCACCCAGAGACTGTCCTACTTGGGGATTCATCCTATAAACAGTCACCAAACCCTGATACTATTATGGATGACAAGAAGTACATACCAAAAGGAGCATGTCATGGTTGTCTCTGGAGGGGCCCTGCCAGAGCCTTACACATAGAGAGGCAGATGCTAGCAGCCAGCCATTGTACTCAGAGTGGGATCCCCAATGGATGAGTTGGAGGGTGGTCCGGAGGAGCTGAAGTGGTCTACAGCCCCATGGGAAGAACAACAATGTCGGCCACTCAGACACCCCAGGACCCCCAGGGACTAAACCATCAACCAAGGGGTACTCATGGTTCCAGCCAAAAATGTGGCAGAGGAAGGCCTTGTCGGGCATTAGGGAGAGAAGTGGACCTTGGTCAGGTGAAGGCTCAATAGATGCCCCCAACAAAGGGAAATCGAGATGGGGTTGGGAGTGGGTCAGGTGGAGGGGCATAGACTTGGAGGCAGGGAGTGGGAGGAGGGCTTGAGGGTTTTCAGGGAGGGGGAAACCGGGAAAGGTTTTAGCATTGAAAAGTAAATGAAGATAATATTCAATAAAAAAAAGAAAATTAAAAGAAAAAAGATTAGGGCAGGAGATTCTTTACCCAGGCATTGTGTGATATGGCTAGTATTTTCCATCCATGGGGTTAAGTGGGCAGGGGGAGAAACAGGACAGGGCAGTTGTTGGCATCTTGGCAAAGCTAACTGGGAGGAGTGGGCAAATTGGCCTGTTGCACATCCAACCTCAGGGCTAAACCTACCGCACAGGCCGAGCTCCCGGGAGGGCTTCTTGTGTGTGTGTGTGTGTGTGTGTGTGTGTGTGTGTGTGTGTGTGTGCTGCATGTGTTCATGCCTACAAAGATCAGAAGTAGGAGCTGTATCTGTGGAGCTGGAGTTACAGGTGACTGAGTCACCTGATGTGGGTGGCCAGGAGCTAAAGCAGAGCAGTACACGCTCTTAACGCCTGAGCATCGCTCCAGCCCCTACAGCAGTATTTTACATGGTGTCTCTGCTTCGGAAAAATTCAGAGAAAAACTGACTTACTTAAAACCACAAATAATGTGCACTCGGTTACTATTTTTAAAAGTTTAAAGAGATGCCCTGTGGATGTCTGCCAATGTTGGCAGAAACCATTTTGAGGGTGCACATAGTCAAATTCTAAAAGTCAATGAGAACATTTTCAAAACAAATGTCAGTAGCAGTGAAAGATGTTAATCAAATTGTCTAGATACTTTCTGAGGAACCTTTGATCATATGCATGAAAAATTACAAACTTTATGGATTCTGGGATGACATCATTATAAGTAACTTTTACCCAGAAAAATAACAGAATGTGGGCATCCACTCAGCTATGAAAGAAGTTCATAAAGGGTTATGCTTTTAATGAAAATTATTTGAAAACATCTCTACTCAAAATATCATGTTCAGAGGTAGAGAGAGGGGAAAATACTCCGAGGGCATCCTTAGCTACATATTGAGTTTGAGGCCAGCCTGGGATACATGAGGAATTGTCTAGAAATACCAAGAAACAAACAGCAGGTTGTCTGTGTACAGAACACCCACACAATGGAATACGATGGTGTCATTAGAAAGGTTATTTATGTCTCGTGAAAAAACATCAGTGACGGAGCTGGGGAGCTGGTTCAGCTGACAAGGTACTTCCTGTGAGTGTGAGAACCTGAATTCTATTATCTACAGGAAAGACATTGGAACGGTACAGTGTACTGCCCAGATGTGGGACGTTGAGAATTGGAAATTTTTAAGTCAACTTAAGAGCCAGTGAGGCTAAGGAGTATATTTCATTTTCCCCTCTTAAAATCATTTAATAGACAAAGAAAAATGGATTTACAGTAGTCATTCCTCAGGGAAGTGAATTTGAACAAGTTTCTTAATCTTTCCAAAATATTTTTTAAATAATATTGATCTTATTACAATGAGAATGAGGATATATACTATAACATGTTATCTTTCTGCAGTGTATAGCTTTTATGTTATACTACCATTAATTATTTTGAATAAATGGATATATTCAGGTGACCTGAAATATTTTTCTGTCACTACTTTTGATCATGATAAATGACTCATAACCGAAGGAAGAATTTCTTCTATAATGGCACAAACATTTCATTTTTACTAAAGAATTATAATCTTTAACTCCCAAATGTGTAAGATATCATAATAATGTGTAACAGTATTGGAAAACCATGAGGCTGTGCTCCTTCTGTTATAATAAAATGTGAGGTTATTTGTCATGCAACTTTTAAAAAAATCATTTAACAGTATCATGAACATAGTTAAAACATAACCGTTGCCAGGTGGTAGTGGTGCACGCCTGTAATCCGAGCACTCTGGGAGGCAGAGGCAGACGGATTTCTGAGTTCGAGGCCAGCCTGGTCTACAGAGTGAGTTCCAGGACAGCCAGGCTATACAGAGAAACCCTGTCTTGAAAATACCAAATCCAAAAACCAAATATATATATAACCGTTTCCCTTGAGTGACTGTCAACACAAACTACTGTTTAAAATAAATTTTCCAAGATCTTCCAGTTTTATGAGCAAGTCATTAAGTCATGGTCATTCTTTTATTTCTATTTCCTCTCTCTCTCTCTCTCTCTCTCTCTCTCTCTCTTTTTTTCAGACAATATTTTACTATCAAGCCCTGGCTGACCTGGTACTTGCTTTATGGACAAGGCTGGTCTTGAACTCACAGAAAACTGCCTTCAGAGTGCTGAGATTTAAGGCATGAGCCACCATATACAGCTTATTTCCTCTTTTAATGGACTTATTTATTAATTCAATTATGAAGCTAATGCAAGCTTACTGCAAAATAGTAACCATATAAAATAGAAAATTCTAGTTTCCCACCGTCCTGTTCATTAATAAAGCAGTTCTAGCAGTGGTTGACTATAATATATAACATATTCTTTCAGAATCCTTTCTAGATACATATTAGTGTAAATAGGTGATCCTGTCACTATCATTGCCGTTGTTGTCTTATACGAATGACACAATCGCGTCATTGTCTCTTTCGTTTTCAACTCAACCATCCACCTGGGTTGTCTCTCCATGTCAGTACCCACAGATCCAGCTTAATCCTTTCACAATACGTATATTATAAATGTAAATAATCTTTAAGTGGATCTTTGAGTTATTTCCAATCATTTCAAATATTTATTTATATAGTATCTTTCCCAAATGTCAGTTTTGCAGTAACAATTCCTATAAGTACATTTTGTTCACTATCTCCACTAACAGATGTATGTAGCATATGTATGTTTGAATGCAAAGAATAAATGATAACCTTCTTTCAAGTTTCCATTTAATAGACAAGATGTTGATCTTTTTGGCATTTACTAGGCAGACATATTTCTTTGTTTATATTCCTGTTCAGACTATTTTTATTTTGTTTTTATTCAGGAATGTTTCCTTCCTTCTACTCTTTCTTCTTTCCTTCCTCCCATTCTTCTTTCCTTCTTTCTTTTCTTATGTGCTGGCTAGTTTACATCACTTTGACACATGCTATAGACATCTGAGAGGAGAATATTCTTCCATTAGATCTGGCTGCAGGCAAGCATGTGGGAGGGTGCAGCCCCCTGTGGGCGGTGTCACCCCCTAGGCTGGTGATCCTGAGTTGTATAAGCTGTGATGAGCGAGCAGTGCTCCTCACGGCCTTTGAATCCACTCCTTCCTCCAGATTCCCGCTCTATTTGAGTTCCTGTCCTGACTTCCTTCGATAATGGACAGAAGTGTGGACGTGAAAGCCAATTAAACCCTTTCTGCCCCCAAGTTGCTTTAGTCATGGTGTTTCATCACAGCAAAGACACTTTTTTTCGGTCTGTCTGTATATTGGGATATATACATGCCACCATGCGTGTGTAAAGATCAGAGGTCAAGCTTCGGATGTCAGTCCACCCTTTTATAATGAGTCCTGGGGAAGAAACCACCAACCAAAGAGTACACATGGAGGGAGCCATGGCTCCAGATGCAAATGCAGCAGACCATGGCCTTATTGTACATCAAAGGGAGGAGCGGCCCTTGGTCCTAAGAAGGCTAGATGCCCCAGTATAGGGGAATGCCAGGACAGGGAAGTGGGAGTGGGTGGACTGGTGAGCAGGGAGAGGAGGGATGGGTTAGGGGATTTCTGGGTGGGGGGAAGACCAGGAAAGGGGACAACATTTGAAATGTAAATAAAGAATTTATCTAATAAAATAATAATAATGTGAGTCCTGGGGACTTGCATCATCAGGCTTGAGAGCAATTGTCTTTACCCACTGAGCCATCCTGTCAGCCCCTGCGATATTCCTATTTTTCATGTTGTCTCTAAGAAGTCCGTTTATACAATGCTCTAGGAACATCTACCATGTTTCTTTGGAATTTCTTTATGTGTATTTGGCCATGAATTTTTTTTCAAACAAGGAGAGAAATGACATCAGCTCTCTAGAATCTCAGCACCGACAGGGGGATCTCTTCAACACAGCATGGACCTCCCTATTCCTCAAGCAGTAGATGATCGGGCTGCACATGGGTGTGGCCACCGTGTAGATGACTGACAGCACCTTATTGAGATCTGTGGATTTGACGTGGCTGGGTCTGGAATACATAAAGAGGACCACAGAGTAAAAAAGACCCATTACAAGGAGGTGGGAGGCACATGTGGAGAGGGCTTTGTGGCTCGCAGCTGCTGAAGGCATTTGGATCAGCACCCTACCGATAGCCACATAGGAGGCCAGAGCAACCACCAATGACCCACAGAAGATGACGATGGCTGAGATAAAGTCGATCAGCTCTGTGAGAGCCACATGGGTGCAGGACAGGTTGAGCAGTGGAGAGACATCACAGAAGAAGTGGTTGAGGACATTGGGGCCACAGTAGGACAGACTTGCAATGCATGTGGTCTTGATCACAGAAACCAACAGTCCACCCACCCAGGAGGACAAGGCCAATCCCCAACAGACCTGGGGCTTCATGATCAGTGAATAGTGCAGTGGACAGCAGATAGCCACGTAGCGGTCATAGGCCATGGAGGCCAGGAGGGTGCACTTGGTGCCAATGAGAGAGGTGAAGAAAAACAGTTGAGCCATGCAGAATGAGAAGGACACGTGGTAAGGGCTGGACCTCAGCCCCACGAGCAGGGTGGGCATGGTGACCGACACGTAGCACATCTCCAGGCAGCTGAGGTTGCCCAGGAAGAAGTACATGGGCTTGTGGAGCAACTCATGGTGGCTACTGATGAGGTAGATAACCAACATATTCTCCAAGAAGATCAGCAGGTAGAGAGTCAGAAAGACAACAAACAGGCTGTCCTTGGTGTCTTGACTGGCAGACAAACCCAGCAGGATAAAATCCTGGTCAACAGACCCATTGGCAAGTTGCAGAGATCTCTCCATCTAAGTGAAGAAAGAAATAGGTTTATTAAGACACTGGTCTGTTCAAAAGTGTAAAGGTATCTATGGTTAAACCTTAGAGCTGAACCAGCTTAGCATGGGCTTGACCTAAGGCAGGGCAATAAGGAGAAACTGGAAAACTGCAAAACCAGAAATGGAACATTGACACACACACAGGAACATACTGAGACTTAAATTCTAAGAAAGATAATCAGTGTGTGCACGTCCCGGGTTCTGTACTTATGAAAACAGAGCCAAGAAGCCTGAAGATGACGTGGCAGTTAGGAGCACCGGCTGCTCTTGCTGAAGACGTGGGTTTGATTCCTGGCACCCACATGGCAGGTCACAGCCGTCTGTAACTCCAGTCCCAGGTGGTTGATTACCTTCTTCTGACCTCTGAGATAGGCAGGCATGCACATGCAGGCAAAACCATCATACACATAACATAAAATAAATAAATCTAGAAGAAATTAAATGGGGTGAAATCCATCCTCACCAAGCCATTACCTCTTGTGAATGATTAGTTTTTGTTTTGTTTTGTTTGCACAGTTGAGAATTAAACCATCTTACATAAGAACTGTAATACTTAACCATATCCCAACGCCCTCATGATATTTAAATATAACAATATAACAATAACAATATAACAATAACAATAGATGAGATTGTGTTTTATAAAATAAGGAATATTTTCTTACTTTTAATGACCTTAATGATAAGTTCTGGATCAGAGATCTTTCTTCAAAATCCTCCCAAGATCTCAGAAGTTGTATGCTCTATTTCAAATTAAGGCTTACAACTATCTTTTCTGAGTATATCTCTCTCAACTGTCATCATTTATAAAGGAAGGATAGATAGATAGATAGATAGATAGATAGATAGATAGATAGATAGCAGTATAATATAATCTTTTTCTGACAATTTTGTGAGTGCAGGACAGGGTGGGAAGAGGAGAACCATTTAGATTTATCTATTTATTTACTTACTTACTTACTTACTTACTTACTTACTTATTTAACATATATGAGTCTTTGGCTTACACATACATGTATCATATGCCTGCCTGGTGCCTACAAAGATCGCTATAATGCATTGGGTCACCAAGAGCTGGAGCTCGGAATGGTTGTGAGTTGCCATGTGGGTGCTGAAAATCTACTCTGGGTCCTCTGCAAAAGCAACAAGAGCTCTTAAGCACTATGCCATCTCTCCCCCACCCCTCACTTTTCTTAGAACAATATGTTAACTGAAACTCATAAAGCTTGGGTAAAGGAAATCCTTCAAGAATAGTGTGTATTTATATCTTTGTGTGTTCATATATGCCTATGTGTGTATGTGCATGCATAGCTGAGTATGTCTCTGTGTCAGTAAATACATGTGTGTATGCCTATGCATACGTGTTTTTGCATGCACATGAGTGTGCATATGCATCTATGAGTGTATATGCAGAGCCCATAGTACAATAGCAGGACCATCTTCTACCATTTTCCACCCTTTTGCCTTCAGACAGGGTTCCCCGCTGTGCTGTAAGCTCACGGCTTTGGTCAGCCTAGCAAGTGAGCTCTAACGATCCACCTGTTTCTGCCTTTCCATGCTGGAACTACAGGTACCTGGCACCTTAGACTTTTTATGTGAGTTCTGCATGTACAAACGTGGGTCCTCTTGCTTTCTTAGTAAGCATTCATAGATATACCTAGTATACTATCCCATCCGTACACAGCAGTCTTTGTAAAGGAAAGAAACTAGGCACATTGAGCATAACTTATGGTCTAAAGAATATTTGAAACATAAACATCAGGTGTGTTTTACTACTTTAAATGTATAGGTATTGATCGCACCATACACACATGGGACTGTTCTGGAGCTCATGAACAGCAAATGCCATGGTGGAAGAAGAGGTGACAGGTCCCGTTCTGTGCTACCCATACAATGGGATTCCGTATCAAATGTGGAGAGTTTGGTGTTTGTGCCTAGTCACTAGCAACTGTCTAGTATATTACCTGTGCCAGGCACCTGTAATAAAACGTTGGGGGGGGGAAATGAGTGTTGCAACCTTTTGATATTTTAATATTCTAGGTAATGAGAGATTTAAAAACTCAAATCGAAGGTTGAATGTAAAAATTAGACAGTAGGCACTAGGGAAATATCTGTCATTAAAGTGTCTGTCTCACGGGCATGAGGACCTGAGTTTAGATACCCAACACGCAGCTGTAACTCCAGCACCAGTGTTGAAGAGGAAATGGATGGATCCCTGTAGTTTGCTGGCCAGGTAGCTTAGCCAAACCAGTATCCCACTGGTCACGGAAAGGCCCTATCCCCAAAACTGTGGTGGATAGAGACTTAGGAAGTCACCCAATATCAATTCCACAGGCATGCACACATACACACACATGCACACACTTACGCAGAGAGAGAGTGGGGGACGGAGAGGGAGAGGAAGAGAGAGAGGGAAAGGGGGAAGGCGGAGGGGAGGGGAAGGGAGGGGGAGGGGGAGAAGGAGAGAGAGAGAGGGGGAGAGAGGGAGAGGGAGAGAGAGAGGGAGAGAGACAGAGAGAGACAGAGAGAGACAGAGAGGGAGAGGAAGGGAGAGGGAGGGGGAGAGGGAGAGGGGGGAGAGAGGGAGAGAGAGAGAGAGACAAGGAGACGGAGAGGGAGGGAGAGAGAGGGAGAGGGAGAGAGAGAGGGAGAGAGACAGAGAGAGAGAGGGAGGGAGGGAGGGAGGGGGAGAGGGCAAGGGAGAGGGAGGGAGAGGGAGAGGGAGAGGGAATGCCAGAGGATGGGTGCTAAACAAATAGTGCAGGCCAAAGATGCGCAGAGCTGTCCCGGCCTGGAGAAGGCTATTTTGAGACTCAGAGAACACTTCACTGAGCAGGAAAGTAATGTTTTAATTTATTCTTGGATGACAAGAAAGAAAATAAACCTAGTGTTGAAATTGTGGGGAACCACTCCCCATAAGTCAGGAAGACTGTGCCTGGATAATGCACACCAAACAAGAAAACAAAAAAAGCCTACAAAACACACACACACTCACACACACCAAAAGCTCAGCCATTAATCAAATAACAACACAAATGTGATGTGGCCTTCCTGTTCATGGCTGAGCACTCACCCGTCATGTTCCCCAGCCCCTGAGGAGCTAAGAGTGTTGACTGCCACACACTGCAGGAGAATAAGCTTCTCTGGCCAGAGAAGTCACTCATGGTCACTCATAACATTAGCAAAGCACAGTGAGGGAGACTGTCAGGGATGGGAGACGTGGGGGAGTCCTGTCAATTGCCGTCTGCATCCGGAAAACGCAACCCAGAACAACGACACAACTGCAGCTACCTATGCAAGACAGAACGGCATGTAAAGTGTGACCCCAAAGTAGGAAGGGTCTAGTTGTAAGAAATGAGGGGCAGTCAGGAGTGGGAGAGGGATAAGAGAGGGCAACTGGGTGAACCTGTTCATAGCATTGAATACAGGTATGAAATCGCCAAAATTTAATGTTTATGCAAAATAAAAATCCCTAAAATTAGAAAACAGTGCAGAAGCATAACTTTGTGGCCTTTGGTGCACATAAAACAACAAAAATAAAAGAAAAGCACTTAAAACATCTGTCTTGTCAAAGATTTTATGAACTCACAGAGACTGAAGCAGCACGCACAGGGCCTGCACAGGTATGCACCAGATCCTCTGTGTGTGTGTATATGTATGTATGTATGTGTATGTATGTATGTATATATGTATATGTGTGTATATGCATATATGTATATGTATGTGTGTATGTATATGTATGTATATATGTATACATATAAGTGTGCATGTACGTGTACATATATGTATATGTGTGTACGTGTGTGCATGTGTATGTGTATGTGTGTATATGTGTATGCATATGTGTATGTGTATGTTTGTGCGTGTGTGTATGTATATGTATGTATGTGTATGTGTGTATATGTATGTGTATGCATGTGTATGTATATGTATATGGCTTCCAGTTTTAGCGTTTTTTTTAAGATTCTTGAGTGTGTGAATGAATTGATCTCAGGCTCTTGTGTCTTCTCTTAGGGTCTTTTCCTTCCATTGGACTGCCCTGTCCAAAGAATGTTTTTTGTTTTATTCTATTGTATTTTATTTTGTTATATTTTATCTCTTAAAAGCCTGTTCTTTTCTATGAGAGACAGAAAGGGAGTATGTCTAAGTGGAAGAGGATGTGGAAAGGAACTGGAGGAGTAAAAGAAAGGAAAACCAGAATCAAAATAATTTTCCAAAAAAACAGTCTATTTTCAATAAAAAGGAGAAACACTGCAAAGATATAAAACACCTACATTGTAAAATTTAAAATTTTGCATTCTCTAAAGAAATTCTGATCACCAGAAGGTTACAAGATGGGAAAATGTCCCCACTGTGTTATTGATAAAGGGTTTCTCCATAAAATATGCAAAGATATTAGTTGATTGGTGTGAGAAGGGAATTGAGAGAGAGAGAGAGAGAGAGAGAGAGAGAGAGAGAGAGAGTCCTAGAACAGTATTTCTCAACCTTCCTAATGCTGAGACCCTTTAATGCAGTTCCTTATGGTGTGGTGACCCCTAACCATAAAAATAACTTCACTGCTACTTAACTGTAAGTTTTGCTACTGTTATGAATATTAATATAAATATCTGATATGCAGGATATCTGATATGCAACCCCCAGGGTAGTCTCAACACATGGGTTGAGAGCCACTGTCCTAGAGTGGTTATTTTAACCTATTTCAATTAAAATTAACTTAAAGCTAGAAAAATTTCTCATCTTATTAGAAAACAAGCAAAAGGAAATTGAAGACGAGATGTGATACCCATTTTACAACCATAGAGATGTCCTGTATATAAACATTTGGACACGTTGAGCTTTACTGTATAGGTTTTTACAGACTGATGAGAGCCAAGATGGGTATTGACTCTTGAGAAATAAAGTAACCATCATCTAACAGATTGTAGCATGTTGTTGCTGATGAGAAGTCACACTGATAGCTACACTTTTTGGTGCCATGAATAGGGTATCTAAAGTCTGCAGATGTTCAGTGGCAGAGCTGATACATAAAGCAAGCCCGTTTTTACAACAGAATGCTACTTTGTAAGTAAAG
The DNA here is from genome assembly GCA_964023405.1 of Apodemus agrarius. Classification (NCBI taxonomy): domain Eukaryota; kingdom Metazoa; phylum Chordata; class Mammalia; order Rodentia; family Muridae; genus Apodemus; species Apodemus agrarius. The sequence goes on along the minus strand of OZ030005.1, from coordinate 922,991 downwards.
GAGTCTAGCTAGCATCCTTGGTGGCCAATCTCAGAAACATAATCCTGAGCAAAAATAAAACGCATTAACTATGCCACTGATATTAATCATTTATATAAAGTAAAATTGGAAAAAAATTAACGGCGTTTCAAATGTCGTTTCAAGGCTGGAAAGGCGGCGCAGTGGGTGAAGGAGCTGGGCTGGTGAGACCTGGAAACCGAGTCCAGTTCCTAGAGTCCCTGGGCAAGGAAAAAACTGACTTCCAAAGGTTGTCGTTTAATGCCCACGTGCATGCTGTGGCATGTGTGTGTCTGCATCCCTCCCCCATTGTACACACAAACACACGATGATGATGGTGATGATGATAAAATTTCAAAAATATTGTTAAGCCCGCAAGACGGTGCAGTGAGTGAAGAGACCACCCAGCCTGATGACCCAAGCTTGAGCTCTAAACCCCACCTGGGGGAAAAGGAGCTGACTCTCAAATTGTCCTCTGCCCTACACACACACACACACACACACACACACAGAGAGAGAGAGAGAGAGAGAGAGAGAGAGAGAGACAGACAGACAGAGACAGAGAGACAGACAGACACAGAGAGAGAGACAGACAGACAGACACACACAGACAGACAGGCACACACACACACACACACACACACTCATTTTTTTTTAATTTAAAAGTATTGTTTATAAACACGAAAGCAATACTTTTTCTTCCAAACAAGCCTAGTGAGACTCACAGTGCTGAAAGTGCTTTTCAGCCACCACGCTTTTGCAGTACTCAGGACGGATCCCCAGAAGCCTGACCAGTGTCACCAGCAGGAAGTGTTGTACCAGAAACAAGAGTTTAAAGGGCCCTGGAGCTGTCCTTGGTGCTGAAGCCGTGTCGGGTTCCTGGACTGTGCCTTGTGGCCCTCGCGGGACTCCTGGAGCTGACCGTGGTACTGAAATCAGCTCCTGTTAATCTACTGCATACTTTTCCTCCTCAGTTGGATTGATTTCCTCGTCGGTCCCTTGGCCATTTATCTCCCAACCGTCCCCTTATATACTCCCTGCAGTTGATATAACGCCTCTGGAAGGCTTCTTTATATTACCATACCTCTCTGATAGCACAGGATGCCCTATGACCCTGACTGATTTTCTTAAGAAAGATGATAGTCTTGTAAAGGGTACTGGACGATTTGGGAAGCGTCAAAGCTGTTTTAAAGCATGGGTTGAGAATTGGCCTCAGACACATATAGTGAAAGATAGCCTTGTGTCTGCGTCTCTGCTTCCCAGGCCCCGGGATGGCAGGCATGTAACACCATGCCTAGCTCCAATGGTACCTTCCTTTGAATTATCTATTACATAAAGGCACTATATCATAGCTTCCACCTGTTGCCTGTGTTCAGTGCATTGTGTGATTTAGAGATGGCAAGCTTTAGCATGCTCTGTAAGTGCTTTTACTAGGATAAGAATAAGAAAGTATTCTCCATTGTGAATACCTCACAGTGCCGTGCATACATAAACACCAAGGACATTTTTAAAAGTTTAGCAAGATAACACTCATCTCTACATCACACAGCTAGCTTTGATGGTGTCTTCACTTATGAGAGATAGAAGCAAAGACCCTCTGTTCTGTGTCCTTTTAACACTATTATTGACCCAGTAAGTTGATTTTATGAATCTCAGCTTGAGATATACTGTCAACTTAAAAGCGCAGCACAAAAATGAAACTAAGCTGATTCTAATCCATTACTGTCTGCATAGGTTCTGGAATTATGAATTATCATATATTCATCTCCAGCATGAAATTGTTACCATTTTTTCTTTTCAAAAATATCTTATTGGTATATAGTTATTGCATAGTATTTAGATAAATATAGGCAATTGCTTTTGAATGTATTATGAGGTTTAAACATATTTACCTCTTCCATTTTGTCCCTTTATTCTCCCACCCCCCATACAGCTGATCTATTCTCCCATGTTCTTTGTGGTTTCATAGATAACCTTGAATTATTACAGTTTAATAAATCTGTGGAGATTTATTAATATGAAGTCTGTGTGTCATACAGGCCATTTCTAGCATCTATAGACATCTTATAGGAGGAAAATCTCTTTCTTGTCTCTGAAATCATGAGATAAAACTTTTCTTACCTCTCCGTTAAGGTAAACGGGACTCTCTTTTTCTTCTTTAAGAATATCCAGTTTCTCACCTAGACACAAGTGAAGGTGCCAATGACTTACGTGGCTGGACAATTAATTCAAAGTATTTGGAAAGTTATCTTTACTTCTTGGCAATGAGTTCTCAACTACTCATATTTCTATACTTCTGCATTTTCAAGAAAATCCTGTTCTAGCTAGCTCCAAGCTGAAGGGCCAACTTAAATCCAAGAGCAGGGCCTTAGAGGGCTGAGTTAGTCTCTGTGGGCTTGGAGCAAAGACTCGAGTGAAACTTTTCATAATGTTGTACTGGAGCTTATGAAGGTGACCCAAAGGCAGAATGTGCTCCAAATCCGTCCTCAGGCGACTCCTAGCAGGACCAAGGACTTATGCCAAACACGGGCATCACACAGGTGTATGTGGTACAGTCGCCACTCTCGGGTTGCTCTGAAGACACTGAAGGGCACTGAACCTACAAAAGACATTTAGAACGTGACATGGCAGGTGCAGAGGGTGTGAATCTGGAGATTTGGAAATGTTTGTAAGATGTATATATGAACTTGGCCTCTAAGGGATATCACAAGAACACTTGTGCTTGGTACAAGTCAAGTAAAAGAGGCAGGAATTCAAAGAAACCATCTCTCTCCACTAGCTCAGTATTGTGAAATATGAGAAATTATTTTATTAAAAAATAAATCATGCTTAACACAGAAAGTTGAAAAGCAAAACCTTCTTCCACACTGAGATAACCTTTTAAAAATTTAAAACACCAATTTCTAGAACCTATTCTATGTTCTTATACACAAATTGCATTTTTAAATTTGTTTTGAAACAGAGTCACACATATCCTAGACTACCCTTGAACTCGTAATGTAGTTGAAGATGATCTTGAACTCCAGATCCTTCTGCCTCCACCTTACAAGCTTTGAGGTTACAGGCATGCATCCCTGCTCCCCATTTATGTAGGACTGTAGGACAAAGCAGCCTTGTGTGTGCTGTGCAGGCACTCAACAGACCGATGGGTCACATCCTCATCATCCTCCAAGTGCTCTTTTATTTTGTTTTTGTTTTTTGTTTTGTTTTGTTTTTACAAGACAGGGTTTCTCTGTATAGCCCTGGCTGTCCTGGAACTCACTCTGTAGACCAGGCTGGCCTCGAACTCAGAAATCCGCCTGCCTCTGCCTCCCAAGTGCTGGGATTAAAGGCGTGTGCCACCACCGCCCGACTCCAAGTGTGCTTTTAAAGCCGAAACATATGTCTACTGTATGAACCTGGCTTCATTATTCAGAATTATTTATTTCTATTTATATGCATGTGTGTTGTGTATGTAAGTATGTATGTATGTATGTATGTATGTATGTATGCATGTGCCTAGTGATGCAGAAGCCACAAAAAAATATTGGATCTCCTGGAACTGGAATTACAGATGATTCTGAGCCACCGTGTTGGTGCTGGAAACTGAAGCTGGGTCCTCTGCAAGAGCAGCATGTGCTCATAACTGCTAAGCCATCTCTCTAGCTCCAGACAATACCCATGTCAGATGTCTCACAACAACCTGTAATTCCAGCTCCAGGTGACTCTGATGCTGTGACACTATCTTTTAGCCTCTGGGGCACCTGTACACACACACACACACACACACACACACACACACACAGACACAGAGGGGGGAGAAACAGAGAGAGGGGAGAGAGGGGGCACATGCATACATACATATATACATCGTTTTAAAAAAACAAAATGTCATATATATGCTTTCAGATAAATAAAATATTCTAAATTATGTTCCTTGCAAAGTTCTTTCAGTTGCCTTCTGAGTCAACTCTCACACATGCTCACATATGTAATGAAGACTGCCCATTTTGCTCTGAAAATTGTGTCACCTTTAGTTAATACCTTTTATTATTACTAGAGACAACAAATAAAACTTCAGTGTCCTTGAATGGTTCTTGGTTTCTGAAAATTCCTGTAAAAATATGTATTAGATGTTTATCCTCTTTCTTTAAATGCTTCCTATTCAAATATTTTTAATTATAATTTTACTCTAAAATTTAAAGTTCGAGTTGCAAACTTCTTGCACTTTTACTAATGTATAAAACTACAATTAGCCTTTTAATATCATATTTCATTATATGGAGTTAGCATATTGTATTCAGTCATTGTCATATTAGTTAATATTTTTCATTCCAGTTTCATACACTTGACACAAAGTTTAATCAACATTTTTATCTACTGTAATAATATTGCATTAATTGTCTTATTAGATATTCACATAAGTGAAGACACTGGGTCAAAGCTTACAATCAATTTTAAATGTTTTTTACCTGTTAGTAGGTTATTGTCCAAAAAAGTTTAAACAGTTTAGTATGTTGAAGGAATACATGAGCATATGATAATCTTTCTTTAAAAAAACAAAAACAACAAATAAAAAACAAAATCCTCAAGATGTGGAAATCACCTGAATGTTCCCCAACGTAGTATAGTGGTGGTGTAACATCCTACTTAACGTTTTCTGCAAGGGCCAATGAAGATTTTAGATTCATTGAACATTTGTTTCAGCTACTAATTCTATGTGCACAAATATCACCACTTGCCCTGACATTTATTTTGAAGTTTTCTGTTGGTTTTTAAAAATTAAAATGAAGCCAGGTGGTGGTGGCGCACGCCTTTAATCCCAGCACTTGGGAAACAGAAGCAGGTGGAATTCTGAGTTCGAGGCCAGCCTGGTCTACAGAGTGAGTTCCAGGACAGCCAGGGCTGCACAGAGAAGCAATGATGTCATTACCTCATCTCACACACAGTCTGCCCCCCACCACTCTATCATCCACCCCCAGTCCTTTGTCACTGAAGTTGGTCGTCCCCGCCTTCTGCATACATACACAGAAGGTATATGTTTGTGTGACTTTAATGTATATATAAATGTAAGATATGTATCTTAAGTAAATCAGAAGTATGTTATGAAAGTAAGGTATCGAACATTTTGCCAAATAGTTTGTCAGTTACACAGAAAGTCAGTCACTCAGTTAACATCTGGCTAGCTCAGCAATTCCACACCTAAGTACAACCTCAAGGAAACAGAAGACATGCTTCTGCTCAAAGGCCATGAATCATGAGGCTGGAAAGGCCGCGCAGGGGTCACAAGCACTTGGTGATCTTGCAGAGACCTGGAGTTCAGTTATTGCGCCATATTAGAAAGTTCATGATCACCTGTAACCGCAGCTCCAGGGATCCAGTGCTTGATTCCGGCCTCTGCAGAGACCTGTACATATACTCTTGCTCATATATGGACACACACACATGAATAAGTATAAACTATTTTCAAGTTGAGTAAGTGTTCACAGACAGTCAACTGACATCAGTCCTGCTGTGGAAACAGTTGAACTCTCAGTCAGTGAACGGACACATAAACATACTCTGAATTCCAAAATCATGTGGAGACACGAACCACTGACACCTGCCACACTGTTCATAAGCTTAGTGCATTATGAACTATGAAAATATCCAGCTTAAAAGTGGCATTACATAATTTCATATCTACAAAATGTCAAAACAGGGAAATCTATGCAGATAGAAAATAGATTAGTGAATATTTTGAGAAGGAGCAGAGATACCACAGAAATGATTTCCAATTTGTATAGGTATTTCTCTGGGAGTGATGAAATTACACAGTGATGATGGTTGTGCAACTTTGTGAAAATATTCAAACACTGAGTTGTTTGTGTTTAATCATGAATTATATATTTCACAAAATAGGATGCTGGTAAGTGGGGCTGGAGAGATGGCTCAGCGGTTAAGAGTATCGACTGCTTTTCCAAAGGTCCTGAGTTCAAATCCCAGCAACCACATGGTGGCTCACAACCATCTGTAATGAGATCTGATGCCCTCTTCTGGGGTGTCTGAAGACAGCTACAGTGTACTTATATATAATAAATAAATAACTTAAAAAAATGTTGGTAAGTTATGTCTCTCCTCTTGGTCTTAAGCACCTGGTCAAACTGAAGACCAGCGCATGGTTCTGTGGAGAGCTGATTGCACCTCTCTGTTCCTGAGGCAGTAGATGACGGGGTTGCACATGGGGGTGACCACCGTGTAGATGACCGACAGCACCTTGTTGAGGTCCATGGCTTCTATGCGGCTGGGGCGGGCGTAGATGAAGAGAGTGGCTGAGTAGAAGATGCCCACCACGACCAGGTGGGAGGCGCAGGTGGAGAAGGCCTTGCGCCGGGCAGCGGCGGACGGCATGCCTAGAACTGTCCTGCCAATGGCCACGTAGGAGGCCATGGCCACGAGGAGTGAGCCCCAGAGGATGACGATGGCCGAGATGAAGTCTACCAGCTCCGTGAGCGCCACATGGGTGCAGGACAGGTTAAGAAGAGGAGAGACATCACAGAAGAAGTGGTTGAGGACATTGGGGCCGCAATAGGACAGGCTCGCAATGCATGCTGTTTTGATCATGGAGACGAGCAGCCCACCCAGCCATGAAGACAAGGCTAAGCCCAGGCAGACCTGTGGCCTCATGAGCAGTGGGTAGTGCAGTGGACGGCAGATGGCCACATAGCGGTCATAAGCCATGGAGGCCAGAAGGGTGCATTCTGTGCAGATGAGAGAGATGAAGAAGAAAAGCTGGGTCATGCAGTCTGTGAACGGAACATGGCAGGGCCCCGTCCACAGCCCCACGAGCAGGGTGGGCATGGTGACCGACACATAGCACATCTCCAGGCAGCTGAGGTTGCCCAGGAAGAAGTACATGGGCTTGTGGAGCTCACTGTGACTGCAGATGAGGTAGATGATGAGTGTGTTCTCCAGGAGTGTCAGCAGGTAGAGAGTCAGGAAGACAGCAAACAGGGCATCCCTTATCCCCAGCCTTGTGGACAAGCCCAATAGGACAAACTCCTGGACTCTGGTCACATTGTCCAACTCAAGTGACTTCTCCATCTAAAAACAAAATACATCTACGAAATATTCTCCAAATCTTTCTCCTCATATCCTATCCCACACTAAACCAAAACTATGATCACAACTACATAAATAGTGACTTTAAAGAACTATGTCATTTATGTATTTGCAGAGGGTCTTGTGTGGAGTGTGGAGGCATTAGAGTCTTTGTTGCTGGAGGCAGTTCTCTCCTCCCACCACGTAGCTTCCAGGGATCAAACCCAGGTCCTCAGGCTTTACTGTGAGCACCTTTACCCACTGAACATCTCACCAGCCCTGAAATTACTTCTGATTGAATCATTTCACTTCTAAATTTGACCTATAAAAGTCTTTGGATATCATCTGATTGGAAACATTTCTGAAACATAGTTGATATAAGATCACCCCTCTCTCTTTAAAATGCCCATACATTCTTATTATTCTTTAATAAATATTCTCTATGAACACCCTCCTTTTTTGATACAATGTCTCAGGTAGTCCAGGCTGACCATGAACTCATTATGTACCTAACAATAGCTTTGAACTCCTGAGAATCCTACCTTCATCTCCTGAGTGCTAAGATTATGGGCATATAAGCCACACCCAAATTATTATAGTGCAGAACTCTTGCCCCCCACCCCAGTGCTCTGATTTCCAACTGATTCAGGTGTCCTCTTTGCACATCCACTGAGACCTCATGGTTCCCCTTCCTTGTCCTCAAATGCTCTGAGCTCCTTCTAGTCCTAGGAAATGTCCACATGTTGTTCCTACCGTCTAGAGTGTACCTCACCATGTCCTTGCTTTTTATTTTAAAGTGTTGTCCCCAGATAGGCCTCTCTTCAAAGTCCCGTGTCAAATACCATGTCATTGTTCCTTAGTCTAGGTCTCAGTTCTTCCTTGTGAAGTGACTGGTATTAGTTTAAATTACCGGGAGGGGCTAGAGAGATGCCTCAGTGGTTCAGAGCACTGGCTGTTCTTGTAGATAACCTAGGTTTGGTTCCTGGTGCCCACATGGTGATACACAACCGTCTATAACTCCATTCTAGGCTATCTCATGAGTTTTTCTTACCCCAGTGTGCCAAGCATGTACTTGATATGCATAGATACATACAGACAGGCACATACACATAAAATAAAAAGAACAAATCTAAGGGGAAATTAAATTACTGGTGTTTTTTCTCAATTGATCATTTTCTCTCTAGCTAATTAGTAAACCCCCTAAGAGCAAAATTGCACTGACTAATGTCAGTCTAACTCAAGACTCTGTTCTCCACACTCAATCAAAGGCACTCATATAGAGTGCTGTACATACTCAGGGAATGTTTACATAATATACGGTAGATCAAGAATGACTTTCTAGGCATCACCTCCCAGAGGCTTCACAATGAGTGGATTCAAGATCATTGGAACTTAGACTCAATTTACAATGGTTGCTGAATTATTTTAACTTGGTTTGCAGTTTATTTTACACAGTGTCTCAGATCCAGGCTATTCTAGAACTCACTGTGAAAACCAGGGTGACCAGCAAGCCTCCAGAGTACTGAGATTACAGATGTGAGATAGCATATCTGGCTTTTATGGTTACTGAGTTAAAAGAGAAAACAACGTGGTGCTTGTGGGAAACTGTTCCTCCTATTACAATTCTCAATGTTCTGAGTTTATTCAAGCTTCAGTTTTTTCTCTGTGGAGGGTTTTTTAATGGTACTGGCTTCCATGAACTGTAGTGGAGATGACACAAGAAAATGAAAAATGAAGTCTTATAGAATTAAGTTATAATTAATTTGTAAAACATTTTACCAATCCTCTTTAATACTCAGTGGATATCAGTCATTTTTCTGGACACACTGAGGTATAACATAATTCTCATCTCCCTAACTGTGGGTGTGATTTCCTGATGATTTAGAAACAATGGCAACATTAAATACCATCTGCTAGAGAGTCAGCAGTGGTGATGTTCTGGAGACATTGTTCTTATTCACAGCTGCACTGAATGAGTGTATCTAATTTTATTTTATCTTCCACAGGTCACTCTGATGGACATTTTCCCAGTCTCCATCCTACTGATAATACCACTGAGTCATATCTCAGTTTTGAAACCTCTTTGCAATTGTGTAGTGCAGAACCTGAATACTGAAGAGTGGCTTCATCCGATAAGCATCCCTGTAGCATCAACACTGGGAGATGCCCCAGGAAGGCACAGTGGGCATACAGCCATAAGCAACACTTGGCCCTGACAAGAGCTTTCCGTTTTCTTCTTCATTATTGACTAAACCTGGATAAATCACTCTAATCCACGACACTTAATGGCCGTTGGAAAGCATATGTGATGATCTTCATTGGCAATGTATACCTCTACTATCAAATAAGGGTCAAATAGCCCTGGGCTTCTATGTTGTTTCATTGCAGTATATAGTAGACACTAATAGCAGTGATCACAGAAGAACTGATGTGCCCTCCTAGGGCCTCCATTTCCTCCCAGACAAATTATGAGTTATTGTACTGATGGTCTAACAAGACTCATATTTGCCAACTTTCTGAAAAATGGTAAAGTATAAATACTACCTACTATGATTAAGACATAGGCATTCAGATATAAATAAATATCATATTTATGGAAGGTACAACATTTTGTGAACTCAGGTTGCAAAGCATTTTGTGGGTGGGATGATCTCCATTCACTTTGCAGGAGAAAGCAAGACCAGGAAGAAGACGAATCTTGACTGGGGCACTCAGAGAGTTAGCAGCAAAACCAGCAAAGACAGGGTTCTCCTGGCTCTGAAGCTAATGACCACTGCTTTACTCTACACATGTTTGAAATGATGCTGCAAATCCCTCTTTCTCCTGGTCTCTGAACTAGATTCTGGGTCTGTACCGAAGGCAGCCATGCAAAAATAAACTCGGCAGGCAAAGGCACTTTCCATGAAGCTTGATAACATGAGTTTGATCCCTGATACCCACGTGGTTTAAGGAGAGAACTGATCTCTCCCAAGTTGTCCTCTGACTTTCACACATGTGCTGTGGCATATGTACCCCCCATATATACACACACAAATCAATGCATTATCCATCATGTAAGTAAGAAGAAAAGAACAGTAAAAAGACTCAGTAAATTTTTGGGGCAAATGACAAAGAAACTGTACCTCCAAAATGAGAAGATGTGCTCTCATTTTGACGAGAGCCCCCCAGCCAATTGAAAGTGCAAACCACATTTTTATCTCCATTTATCCTCCAGAGAAAGCTTGTTTTGGCAGAAAAAAATCTGGGGTTCAGAATCATGTGAGCCAGGATTCAAATTCAAGGTCCTAAACTAGTCAGTTTTATGATAGTCAGCAATTAATTTCAACATGGTCTTAGTGGCGTTCAGTTTTTCCCACGTATAATATAAGGACCGTGTGCATAGCTCCATCATAGGGCAGAGAGGAGAATCCATGGAGATAAAACAAGCTTTGACAAGGCACCTGACCCGAGCACTAGACTCTAAGACACCACTTTTCTCATCATTTTTCCTCCTCCAGTGCCTGTACCATGGCTTCCACGTTGCTCACCTGAGAAGCTTAAGTAAAGTGGTCCCCTACTTGGGTGTCTGCTCAGTGATGAGATGACCGTGTATCCACTCAGCGGCTGATTCCTCAGCAGTGAAGACAAAGAGTTCAGGGCATAGCCTCGGGAGCCTGTGGGCACTGTCCTTGGTTCTGAAACAACCGTTCTAAACACTCACCCCTTCACCCGCGGTCTAAACAGTCATCCCTTCACCCGCGGTCTGAGCTGCTTCTCGGCAACGCCAAGCGTTGATTCTGTGCTAACAGACAGGAGAGGCGCACAGAGGCCAGCTTAAGCCACGGCTGAGGATCTCTGAGACTGCCCCCAAACCTCTGTGGAATTGAACAACATATGGAAGAGCTTTTGTTTTTCTAACTTGCTATTAGGCTTGGGGAAGAGGGCAAATGCGTGCCCAGTCTGGAGTGATTTCCCACCATGTTGGTAAGCAAGCATCCACTGCCTTCTGTGTGATGGAAGGCTCCATGCATGCCAGCAACATGAAAATAAGTCTGACATTGTCCCACCTCCCAAAGCCCCTGGCAAAGGTCGATATGAAAATAGAGGCAAAGACTGGGGGGTGGCAGAAAGGAAGGCAGGCTGCATTAACCTTTCGAGGAAGACATGAACAAATGTCTATTCACCCCAGGTAGGACACCAATAACACCAGGATAACGACACTACTCAAGTCCAACCTGGAAAACTAATGACCTCATTCATTTGCTTAAAGAACTGAGTGAGGCTCTACTTGCAGACATGTCCGTAACCCCCAAATATCTACGTCACCACAAACCTCCCACCCCATTAGAGATGGCGATCTCATAGAAGCTGCAGCATGGTGTCTCAGCATCAGTTATCCTTCCACTCCTGCTGTGCGCTGGCATCTCCCAAGTGGAGCCACAATCGGGGGTAGGGTAAGAGTGAACTCCACTTATGGGCTTTGTCACACACACACACACACACACACACACACACACACTCCACTTCCACTAGGGAATGTCAACAGTTCTTCTACTATCATTACAGACCTACCTACCCCTATACCAGTCTACTCAATTAGTTTCCAAGGAGGTCTCCACTGCACTATGTTCATGTTATCCTGGAGAAAACTAGCATTTCCAGGAAACTCTCTAGGCTGCCTTCACCCTGAATAGGTACAGAAACATTCCTTTGTACAGACACCTTGATGGTTAGAGGTGAGGAGGACACATCTGTCCCAACACCAGGAGTAGCCGGGACCAGCAGGACCCAGGCACACAGGAACTCCCCGAGCCCGGTGCCAGTGCTATGAGCAGACCTTGGACACAAACTCCACAGCCAGTCCCACCACACCCAGAAGAGGCTCTACGCACAGGCACGTTTAGATGCCCAGGATCACAGCATCACAGCATCACAGGATCACAAAGACAGCTTGACCCTTAGGAGTTCTGACATAACCAGGATCACAGGAAGGACAGGCTCCAGCCAGATATAGCGAGGGCAGGTAGCACTAGAGATAAACAGAAGGCAAGCATAAGAACATAAGCAACAGAAAGCAAGGTCACTTGGCATCATCAGAACCCAATTCTCCCACTATAGCAAGTCCTGGATATGCCATCACACCAGAAAAGCAAGATTTGGATCTAAAAATCATTTCTCATGATGGATAGAGACTTTAAGAAAGACATAAATGACTCTCTTACAGAAATACCGGAGAATATAGATAAACAGCTAGAAGCCCTTAAAGAGGAAACACAAATCCCTTTAAAGAATTCCAGGAAAACACAATCAAACAGGCAAAGAAAATAAGCAAAACCATCCAGGATCTAAAAATGGAACTAGAAACAAAGGAATCACAAAGGGAGACAACCCTGGAGATAAAAAATCTAGGAAAGAGATCAGGAGTCATAGATGCAGTCATCACCAACAGAATACAAGAGATAGAAGAGAGAATCTCAGGTGCAGAAGATACCATAGAAAACATTGACACAACAGTCAAAGAAAATGCAAAAAGCAAAAGACTCTTAACCCAAAACATCCAGGAAATCCAAGAAACAATGAGAAGACAAAACCTAAGGATGATAGGTATAGAAGAGAGTGAAGATTCCCAACTTAAAGGGCCTGCAAATATCTTCTTTTTTCTTTTGTTTATTGGATATTTTCTTTATTTACATTTCGAATGTTATCCCCTTTCCTGGTTCCCCCTCCAAAAACACCCCATCCTATCCCCTCCTCCCCCTGCCCACCAACTCACCCACTCCTGCTTCCCCATCCTAGCATTCCCCTATACTGGGGCATCGAGCCTTCTCAGGACCAAGGGCCTCTCCTCCCTTTGGTGTCCAACAAGGCCAGCCTCTGCTACATATGCAGCTGGAGCTATGGGTCACTCCATGTGTACTCTTTGGTTGGTAGTTTAGTCCCTGGTAACTCTAGGGGTACTGGTTGATTCATATTGTTGTTCCAGTAAATATCTTCAACAAAATTATAGAAGAAAACTTTCCTAACCTAAAGAAAGAGATGCCCATGAACATACAAGAAGCCTACAGAACTCCAAATAGACTGGACCAGAAAAGAAATTCCTCCCATCACATAATAGTCAAAACACCAAATGCACTAAACAAAGAAAGAATATTAAAAGGGGAAAAAAGTCAAATAACATATAAAACCAGGCCTATCAGAATTATACCACCAGAGACTATTAAAGCTAGAAGATCCTGGGCAGATGTCATACAGATTCTAAGAGAACACAAATGCCAGTCCAGGCTACTATACCCAGCAAAACTCTCAATTACCATAGACGGAGAAAACAAGGTATTCTATGACAAAATCAAATTTATACAATATCTTTCCACAAATACAGCCCTACAAAGGATAATAGATGGAAAAAACCAATACAAGGAAAAGAACAACACTCTAGAAAAAGCAAGAAAGTAATCTTTCAATAAACCAACACAAACATAATTCCACCTCTAACAACAAAAATAACAGGAAGTAACAATCACTTTTCGTTATTATCTCTTAGTATGAAAATTAAAATTACCAACATATTCTAATCGATTGAAGTTCAAACATATGAGGAATTAGAAATTTGTTGGCTGTCACCCAGTGGCCAATCTAATTTGGTAATTGGAGAGATATGCCCAAAATTGTACAACCCATTTACAGTTTCTGCTTATTTGTACGTGACAGCGTCTTTCTGTGTACCACATAATGGTCTTGAAATCACGTTTCTCCTATCTCAGCCTCTGTATAAGTAGACTTGCTTATTTGATGTTTTCACACTATCATGCTCTTGTTTTGGGTTTCTACCACAGTAAGAGACAAGATTTTAAGCTCTACTAAAAACAAAACAAACAAAAAGACTTTATTTTTATGTTCATTTAATAACATGTCCATAATTTTTATGATTGGTATAAAAACATATATTATGTTGAATACAATAAAAAATAAAAAAATAATAAAATTTAAATGAAAAACATTTACAATGTACAGACACCTTTTGCATTACAAATTTAAAATATAGCCAGGCGGTAGTGGCGCACACCTGTAATCCCAGCACTTGGGAGGCAGAGGCAGGCGGATTTCTGAGTTCGAGGCCAGCCTGGTCTACAGAGTGAGTTCCAGGACAGCCAGGGTATACAGAGAAACCCTATCTCGAAAAAAAAAATCCAAAATAACAAAAAAAAAAATTTAAATAGATGTTCTCAGGAGCTAGATAGACAACTCAGAATGTCTGCTCTTCTTCAAGAGGGTCAAAGTTCAGCTCCAAGCACCCACAGTAGTTGCCCACAATTGCCTGTAACTCCAGCTCCCGGAGAGTGAATGCTGTCCTCTGGCCTCTGCAGGCACCTGCATGTAAGTGCACATATGTGCGAATGCACACACAGGAGATTAGAGGGAGGGAGGGAAAGACAGAGGGAGATGGGGAGAATGCTGTATAACAATTTCCTTCAAATTAAAACCTTTCAGCTCTGAGGGAAGCTCCTTAAGACACAACATGATCTAAGGCAGTGGCTCTCAACCTGTGGGTTATGACCCCATTGAGGTTCAAATGACCCTTTCACAGGGATCACCTAAGACCATCAGAAAACACAGATATTTATTACACTTTATAAAAATGGCCACATCACGGTGGTTATGAAATAGCAATAAAAATAATTGTATGGTTGGGGGTCACCACAACATGGGAAGTGCATTAAAGGTTCACAGCACTAGGAAGGTTTCTCAGGAAAATGAAATGGTCCATCCTGCAGGAAAAGCTCAGGAAACAACTCAAAGGCTTCAGGAGTTCTTGAATCTAACCAAGTATACTAGACCTCCCCTGCCTGAGCATACGTGGTAAAAACTGCTTACAGACTCTCTGACAGCCAGTCCGTCTACCCAGAAGATGCTCACAGCAGCTGAAGTGCCTAAGAGATACTCTCATCTTCCAAATTGTCTGCAAATTGTGGAGTGAGTTCCAGAGTTCCCGATTTCATGCGCCATCATCAATGCTAGTGGGCTTTTGGTGGTATGGTTGCCTTTGAGTAATTTCTACACCTCTAAGTAACCCCAGTAAAGCTCACGGCTTCAACGCATTGGACTTTGGTAGCTTCCATGCTTTGTCTGTCACTGATCCTCTGTCTG
Organism: Apodemus agrarius; assembly: GCA_964023405.1. Taxonomy (NCBI): domain Eukaryota; kingdom Metazoa; phylum Chordata; class Mammalia; order Rodentia; family Muridae; genus Apodemus; species Apodemus agrarius. The sequence continues at coordinate 907,811 of OZ030005.1, read as the reverse complement.
TGTCTGTCTCTTTCTGTCTCTGTGGGTGTGTCTATCATGTCTCTCTGTCTCCCTGTCTGTCTGTCTGTCTGTCTGTATCTCTCTGTGTGTCTCTGTGTGTCTCTAACCCCCCCCTCTCTCTCTCCATTGACTTCAGCATATAAGTGGTATTTCTCAGACTGACATTTCAGGCCACACAGTACACTGCCAGGGGTAGCCCCAGTGGTTCTTCTTCCTTGTCTGGTTCTTCTTTTTTTGTAAGGAATTCATTTAACTTTAGGTGCATTAGTGGTTTTGCCAGGAACTTGAGTAACAGACAGTTGTGAGCAGCCACATGGGTGCTGGGAATTGAACCCAGCTCCTCTGGAAGAAAAGCCAGTGCTTTAATCACGGGGCAATCTCTCCAACTTGTCTGGTTCTTCTTGAGGGAGCAGAGAGGAAAGAGCATCTCACGGGATATTTGGGGTGGCTGTATTATAATAATAAAACATTCACCTATCTTACGTCTAAGTCACTATGCTTCCGTAGCTACCCGCTTCTGAATTCCTATGAGGCCAGAAACTGTTTAGCTCTTCATCTTAAAACAGCAGGAGATCAAGGAAAGTGGCCTCTGTTCTATCTCCACAGAAACTGCAGGACTTTCAACTGCTGGTTGAAGTTACAGGAAGAAAAAGGGACACATTGAAAAGTAATTTTAGTCTTTATTGCTAAGTTCTCTCTAAAAAGTTTCCTATGAAAGTTCTCTAAGAAAAAGAGGAAATGGGTTTCTGAGGGGAACGGGGGCTAAGGGGAGCGCTCCTCTCGGTGTCCTCAGTGCTTATACGTCTTTCAGAGTACATGATCACATGGGGAAAGTTCATTACAAGTTTACACATAAATTCAAATCATAAATCGATTAAGAAGTTTACAGCAGAGAACGTTTACCTGCATATCCATTAGGAGTAATTATCTGGCTAAACATTCATCATCTGTCCCAAGCTCAACAGGTTCATGGACTGTTAAAAACCATAACTTCTGAGAGTAAGTAATTACTGAAGTTTTGTATAGATAAACCCAGTCAATATTTTCTTGTCTTAGCACCTATAGTACATCATTAGTTTCCTTTTTATGACCTTTGGTTAATGGTTTTATAACCTCTTGGAATGTGCTATACCACTTGGAGAATGGAAGAGTTCTCATTGCAGTTTTGACTATCAGAAAGGATTTAATAGCAGTGTTATTACAAAAGAGCTTAACAATTACTATGATTTTAGGAATTCTCATAGGATCATCATGAAGAATTAAGAAGTCATCTATTTGTCTATGCAGCATCACTACAAGACAGTACATCTTCATTGTTCTGCAGAGATCTGCTTAAAAGCGTGGGCTAATGCCTGGTGATTTTTATATATGTTTAATAATAACAGGAAATGCATATTAATAGCAGGAATCTTTCCTAAAATTGATTTCAACTGCACCTTGCCTACCAGAGCAAATCCATGAGACATTTTAATCCAAGGTAAACTCATCTCAGGAAGATGACCTGAGATTTTAGCTTCTTCTTGTGATGACTCCTGACAGTAAATGAACACAAGAAATGCTTTCTGCCTCTTTGGCTGTGATTCTGATGATCTCCAGATGTGGGATGACCTCGGCCTGCCGTGCCTGGATGCCCTGTGCCCTTTCTCACTTTACTATCATGTCCTGCTCTGATGATTCTGCCTTAAGCCCCTCCTAAGAAATACAAGTCATCCCTGACCCCTGACCTCAGAGAAGCAATCAGTAATCCTCCTTATCATCAGCAACTCCTACCTATTTATTATTTCTGTATGTTTTAATTACTCATTTGGTGTTGGATCTAAGGCATCAAACATTCTAGAAAAGTCCTCTGCCATTGAGGTATAAAATACTACCCATCTGAAAGTTTTAAGTGTGAAAAATACGTATATATTAAATTTACCATCTTTAATGGATTGAATCGCATTTATTTAGTGTGTGTGCATGTGTGTGTGTGTGTGTGTGTGTGTGTGTATACATGCCAGGGTATACATGTGGAAGTCTTGGTACACATATGGAAGTCAGAAGACAACTTACAGAAGCCAGGTCTCCCCTCCTCTCCTTCCCCTGTTTCTCCCTTTCTTCCTCCTCTATTAGAATACTTTTGTAGTAGGTCCAGTGCCTAATTCCAAGCCCAAGGATAGCACAATTTCCTAGGGGCTTATAGTCATCACGGGCTTCTTCCTCAGGGGTCACGCTTACAGGTTGCTTTAGTTTGTGCAAACCGTGGAACAAGTGTCCTAGACTGAGTGGGTTAAACAACAGCTGCTCTCTTCTTCTGGAAGCGAAAGATCAAGTGCATTCATCACACGATGAAGACTTGACTCCTGGTTTTCTGACTGCTGCCTTGCTGTGCTCTGGGATCATAGAAAGATCCTGTGTCCTCCATACCCTTTACAGGGATGCTAATACCATTGTAAGGGCCCTGACCTTATGATTTCACTTAACCAAGAGCCTCCTTCCAAATACCATCCCATTTAGAATTAGAGATTCAATATACAGAATTGGAGAAGACACTCATATACAGCCTGTCAAGTAAAATGTATTAAGGAATGTCTTCTTATCTTATTCATTGTTCTTAGGAGGATACATCAGAAGACATCTAGATTACAAACCAACATCTCCCAACAAATATATCATATATCTCTCTTAGTCCCAAAGTGTCCAACAGTGAGCCCCAGGTTCAGTAACAGAAACAAAAAATAAGGCAGAGAGTGGTAGAGGAGACGCCTAACGCTGACCTCCGACCCCCAGATGTGCACGCGTGCGCGCGTCTGTTTTGTAATTGAACTATCTAAAATGAAGCTAAATGTAATAGTACACAACTGTAATCTTAGCATTCAAAAAAGCAGAAGTGGGAAGGGTGGGTTTGAAGGGCTTGGCCTCCCTTGTGAGTTTCAGGGTAACCTAGGCTATGTGGCGAAACCCTGTCTGAAAAAAGTAAATCTTCCAGCAACAATTTTTTTTTTTTTTTTGGTTTTTCGAGACACAGTTCCAGCAATGAATTTGATAGTTTACTTATGTTTAAGAAAGGTCTCACTGGCCAGGCAGTGGTGGCGCACGCCTGTAATCCCAGCACTTGGGAGGCAGAGGCAGGTGGATTTCTGAGTTCGAGGCCAGCCTGGTCTACAGAGTGAGTTCCAGGACAGCCAGAGCTACACAGAGAAACCCTGTCTCGAAAAAACCAAAAAAAAAAAAAAAAAAAAAAAAAAAGAAAGAAAGAAAGAAAGAAAGAAAAAGAAAAAAAAAAGAAAGGTCTCACTGCGTGACGTAGGATTAACTTCAAACTCACAAATATCCTCCTGGCTCTGCTTCCTGTGGGCTAGAGTTAAAAGCACAAGACAGCACACCCGGCCAACGGTATTTACTTTTAGATGAGTAGAAAAATCACATCAAACCCTTAATGAGTGTGATGCTTTGAACAAGAATGTCGCCTGCAGGCTCATCTATTCCAATGCTTGGTCACCAGGGAGTGGCACTATTGAAAAGACTAGAAGGGTTTGGAAGTGTGACCTTGTTAGAGGATTTGCTGTGGGTGGGCTTTGAGGTTTTAATGATCCATGGCAGGCCCAGGCCCCGGATCTCCATTTCCCTCTCCTCCCTCTCCCTCTCCCTCTCCCTCTCCCCCTCTCCCTCTCCCTCTCCCTCTCCTCCCTCTCCCTCTCCCTCTCCTCCCTCTCCCTCTCCCTCTCCCTCTCCCTCTCCCTCTCCCTCTCCCTCTCCCTCTCCCTCTCCCTCTCCCTCTCCCTCTCCCTCTCCCTCTCCCTCTCCCTCTCCCTCTCCCTCTCCCTCTCCCTCTCCCTCTCCCTCTCCCTCTCCCTCTCCCTCTCCCTCTCCCTCTCCCTCTTTCCTTCTCCCTCTCCCTCTCCCTCTCCCTCTCTCCCTCTCCCTCTCCCTCTCCCTCTCCCTCTCCCTCTCCCTCTCCCTCTCCCTCTCCCTCTCTCCCTCTCCCTCTCCCTCTCCCTCTCCCTCTTTCTCTCTCCCTCTCCCTCTCCCTCTCTCCCTCTCCCCCCTCTCCTCTCCCTCTCTCCCTTTCTCTCTCCCTCTCCCTCTCTCCCTTTCTCTCTCTTTCCCTCTCTCCCCTCCCCCTCTGTCCCTTTCTCTCTCCCTCTCCCTCTCTCCCTTTCTCTCTCTTTCCCTCTCTCCCCTCCCCCTCTCCCCCTCTCCCTCTCTTCCCCTCTGTCCCTCTCCCTCCCTCTCTCCCTCTCTCCCCCTCCCTCTCTCCCTCTCCCCCTCCCCCTCCTCCTCTCTCCCTGGGAATTGAGCTCAGGACCTCTGAGCCATCTCTCCAGCCCTCTGGAATTCCTTTTTGTAAGGAGTCAAGACTTCCAAGACACTCCCAGACCAAAAATAAGAAATAAAATATGCCCAGTGAATAAAGACAAACGTGAACAGGACGACGCTGCCGTTCAGCGAGGCAGATCGGCTCGGTTTGGGCGTGGGTAGAATGGAAGCTATATAGGATTTACTAATAGGCCATGAGCTGCAGCTTGAAAAGAAAAACATCAGCAGGTAGGAAAGGCTCACCTAATAAATTAAAAATTCATGAAAGTAGTGCGGTAAGGAGGAGAGGATCCAGTTAAGAAGGGTGCCTTGGAGGGATGGAAACCCCGCCTCACGTGAGCAAGGCCGAGCGTTCTCTCTATGAGTGTCCTTGCTTACCCATGAGGTTGTTATAACAGGACTTCCCTCGCTCGGAGGACTGCATAAAACAGTACTCATTTGGGTAGCTCCGTGTCCAAAACTCCAACACAGCCACAGTGCTTTCCAAGGGGCGTCAGAAGCCTGGGAGGTAACTCTGGGTATACTGTACTTGCTGCACAAACTTGATAATTTGAGTTTGATCTCTGGAATCCACATGACAAAAGGAGGGAACCTGGAGGTTGTCCTCTGTCTCCATACACACACATACACCCCACACACAAACATACCATACACAGACACAAACACACCATCACACATGCACCACACACACATACCATACACACAAACACACCACACACACATGCCATACACATACACACACTCAAACACACACACTACACACAAATGCATACACATGCCATACACATATACATACCATACACACACATACCACACACACACACACACACACACATACACACACACAAACATACCATACACAAACACACACCACACACATATCATACACATACATATCATATACACACAAACACACACCACACACATACACATACCATATACACACACCACACACACATACCATATACATATACATACACACCATACACATACACACACCACACACACATACCACACATACACACACACACACAAACATACCATACACACACATCATACACACCCACACCATATATACACAAACACACAGCACACACACACACACATCATACACACACATATACACATCCTTCAAACACCTACATACGTAGATAAATATAAATTTAAAATCTATGCTTCTTTAAAGGAATTACTGTACACCCCTCTGTGAGAGCAGGCCGACACAGAGCAAACTCAGTGATGTCTTTGGAAGTTCTTTGACTCACAATGTTTCATCAGGTTTATTCACTTACTTACTTTTACCTTCCAGGGCCTTTGTGTATATATTATGACTTCCAGTTTCGTGTTTTTATTGGATTCCTCAGGATGACCACCATAATCACTGCCGTCATCAACAGCGTCATCACCACCACCATCATCAGATTACAGTCATCACCACCACCGCCAAATCATCACCATACCACTATAATCTTCATTGCCATCATCACCACGCTACTATAATCTTTATCTTCATCATCATGACCAGCGTCAGCAGCAAGGGCTGCATCACCATACTGCTATAGTCTTAATCTTCATTATCACAATTACCACCTCCATCAGCATCACCATCAAAGAATGAAAAACAATAATACTCTGCGCCCCGGGGAACCACTACGCCATGTGTTGGTCAAACTGAGCTCCCTCCAGCATGGCCTCTTGGCCCTCACCTTCTGCTTCTCTGTCTCTCTGGGCTGGGTTGTGACAAGGCTACTCCCTTGCTCCAGGAGTTCCTGGAGCTCCCTGGGATTTCAGAAACCAAAGGTTTCAGTCTTTGGCTCTAGATAGACAGTGAGAGCCCTGAAGACTCCCCTTTTGGAGAACTGTGCTCGTTCTGTGTCTGTGTGCCCAAGGCAGAGGTGGGCAGAGAGTCTGGCGCCCCTGCTTGCCCCAAGAGACTGTGGACCTTGCCAAAGTTCCCTCTTCCTAGTTTTCTCTCCTGACCTACTGGATTGTGTCAGCCTCTATCGACACACAAGAAATCTACATTCCCCTCACTGACCTGCAGTGCCCTAAAGAATTCTCCTGCCCACGCTTCTGTCTTCAGGGCTTACCATGCCATGGTACACCTCTGTACAGAAGCCAAGAACCAGGTTAGTGTGTATATTAGTTAGGGTTTTACTAACTGTGCACAGACACCATGACCAATGCAAGTTTTATAAGACAACATTACAGGTTCAGAGGTTCAGTCCATTGTCATCAAGGCAGAAGCGTGGCAGCATCCAGGCCGGCGTGGAGCAGGAGGAGCCGAGGGGTCTGCATTCTTATCCAAAGGAAGCCAGGAACAGACTGGGCATGCTCGGGCGTCTAGGAGGAAGATCTCCAAGCCCAACCCCACAGTGACACACCTCCTCCAACAAGGCCACACCTTTTAATGGTGCCACTCCCTAGACGAGCATATACAAACTATCACAGTGTGTTTAGGAACTTTCCCAGAACCCCAAATCTCTATCTCTCTCTCTCTCTCTCTCTCTCTCTCTCTCTCTCTCTCTCTCTCTGTCTCTCTCTGTCACACACACACACACACACACACACACACACACACACACACAAACTGTCCATACAATTTTTTGGATCCAGCATTCAAATTAAAAACTGAAGTCCTTTTTAAACACTCACAGATTTGTGTTTGTATTACAGATGAGGGGCCCGTGATGAGACGTGGCTCTGTAGGTAAAGGCACCCGCAGCTCACAACACAGTCTGGTCTTCAGGAAAGAAACGACTTTCATAACTTGTCACCTGAACTCCGCATACATAATCCCACATACAAATAATTAATTAGATAATTATAAATAAAAATGTAATGGTACTCTTAAGAGAATAAGGGGTCTGGAGAGAGAGCTCAATCGTTAGGAAAGAGTGCTATTCTTGCAGAAGACCTGGTCCACACCCACATCAGCTATCCCACAGATGCCTGTGACTCCAGCTCCAGGAGACCCGATGTCCTTGTTCGGCCTCCCCAGCGACCTGCAAGTGCGGGTGCACACGCTTACGAACACACACACACACACACACACACACACACACAGTTCACTGTGAACTACCCTCAGAACTGCCCAACACAGTTTTTCCTCTCTAAACTGAGCACAAAAGCGTTCTCTACTTCTGTGTCCTGTGTGTGATGCCAAAAAACAAAACAAACACACAAACATGATTATAAGTGGTTATCACATCGCTTGCTCTCTATACAGCATCAAAACATGACCCCTGGCCCTTTCTAACGGGAGAGATGGGTCCCCGGTACCCCAGTGTGTGAACACTTCCAGTGTACCTATAGAGCGACAGAGTAAATGCAGCCCGGGTCCTGTAACATGCTTCCTCCCCCAGTGTGAGGAAAAAAGAGCATAACCTTTTCTCACTATAATCTGGACATTTTAGGCATTTGTCATGGCAGTAGGAAGTTGACAAAAAAAAGAGATCAATGCCGACATTCGTTACCACCTCTGACATAATCCACTTCTCCTGTCTGACCCAGTGAACGTCTATGCAATAGTGTTGCGGAGTTTAGATCTAAAGAGACCAAAGCTCACGGTCAAAACCTGAGGCGGTGCCAGGTACAGGAAGGGCGTTTGCTTTCCTACAAGGGTAGAAATGGGGCCTGGAGAGAGGCTCAGCAGTGAGAGCACACAGCCTCTTGCACGGAGCCTGAGCTCAGCGCAGCACCACAGCGGCAGCCCACAGCAGCCTGTACCTGCAGTCCCAGGAGACAGGCCCTCTCCTGGACCCGGAGACCACCACCACTCATGTGCACAGACCCATACACAGACACACGGACACATAGCTAAAAATTAAACATTATCAAATCAACCTTCCTTTATCATACAAGTCCTGAGAAAACTCAGAATGGGAAGATTTGTCAATAAAAGATTTATAAGATACCTATAGACAACAGTCTATTAAAGGGAAAAAACTCAAAGCATTTCTGGTCTTGCTTTAAGGACAGAGAAACACAGAGGACCAGAAGTCTGGAGGGGTCAGAGAGAAGAGGTGCTGGGGGCAGGATGTTCAAAGTGTGTGATGCACTTGAGTGAGAGAGCACGCGTGTAAAGCCATTGTGGTGGACCCCGTGAGAGAGCACGCGTGTAAAGCCATCGTGTGGACCCCCATGAGAGAGCACGCGTGTAAAGCCATGGTGGATCCCCGTGAGAGAGCACATGTGTAAAGCCATCGTGTGGACCCCCGTGAGAGAGCACGCATGTAAAGTCATCGTGTGGACAATGTGTTTCCCACCCTCATGACGCTGCCGCCCCAGCGCTGAGATAGCAGGCCCGGCCTTTGGGTTTCCCAAATTGCTGAGTTTGCTTTTCCCTGCTGTCAGGGGTGCTAAAGCAAGGACATGCTATCTTCAAATCGTTTCCACATTTTCAAGTAATTTAAAAAGTAAAAGAGTTAGGGCCGGAGAGACGGCTCAGCCATTGAGGGTGCTGGGTACTCTTGTAGAGGACCTGGGTTCAAATCCAGCACCCACACGGTGCTCACAATCATCAGTCGGTTCCAGGATATCCAGCACCGTCTGGCCTTCTGGACACGGCATGCACATGCTGCACATACATGCACACAGGCACACACACATGTATAAAATAAATACTTTTATTTTTCAATTTTTTATACATTTTTACTTAAAATAGAATTATCTTGCTTTTCCCATTTCCTTCCCTCTCTCCAGCCACCTCCAAGTATCCTCACTACAGATTCATGATGCACAGATATTCTGTCATACCCACGCACCAATGACCACCAGTGTCCACTAAGTTTTCTGGGTGCAGCCCCAAGTGTCTTCCTTGCTTTGTTCTCTCCCCCTCCCCCTACCCCTACCCCTCTCCCTCCCTTCTCCCTCCCCCTCCCCCTCCCTCCCTCTACAGTCACAGAAGCAAAGTAGCCACAGCAACTCTGAAAGTATTTATCATCTAATTCTTTATTTGGAAGTTTCAGCAGGGACTGGAGAGATGGCTCAGCAGTTAAGAGCACTGGCTGCTCTTCCAAAGGTCCTGAGTTCAATCCCAGCAACCACATGGTGGCTCACAACCATCCTTAATGGGATCTGACGCACTCTTCTGGTGTGTCTGAAGACAGCTACAGTGTACTCACATATAATAAATAAATCTTAAAAAAGAAAGAAGGAAAGAAAAAGAGAGAGAAAGGAAGGAAGGAAGGAAGGAAGGAAGGAAGGAAGGAAGGAAGGTTTCAGCAGGCCTGGGGGTGTGGCTCACACCTAGGATGTTGGTTGGTCTGGTAAGCGCTAGTAAGTAAACCGAGCTTTGTTAAAGGGTCCCACACCCATGAGGATCTAGGGAGCAAAACTGAACTCCAGGAGGTGTTTTTATTAAGTTGGGGAGTGGGTGGGGGTGGATCGTGAAGGAGTTAGGGGAAGGCACGGGCAACGGACATGATCAAAATACAGTCTGAGAAAGTATGTCAGTAAAGACATAATATTAAGATTTTTTCAAAGAAATCTTTATGTAGTGACATAGTCATTTAATTCCAGCACTCAGGAGGCAGAGGCAAGTGGATCTCTGTGAGTTTGAATCCAGCCTAGTCTACCCAACGAGTTCCAGGGTAGCTAGGGCTAGATCCTCTCTCAAAAACTTAAAAATAAGATGAAAAGAAAGGTACCTCCAGGGAATTCGAACAGACCGGACTGAGAGAAAATTCTGTGTCCCGCAGAAAAGACTTAGTGCAACACAGTGCGCGCCCCCCGCAGCCGGGCCAGGGCATAGCGGGCTGCCGTGTGGACCTCGTGGTTTCGAAGGCTGTAGATAAGTGGGTTGAGGACAGGTGTGACCACCAGATAGAAAACTGCCACCAGTTTGTGGTGTCTAGCGGGAAGGTCCCGAGAGGCTTTGGGCCGCAGGTACATGGCACTCACCGTGCCATAGAAGAGCCCCACCACGGCCAGATGTGAGCTGCACGTGGACAAAGCTTTGTGGCGACTCCCAGAAGAAGGCAGCTTGAGCACAGCAGCCAGAATCCAGGCATAGGACGCTAGGATGAGGACCAAGGGGACCAGGAGGATGGGCACGCCCAGGCCGTAGACCAGCCTGGAGTTGGCTGTGGTGTCCGCACATGCTGTCCTCAGCACCGCAGGCAGCTCGCAGAAGAAGTGGTCCACCGCTGGCCTCCCAGGACAGAAGGGCAGGCGCAGTGCGGCCACCGCATTGGGCACAGAGAGCGCAAAGCCCAGTGTCCAGGATGCCCCAGCCAGCGCTGCGCAGCGGGGCGCAGTCACCAGGGTCGCGTAATGCAGGGGTCTGCACACAGCCAGGCAGCGGTCCAGAGCCATCGCGGCCAAGAGGATGGCCTCGCAGCTGCCCAGGGAGATGCCCACGTACAGCTGCGCGCCACAACCCGCCAGGGAGAGGCGGGCACGCCGCATGGCCATGTGCGCCAGCGCCTGGGGGAGCGTGGTGCTCACATAGGCCGTGTCCAGCAGGGCCAGGTGGGCCAGCAGGTGATACATGGGCCGGTGCAGTCGTCTGTCCAGGGCTATCAGACCCACCAGGGCGCCATTGCCCAGCACGGTGGTGAGGTAGGCCAGAAGAAGTGAGGCCCACAGCAGGGGCCGCAGAGAGGGTGGGGCCCACAGTCCCAGCAGCAGGAACTCTGTGGTTCCTGAATCATTGAGGGGTCCCGGGCCCATCCTGGAGACAGACACAAAAGGCAGGGTCACTGCGGGCAGTCTGGGCTGGGAATGTAAGCGTGGTCGTCTCAGGACGCAGCTCCTCCTCCCTTTGTCTCCTTCCGGCACTCGCCTTCCTCACCCTCCTTTGGTTGTCCTGTCCCCTCCCCCCCACCATGCCCCCTCCCGACACACACACACACACACACACACACACACACACACACACACACACACACACGCTCCAACTCTGAAGTTACATCTTGCTTACCGCGCCCTGCCCCGCCCCGCCCCGCCTCTTTACTTTTACAATAGCGTGCTATTGCAATTTGCACGTATATTGAAGGAAGCAGACTACATTATACTGAAAAATGTTTCTGAGTCTGCTTTTTTTTTTCCCTCTGAAAATAAAGGTTTTGAAGGAAACCCCAGTGAGCTGAGCTTAATCTTTTACACACACACAATGAAAGGAAACAACCAATCCCAACCTCCACATAACACACACACACAAGAGAGACAGACACAGAGACAAACAGAAAGACAGAGAGGAGGATAAATTAACTAATTAAAATACATTTTCCATATCCTTTTGGAAAGGAATATCTCTCTGGCTCTCTTCTCCACGAGCTGGACCTCAGATACACAAAGAGCCGAGTCTCCCCGTGGGTATGAACCCACTGAAGTCACAGTACCTGGATGTCAGGTATGAGCCCACTGAAGTCACAGCGCCTGGACGTCAGTCGTGAGATTCCTGCAGACACACCTAGCAAGTATTGGGTCAAGACTATGACAGAAGAAAGATGGAGAGAGAACAAATCACTCAGAAACATTTCTGCCCTATATGCACACAATTGCTTTGTACAACCGGTTCTCTGAAACCCGGAACATCTTGTTGACACGCTGTGGGTCTCCCTCAAGAACCTGAAACCTCAGCTCCTGAAGACTCGCCTCCCAGGAACCCCACCTCCTCCTTTACCACACGGATTCTTTGCCCAGTCCCTCACTCAGGGGGGCTCCGTGGCTGTGCACCCCCATCGTGAAGCTCATAGATCTTTCCCGCCCATGAGGATACACGGGGTGCATGAGGCTCCTGGGCCCAGGACGAAACGCAAATTATCCCAGCTGTGACCAGTGTAGGATGAGCAAAAGCCCTCTCTGCCCAGCCTCGCAGAGCCCTGACACAGCGGGGCTGGGCGGCAATTACAGGACTCCCCACTCTGCTCTACCCCCCACTCTGTCTCTCAGGACTTTGGGACCACACTTGACTCCCACGAGGACCCACGATTGGCCATCAGTAATGAGGCTCCAGTGAGTTGATCTGGGCCCTGGGTCCCCAGGGGCCCCATCTGAGAAGGCAGGTCACCCTGAGAGAAAAGCTAGAAAGATTTCTACCATTTTCTCCATCTCTCTTTTGTTTCCTCTCTTTCGTTCTTACATTATTTATTTCTTTGTTTACTTACCTTTGAGGAGTAGTGGAGGCCTGAGGGCAACTTGTTAAGAGTCGGGGAGCTGGTGAGGGGCTCAGCGGTTGAGAGCTCTGTCTGCTCTTCCTGGGTCCGATTCCCAGCAACTGGCGGCTCACGGCCTCCTGGAAAGGAATCTGATGCCTTTTTCTGGAATGCGGTGTACACGCAGACAGAGCACTCAGACATGTTAAAATTAAAAAGAAAAAGTCTTTAATTCTTTCCTCCCACCATATGGTCCTGGGACTCCAACTCTGGCTCAGAGGCCCCACACTACCCCCTGCTTCCTTTCTCCTCCATCTTCGCTGATCTTAAGCGTCTCTAAACTCTAATTTCTCTCCTCTCTCATCTCTGGGTCTCTGGCTTATCTCCCTAGTATTGCTCTGTGGTTCTTTGTATCAGAACGTCTCCTGGTCTCCCCTGCCACCATATCCCATGTCTTCCTCAGTGACTTCTCTGCTCAACTCTGACTTCAGCCTTTGCGTCTCCCTGAACTTGTTTTACTCTGTCTGCAATATGGACATGTTATGTGTCCAGCCCTCTATGCTCTTCAGCGACAGATGATTCTTGGACTTCCAGAAACAGGAGTGCCAGCAGAAGCAGAGAGCTGGGGAGTGAGAAAGGGAATGGAGAGAGGAGGAGGCGGAAAAGGAGAGTGCAAAAGTGGGGTCGGGGAGACCCAAGAACATGCATGGTCAGGGGAGGCAGTCGATGCAGGAAGAAAGGGGAGGGGAGGGCAGGGGAGAGAGGGGAGGGGAGGGGAGGGAGGGGAGGGAGGGGAGAGAGGGGAGGGAGGGGAGGAAGGGGAGGAAGGGGAGGGAGGGGAGGGGGAGGGGAGGGGAGGAGAAGGGAGGGAGGGGAGAGAGGGGAGGGAGGGGAGGGGAGGGGAGGGGAGGGGAGGGGAGGGGAGGGGCTTCTGGACAAGGGAGAACTGAAAGTGAGCTGGGCTGGCCGGCGGACTGTGGAGACAGTGAGAGCTGAGCCAGAGGAGACAGGACAAGCAGGAGCCCAAGTCGAACCCACAGCCAGAGTAGGTGAATCACTACAAAGACATAGAATTAGAGATCAAAAGGCAACCATTTTACAAAGAGCTACAAAGAGCTACACTGTCCAGTGCGCTCTCTCTCTCTCTCTCTCTCTCTCTCTCTCAGTTCTAGAATCTTCCATGGTCTAAATGCACGGTCAGCCTGCTCTGCTTCTCCATTTCTGTCTCCCTTCTCCTAGTTCTATAGTTCATGTTTTGTTTTGTTTTTAAGTATGTTGCAAGGGCGGGGGAGCACACACGCAGAGTGCAGTGCCAAAGTGGAGTCCTGTATAGATAACCCCAGTGGGTATCCTATCTCAGTCCTTCAATCCTTAGCTCCCTTTTCATGACCTTTGGTTAATTGTTTTACAATCTCTTGGACTGTGCTCTGAGTTCTCAGTTTTCACTGAGCCTGTGGAGCTCTGACAGGTGCTGGATGTTTAGCAGACAATTAATCACTCCTAATGGATGTGCATAAAAACACTCTCTGTTGTAAACTTCTGTTTGGATTTATTATTTGATTTTATGTGTGAACTTATGATGAACTTTTTTACCACGTGAACATATATTCTGAAAGATGTCTAAGAGCTGAGGACAAAGAGAAGGTAGAGTAGAGCAGAATTCTCCCTTATCCCCTTGTTGTGGATAGCCCTGGGCTCATACTTTGATGTTAATTCCACTCCCCAGAGGGGCTGCAGATGAGGAGTTGCCTTGTGAACCGTCTCCCCACCTTGACTTTTCAAATAAAGGCTTGAGCCAATGATTGGGCAGGAGGAAAGTGGGAGGAGCAGAGTCTAGGGGAGGAGCTACGGGGTATAAAACAGGAGGAGGAGGAGCAACGGGAGGAGAGAAGAAAAGAGAAGAAACGGGGAGAGAGAAACGGTTAAAGAGAACCGGAGAGGCGGCAGGGAGAGAAGCTCGGGGCCTAGAGAAACTGCAAGTTGTATGGGATAAAATAGATTGAAACAGAGTAGTAGAGTGGGAGGCCTGCCCAGTCTAGGCTTGTAGCTTGTTTTGTTGACCGCTGAGTTGAGCTTTCATTTACTGGGGAACTGGGTTGGATACTTAGTAGCAACATCCCCTTTTCCATTCATTCTGCCTTTCCTGCTTTTTCTTATATAGCTTTCAAGGGAAACTTTTTACAATTTAGAAATAAACGCTATAATCACCTTTCAAAGTGTCCCTTTTTCTTTCTGTGACTTCTACTAGCAGGCTGAAAGAGAGCTCTGCAATTCCTGCTGAGATGGAACAAAGGCCACACTATTTAATCTCCCCCTCCTCCCTCCCTCCCCCCACCCTTCCTCCCTTCTCCCACCCTCCCCCCTCCCCCCACCCACTCCCCACGCCCACTGTCAGACTACAGATGTCAATTGCCTAAGCCAGCAGCTTTTTACCCTCAGAAAAAGCAACAGAGTTTTTAGGACTTTTTAGAAGTTATCATCAGCATTTCAGGATAGTTAGAGAGCTGGAAGGTCCGAAGAGCCTCAGACTTTAAAGCCACCCCTGAGTGCTACTGTGTGCCCCGCCACTACCCTCTCCAGTCCAGGAGTCTCCCCAGGGCGAAGCATACAATTAATTCCGTGTTATAGTCCATCTCTGTGGGGAAGTCAAGCTATGAATTTCAAACAGCTGCACACATCACATCCAGGGCCCGGTCTGCCCAGGCTTACCCCTCCATCCTGTGCAGTTCAGGACTTCCTGTCTAGGGAATGGCGCCCCTCACAGTGGGCATCCCATAGCAGCCCCTCCCAGCTCCTTTCTGTGTGTGTGTGTGTGTGTGTGTGTGTGTGTGAGTGAAAGGTGGACGGACACACAGCTTGTGAGGGTGGAATCAGGTAGTTTACCTACATAACTCTGATTTAATTAAGACAATCCGCTACTGGCATGCCCAAGGCCGACCCAATTGTAGACAAATGCTTCATTGAAACTTTGTCTGCAGGTGACTCTATCTTGCATCAAGTTGACAATTAAACTAACCAAATATTGTCTGGCACTATTCCCGGGAGACATTAACAAACATCTACACATCCCAGTAGGGAACTAATGGCGGGCCAAAGTAGGGACACCTCGAAGGCCAGGCTATCAAGCCAGTGGGTCTTATTTGGGAATGGAGGGGATTACTTTCAGGAGAAGAAATGGCTCAAAGATAGTTATCTCTTAGAATATTTTCATTTCTGTCAAGCCACTTGGTAAAGGACATTCATTGCATTTCCCATACAACTTTAGGCTCAGGGAAAGAATCACAAATGATAAAAGCAACTTAGCATCAAATACTAGAAACCTTACAGGTGTGCAAATGAACCTTCTTGGGAGGTGAGGGGGCATATTTAGGGATTTAATGTAAGAAACTACTTCAAAATATACATTTTTTATTCTTTGACAATTTGAACATGACTTCTGTGTACTTCCGTTGTCCTCTCCGCCAGGCTGCCCTCCACTGAACCCACTTGCCAGCTCTGTGTCTCTTGAGTCTGCTGAGTGCTGCCCACACCCACTCTGGCACAGGCAGACTACCAGGGGCCACATTCTTGAAGAAAACTGATCCTCCCTCCTCCAGCGCCCATCACCTGCCGAAGTCCCCCCCTCTGTGCTGGCACACTGACTGCTTGGCTGTAGAACCTCCTTACACTACCATCACCTGCCAAAGCACCCTCCCCCTGCCCCTCCCACCCCCCACCTCCCCACCCTCCCACCCCCCCCATGCATGTAAGCGTGGGTGTGTGCTGTCAGAGAACAACTTCTGGGAGTCCAGGTGCTCCTTTCTCCTTGTTGTTCCTGGTAATTAAACTCAGGGGTTGATGGCAAACACCTTTACCCATTGATCATACCACTGATCTGGATACTCAAAAGCAAAGGCACGCGTAGCGGTGCACACGCCTGGAATCACGTGACTACTAGATCCGGCAGCTCAATTTCAACTGATCTTGAGGCTAGCCGTGCTGGCTCAGTAGGCTCTTCCAGAGGGCCTGGGTTTAATTCCCACAGCCCTTATGACAATGCACACCTGGGCAGTGGTGGCGCACACCTGTAATCCCAGCACTCTGGGAGGCAGAGGCAGGTGGATTTCTGAGTTCGAGGCCAGCCTGGTCTACAGAGTGAGTTCCAGGACAGCCAGGGCTACACAGAGAAACCCTGTCTCGAAAAAAAAATAAACAAAACAAAAAAAAAAAGGAAAGGAAAGGAAAGGAAAGGAAAGGAAAGGAAAGAAAGAAAGAAAGAAAGAAAGAAAGAAAGAAAGAAAGAAAGAAAGCTCTCCACAGCTCCACCTCACAGGATTTATTGTTTCTAAACAGTCAACAGATGTGTTTGCAGACCTGCTCTCTAACACTGGGGACACAGTGATACAATGTATCACTCACATGTACAACTGGCAAGAGTATTTTTATTTCGGGAAAGCAAGAAGCCTGCATGCCGGTGTTGGCCACTTACAAAAAAGTGACAAAGACCCCAGACAGAGGTCCGCAGGCCTTTTATAGGGAACTAGGAGAGTTTTATCTAGGGTTCAGCAACCTAACACTTCACCGGTGGGTGTCTGGGATGCTGCATGGGTCAGTTTAGGACTGGATTGTGTTCAGGTGGCCGTGGAGTGCATTCTTGGGTCGTGAGTGTCTAACCACAGGATGAGACGTCCAAACCGTCTGAGGCTGCCCAGCACAATGGCCCGTCCTGAGAGATGGTTCTCCCCAACCCAACCTTACGGTTCTCTCCAGGCTGTTCTTTGGAGGGAGATTTCATGGCCTTGGTCCTAGAGTTGATGACTTGGTGGGGGCTATGATCAGTTCCTGGAATGGATGACTTCCCTTCTGAAGTCAGGCACCGTCCTAAAATGGAGTTTGTGTCACCCTCCTAATAGTCCTAACACGTTTGGAAAAGCCGTTGGCTCAGCATACACCTCTTTTAATATGGCACTCAGATGTGCATTTGGTCTTTTCCCTCTCTCTCCTGCACTGTCAACATGAATGTTGAACAGTGGTATGTTTGAGCACATTGCACATGAATGTCACGGTGCACATGTGGAACTCAGAGGACAACTTTGGGAAATCAGTTCTCTCTTTAAACCATGCCAGGAATCCAACTCGATCCTCACACTTGGCCGCAAGCACTCTAACATCCTGAGCCATCCTGCCAGCCTCCTAAATATAATCAACGGGAACCAGCAACCTCCCTTACCCCTCGCCAACAAAGACACGCTCTCAGTATTTCCTTCAAATATTTCTTTCTTGTCGGTGGATAGTCTTGGACTATGATGTCGCTGTCCCGATTATTAGACCAAAGGATTGTCCAGTGTAGCACCTTCCTGCTCTGTGAAAGGGGCGCTGGAGCTGGAGATGATGCTCGGTGCTCGAAGGCGCAGAGCACTCAAGGCTTTGAGTTCTAACCCCAGTACCACAGAAAGCAAACCGTCTGGCAGCAATGCTAGTAATAATGACAAAGCGAAACACCTCAGAGAGCCAGACCGCAGTCCCAGCCTTCGGGAGGCAGATGCAGGCGCTAAGGAGCTCAAGGTCATCCTTGCCGACATAGTGAGTTTGAAGCCAGTATGGGCTACATGAGGCGCTGTAGTGGTTTGAATGAGGCTCTCTCAGGCTCATACATTTGAATGCTTAGTCACCAGGGAGTAGGACTGTTTGGGAAGGATTAGGAGGTGTGGCCTTATTGGAAGAGGTGTGGCCTTGAAGGTAGACTTTGAGGTTTCAAAAGCCCATACCAAGCCTAATCTCTCTCTCTCTCTCTCTCTCTCTCTCTCTCTCTCTCTCTCTCTTTCTCTCTGCCTATGCCTATGCCTGCAGATCAGGATGTAAAGCTCTCAGCTACTGCTCCAGCATCATGCCTATGTGCTTCCTGCTATGATGACCCCAGACTAACCCTCTGAAACTAAGCAAGTCTCCAGTTAATGCTTTCTTTATAAGAGTTGCCTTGGTCATGGTGTCTCCTCACAGCAATAGAACAGTGACTAAGACAAGCATTATCTCAAATAAGCACACTGACGGGGAAACGATTAGCTGTTTTAACCACGAGGGTTGGGGATAAAGAGTCCTGGCTCGGGCGCGGACAGGTTGAGGAGAGGATTATTTGTACATGGTAGACATGGTGGTTAAGGATAATAACCAAGAACATGGCTTCCTGTCTCTTTAGTTCCTCGTCAAATCACAGCATCAAATTAAAAGTGCATTTTCCACTTATTGTTATAGTGAAATGGGGAAAAAAAGATGCCAGGCAGTGGTGGCTCATAACTTTAATCCCAGCATTCAGTAGACAGGGTAGATCTCTGAATCCAAGGCCAGGAAAGCAGTGGCTACTCAGACAAACTCTGTTTCAAAAAACAAAAACAAAATTAATTAATTAATTAATTAATAGTTGATTCATAGTAAAATAAACCAAAACAAGTTTTGATTTTTAGCCATGTCTGAGGAAAGTAGCTTGGCAGAGTCCAATGTCTTGATTATGAGACCCAGGTAAGAGCTGCTGGAGAGCTGTGGTGTGCAGACGCAAGAGTGTACGTTCAGCTTTCTCTTCGCACAACTCTCTGTATAGGGAGACACTCAGAAAGGACGGGACCCTAACACACCAAGTGCACGAGCTCCTTCAGCATGTTTAACCTAACAGGCTGACTGGAAGGCTGATAAAGGTCAGACCTGCGTGCAGCCTATCCATAAAAGAAGTTTGTTTCCTCACTGAGACGTCCATGGAGGAAATTAGAGCTTCATTTGTAAATCGTTATCAATTGGAGATCACCTTTGGATTAGGGATGGAGCGCATGTCCACTTGTTTCTAGGACCGCAGCAGGTGCAGATCCAGCTGTGCAGTCCCTGTGCGCGCTCCCACGGTCCCTGTGCGCGCTGCCACAGTCCCTGTGCATGCTGCCACGGGCCCTGAGCGCGCTCCCACGGGCCCTGTGCGTGCTGCCACAGTCCCTGTGCGTGCTGCCACAGTCCCTGTGCATGCTGCCACGGGCCCTGAGCACGCTCCCACGGTCCCTGTGCGCGCTCCCACGGGCCCTGTGCGTGCTGCCACAGTCCCTATGCGCACTCCCACGGTCCCTGTGCGTGCTCCCACGGGCCCTGTGCGTGCTGCCACGGGCCCTGTGCTCGCTCCTACAGGCCACATGTGTGTTGATCTCGTTGGTTTAGAGGGCCTTGTTTTCTAGCTGTCCCCCATTCCCTCTGGTTTCCACAGTCTTTCTACCTCCTCTTTGGAAGCCCTGAGCCCTGAGGAAGGATTTAATAAAACATGCTCCTTAGGACTGAGTGCTTCGAGATGTCTCTGTGTACATTGTCTGGCTGTGTGGGTCTCTGTCTGTTCCCATCTGCTGCAGGAGGAAGATTCTCTGATGATGGCTGATCTATGAGTAGAGCAGAATGCCATTAGGAGTCATTTCATCACTACATTTTTTTTAAGAACAGTAGTATTAGCCAGGTGGTGGTGGCGCACGCCTGTAATCCCAGCACTCTGGGAGGCAGAGGCAGGTGGATTTCTGAGTTCGATGCCAGCCTGGTCTATGAAGTGAGTTCCAGGACAGCCAGTTACACAGAGAAACCCTGTCTCAAAAAAAAAAAAAAAAGCACAGTAGTATTTGTTTACCCTAGGTCCCTAGGACATCTAATCTCAAGTCCTTGGTCACCCAGGCACGTTGGGTGTAGGACCCATCTCATGGAGTGGTCTTAGGTCAAGCCTTATGCTGGTCAGTTACTCCCGCAGGCAGCAGGATGTCTTATCGGCCAGACGCCTTGGGAGAGCAAGACCTTTCTGCTGGGTTGTTAATGCTTCTTCTTGTCAGTGTGAAGAATGTCTGCCTGTACCAAAGATGCTGGACGCGGGTTCAGTGCTCTGTGTGGGGGGCAGCCTTGTTCCATTAGTGCTGTAGCTGTTGTCCTCAGGCTAGCGGAAAATAAACTCAAGGACGTCTTCGAAGGTTCCCTATCCAATAATACTGCAGGGCTTTTCCTTTTTCTAAATTTTAGGTGTGTGTGTGTGTGTGTGTGTGTGTGTGTGTCTATGTCTATGTATATACATATATGTGTGTGTGCTTCATGTTTATGTTAGTTTCCAGTTTAACTCTCTAGTGGTATTCCTGAGTACGTGAATGAGTGGGCCTCCTTTTCTTGTGTCTTCTCTTGGGTCCTTTTCCTTCTGTTTGTTTTGTCCAACTCTGATGTGTTAGTTTTGGTTTATCTTATTTTATTTTATTGTTGTCCCTTAGAAGCCTGTTTGTTTTCTAATGAGAGGCTGAAAGGGAGGCAGATCCAGAAGGGAGGGGAAGAGGGGAGGAACTTGCAAAAGGAGAGGGAGAGGAAATAATGTTCAGGATTTACTATGTGGAGGGGAAAAAGTCTATTTTCAATAAAAGGGAAAAGAAAAGAAAAGAGAAGAGAAGAGAAGAGAAGAGAAGAGAAGAGAAGAGAGGAGAGGAGAGGAGAGGAGAGGAGAGGAGAGGAGAGGAGAGGAGAGGAGAGGAGAGGAGAGGAAGGGAAGGGAAGGGAAGGGAAGGGAAAGGAAAGGAAAGGAAAGGAAAGGAAAGGAAAGGAAAGGAAAGGAAAGGAAAGGAAAGGAAAGGAAAGGAAAGGAAAGGAAAAGAAAAGAAGTGAGACCTGGATTACATTTTCTTCAAGCATTTAGAGTTAAAACAATTGAATAACTTCACACCGCCTAACATCATGTACCAAGAGTGTTAACTATCTGTGTCCCGGGCCACCAAGATGGGTCAGAAGATAAAGGAGCTGGCCGTCGAGTCTGCTGGCCGCAGTTGGCCCATGTGATAGAAAGAAATCCACATTATTAGGTCAGGATCGGTGTAGGCAGTGCAGAAATAAAGGAAAGAGGACAGGCGTCTCCGGAAGAATAATTATTCGTTTAATCAGCACAACTGAAGGACAGCAGGCTCTCAGTCACGTGGAGACTTTACATGTGCCATGGGGGACTTGAGATTTCCCTGAAGTCTCACAGTGGTAGATGTCGCGATCCTCATATTAGAAAGTTCTGGAACCTGACAGCCCACGGGTGTCAACGGTGAAGTCAGCGTTCCTACCCAGAGCTTCTCAGTCCACCTGAGGCTTCGAGGTTATTAGCCCTGCACAGACGGTTCAGTGGCTCACACACACACACACACACACACACACACACCTACACACACGCACGCATGCACACACACACCTACACAGACGCACACATACACACACACATGCACACATACATATGCACACACCCCACACATACACACACACATGCACACATACATATGCACACACCACACACATACACACACATGCACACATACATATGCACACACACACATACACACACATGCACACATACATATGCACACACACACATACACACACACATGCACACATACATATGCACATGCACACATACATATGCACACATGCACACACATACACACACGCACGCATACACCTACACACACACACACACACACACACATGCACAGCAATGAGTGTAATCCTTTTGTTTTTAACATCTTGGTCCTTTGACACAGGAAAACTACTTTTACTTTTAATTACCATCTAGGATGATAATTCTCAAACACATTGGTTTGTCTCAAAAATTCCTGTCAATGTTCAACAATCTGTTCCTTATTTGATTTATATCTATATTTGTGTTAAGCCGAAATGGATAAATGGTCGTACTTTAAAGTAATAAATTTATTATTATACTATATTATTATACTGTATGTTACTATATTGTATCATTATTAATTATATAATATTATTATTATACATATACTTTGAATATACCTCAATTAACTTCTCAAAAACAATACTTGGGAATAAATGTGGCTTTATTTCGTACCCTTGTAAATCCCACTGATACCTCCCCTAGTAAAGGACAGTTGAATTCTCATCTTTTTTTTTTTAATTTATTTATTTGCCAGGGATGTTGTGCATGTCCTGCATGCATATGGAGTCAGAGAACGACTTGTGAAAGTCTGTTCTCTCCTATCATGTGGTCCAGGAATCAAGCTCAGGTCGGCAGGCTGTAATTACACATCCCTACAACCTCCAGCCATTTCAACATCCTGTCTCACATCTACTTCCTAAATCAAACGCATGCATTATTACATCATGTAGAAAACTACGTAGAAAATGACGCCCACCACAAAAAAAAAAAAAAAAAAAAAAAAAAAAAGGAAAGTAAAGACAACGTTCTTAGAAGGAAAACCCACCTTGACTTCTCCCAGGCACCCGCGAGCTGCGTCTTGTCAGTTACCGGCCGAACTTGTGCAAATGCTAAGCGTGACATTGTAAACACACGCCAACTGAGTACGCAGCGACAAGGTTTTGATTAAGCCAAGGGGGACGTGCACGCCACAGTCCCTCGTCTGTGCGGTTCTGAGGCGCTGAGGGAGCAGCCCTCCCCGTCCCCCAGGCTCATTCTCAGTCCTGAGGATTCGCCTCCAGGAGCC
This sequence comes from Apodemus agrarius, assembly GCA_964023405.1. Taxonomy (NCBI): domain Eukaryota; kingdom Metazoa; phylum Chordata; class Mammalia; order Rodentia; family Muridae; genus Apodemus; species Apodemus agrarius. The sequence continues at coordinate 884,947 of OZ030005.1, read as the reverse complement.
TGGGCAGGCGTTGCTAGGCAGCCAGGCCAGCGCTTCCATTCCCTGCTCCACGGTGAGCTCTGCGCCCTCTCCTGTCCTCTGCTGCGGGATCTAGATTGTTTCAGGCAGAAGCCACTCGGTAGGTGGAGAAAGTGAATCCAACGCTCGAGAGATGTCCCACTGTTTCATAACATACATCAATAAAAAATGGGAATAAAATCTCCCTCCTATTGAAAAAAAATTCTGTCACACACCCATACACACCTGTAACCCAAACATAATACGCCAGCACGATGGCTCAGCAGGGAAAGGTGGCCATGGCCACCTGCCTGAGTTCCAGTCCCAGGACCCAACGACGTCCTCTGACCTCCAAACACGTATGACTTCCACTCCATGTGCGCTCGCTCACACAAAATAATCAAATAGATAAGACAGAAATATAACAGCATGCTATCAGAATTTAGAAAACTGCAGCCTTGTGCACTGGTGGTGGGAATGTGACATTCATTCACTGTGGAATCAATGAGTCCCTTCAAAAATATTAAAAACTATTAGAATGATAAATAGTAACTGTTGGAGTTTTTAACAAATCAAAAATAAAGTTTAGCTATTGTGCTCAACATTTCATCTTAAAATATTTAAAACCCGTCACCAGGTACCATGTTTTTCCACATTAAAATTAATTTTAAATCGTGCGCCTCCGTTCCTTATTAAATACCGCCATCTAGTGGCAGCAGAGGCATTTCGTAATCTCGTACTAGAAGAGAAAACGGGATACATTGTTTCTCAACCTTGGGCAAAGAAGCTTCCGTTTGCGAAGGAGGGTGATTGATGCCAAGGCTGTTTACCTGCCCAAGGGCTGAAAATACACAACCACGACTGCTCAGCCACAGCCCGGACGTCTATGTCAACCCTCCCCCCAGAGACTCGGGATCACGGGTCGGCAGGGGGAGGCAGGTAGAAAATTCAAGGGCCGACGATGGGAAGGAACAACGCCAAATGTTGCCTTTTACATAGAAATGTAAACATTCATTGAGCTCATGAGCTCTCCAGATGCGGTTGCCAGTGTAAAACCTGCACAGAATCAGGCCAGTTAAAAATCCCAGCATCCCAGGACAGCCTATACAGAAAGAGAATCCAGCATCCGCCGGGCAGTGGTGGCACACGCTTTTAATCCCAGCACCCTGGAAGCAGAGGCAGGCGGGTCTCTGTGAGTCCAAGGCTTGCCTGATCCACAGAGCTAGTCCCAGGACAGCCAAGAAACCATGTCATAAAAATTAAAATTAAAATTAAATTTTAAATTAAAAAAAAAACATCAATAGCTAGATGTGGTGGCACCTGCCTTTAACAAGGCAGGGTCTCTGTGGGTCTGAGGCCCACCTGATCTACATAGGGAGTTCTAAGCCAAGTAGGGTACGCAATGAAACCCTGTCACAAACAAACAAACAAAAATCAAAAACAGACAAAGACTTCAAAGGGTTTTTGAAGTCCCACTGCCTAGCTCAGGTGCTGGGGGCACAGAGCCATTTTTTTTGAAAGGGGTGGCCACTGATGAGTTTCCCATGCCTCAGGGAATGAACACACACACACACACACACACACACACACACAATGGGCAATGCTAATTGGATTTAGTGAGGTTTTTTTTAGACAAGAAGTAGGGGATATGATGGGATATGTTGTCAGAGTGGAGGAAACTTGAAGAAAAGGTGGGAGTAGATATAACCAAGATACAGGGTACACATGTATGACATTTCCAATAAATAAAAAATAACTAGGGCTGGAGAGATAAATTAGTTAAGAATGCTTTTCAAAAAAAAATGTGTGAAAAGTACTAGCAGTGCAGGGAATTTGCTTCTCCTGTCTCTGTGCCTGTCTTGCCCGCCTCGAGCTCCTGTGCACTCTGGCCTCCTCCAGCTGACTCCATCTTGAGTTACCTAGGGGGTACACTGAGTCACAACAGCCACGGAGAAGGGCCACACAGCTTGAGTTACTGCGGCACAAAGTGACACTTTGTGCTGGGACGGCAAAGAGGCTACCATGACCCACTCTGGAACCACTCTAGACTGACTCGGTCCTGAAGAGCCCTGCTAAGCTGCCTTCGTGAGCCGGGACACTGGCTGAGCCCACGGATACACACCCAAGCACATACAACAAGCAAACAAATAAACATTTAGAAAGAAAGAAAGAAGGAAGGAAGGAAGGAAGGGGAGAGAGGGAGAGAGAGAGAGAGAGAGAGAGAGAGAGAGAGAGAGAGAGAGAAAGAAAGAAAGAAAGAAAGAAAACTGTAGATGCCCAGCAATGAACAGCACTGGCCGCTCTTGCAGAGACCCTGGATTTTGCCCCCCAGCACCCAGAGTGGCTCACAACTACCCACAAGTCCACTTCCAGGAGACCCAACACCCTCTTCTGACCCCCGTGGGCACCAGGCACACATGTGGTACACATACATGCATGCAGATAAAGCAAAGACACAAGAGATAATAAATACACCTAGGAATAAAAGAAATGAAAAAGAAAATCCATAAAGCAAAATAGTACAATGGATTTATTCTGTGCATGACCAAGGGGGCTTTTAAAGAGAGAAGAACACTCACACCAACTGATGTTTGACAAGAAGAATTTCAAAATATTGAATTGGCCAAAGGCAATCATTTTCTATGTAATAAAAGAGTCAGAATCTGGTTTAACCTGGCATTTATTGAGTGATTTTTATATGCCTGATGTGCTTGGTGTTTTACATATATCAGTTAATCAGCAAGTTACATTAGTTCTGGGTGTGTTGGTATTGGGTTACACAATTGATGCACAATCAATACATAAAGTAAGTATTATAAAAGCACACTGAAGAGCTAAATGAACAGTCCAAAGCCAAGCAGCAGGTGAGGCCAGGTGGACAGACAGACACGTCCTCCCGTCCTCAGAGAGCAGGCATTCATCTTAGACATCCATCGAACAGTTAGAAAAGCTGGACGCGTTCTCGGTCATAGCTGGAGCTTCACAAAATGTTGTGAAAGCTAATATATTATAGGCTTTGTTCGCAGAACAGGAAAATTAGACAACTCCGTTTCCTTTGGCATGGAGGGCGGGGCGTGGGTTCGGGCGGGTGGGCAGCGTGCATGTGAGTGTGAATGTGTTCAGCCACGCACGTGCCTGTGTAAGTCAGAGCGAGGCACGACGCCTCCCTCCGACGCTTCCCGCCCTATCTCAAGGGACAGGGTCCCTTGCCTTTTTGTTGAGGCTAACCAGGGAGGCCCCTGCCTCCACGCATCCCCACCTCCCAGTGCTGCGACTACAGCACAGACATCTGTGTGTTGTGCAGACCCCAGGGATTCAAACGCGGGTCCCCGTATTTGCAGAGCAAGTGCTCTCACCCACTGAGCCGTCTCCCTAGCAGCCCCGCCCTGCAAAAAAATGTCTTAGACAGAAAGCAAACGAAACCACTGGACTTTGAAGCATCACTAGGACTGCTACCAAAAAAAGTCAAGATACGCAAGGGTGTAGATTATATAATGTAAAGACGTGGCCAAGGTGTTATCCAGAAAGATCTTTCTATGATTGCGTATGTTACTGCAAACATAGAGAGAATGTGAACTACGTATGCGCCTCGGAGGCAAGCAAGAGATAAAGGCAGTCGCACTGAGCATGGTGTGTGCATTCTATAACCCAACATATTAAAAATAACAAGATAAATAATAAATATTTATAATTTTGTAAATTATAAATAAATATAAATAAAGCCAAACACTAGATCTTTGGAAAGACAATAACAAAATCCAGATAAGTGTTTGGTAAAAGCAAATAAATAACAAGGAACCCACAATGGCAAGTTAAAAGGAGAACAGTGATAGGGAAAATGCAGAGAACCGTTTTGTTTAATTATAAAAATAGTGTTCATAATTAAGCTTATAGTCTCAAAAGACCTACGGAACGAAGAGCTCTCTGGAGGATACAGGACTATTACAAATCATCAAAATGAATCCAAGAATTAAAAAGTATTCATAAGCTACCAAGATGGAATCACCACAGTAATGGCTTATGATAATTCGAACTGCTTTCCAAACATCATCTGAGATTCCCCTCTCACAAATCTCAGAACCGAGTACTGGTGAATTCTTTAAAAAAAAGAAAAATTAAGGCCGGGCATGGTGGCGCACGCCTGTAATCCCAGCACTTGGGAGGCAGAGGCAGGTGGATTTCTGAGTTCAAGGCCAGCCTGGTCTACAGAGTGAGTTCCAGGACAGCCAGGGCTACACATAGAAACCCTGTCTCGAAAAACAAAACAAAAAAATTAAGATTTATTTTTTAATGATATGTGGAGGCGGGAATTGTGGGTGGGTGTGTGCATATGTGCCACGCCCAGAGGCCTCCAGGCAGTTCTGGGCTGCCTGACACGGGTGCCATGAGGCTGCGAGAGTGACTCTCACTCTGAACCGTGACACCATCTCTCCAGCCACAGTAGAATCCTCCAAGCTGCCAAAGACCTGATACTTCTCAAGCTTCAGAAATTATTCAAAAGCATAAAAAACTACTCAGATCTCTCAAAGATGTAAGTCTACGCCATGAGACGGAAACGTCACAAAAATAGCACCAACTTAACACATCAAGATAGAGGCAAGTGTCCTTATATAAAACAACAAGAAAAGGACGTCTACGTGGAAAGACTGTGCACACTGAAGACGCGGCGAGGATGGAGCCGGGGAGATGGCTCCACACGTAAGAGGACTCGGGTTCTGCTCCCAGAACCCACACCGTGGCTCCCAGCCATCTCCAGTCTTAAGCGCTCCAACACCACCTTCTGGCCTCCCCAGGAACCAGGCGCATACACGGTATGTAGACACACGTGCAAACAAAATGTTAAATTATACAATGAAAATTTTATAAAAGGCAGAGATGGTTCGACATTAATCCTAAGTTGCACATTTTTTAGCTTCTCTGAAGACATGTCTTCCAATTCATAATGTCTCGCAATTAACTCGCCTTCGTTACCTTTCTCGGCAGTATATCAAACTTCTCAACAGTGTACAAAATAATGGGTTTTTATAATCAATGATGTAGTCATTTAAATAAATTTTAGTAAAACCAAAACCTCATAATAAAATGTTTTATGGGGAAAAAAACAACCGCATGAAGCTACAGACACCGCCAGCGGTTAGGGGTACTTACTGCTCTGGCAGGGAGACAGAGCTCTGCACGCACCCACTGAGGCAGCTCCCAGTCGCCTGCAATGTCCGCTCCAGGGATCACACGCCCTCTGCTGGCCCCTGCAGGCACTGCACTCACAATAGCACACACAGAGACACTCATACACATAATTAAAAAAAAATTACAAGTAATTACAAACTCATCTCGATGGATGTGTGAAAGGCATTTCTCGTCAGGATGGTGTCCTAGCGTCACGACACAGGGCGTGTGTCTCCACATGGCGGCAGCTGCAGCAGCTACATGTGAAGCATCATGGGCATCCCGGTGAGAACCAAGAATAAGAACAGCACACACACCACCAACACGATGGTTGTCTGCTGTGGAGCCTTGGGCCACTCCACAGAGCCCTAAAGGAGGGAGAGGGGTGGGGAGAAATGTCAGCACTGCAGAGGAAGGGGGCTGACACCATTGACCATGGGGAAATGAGTGTATGGTTAAGCGTCTACCAGCAGAGACGCTGTTGCAGTGGTCTGCATGGTAAGACCACGTGGCAGAACAACCAGATATTACAGAAGCACATGGACGCAAGCCATGTACCTGTGCTGTGAAGGAAAGCATTCAGAATAAAGGATGAAACTTGCAAAAGATCACTGTACAGAAAGACAGCTCTGTGCACGGGTGTGTGCTTCTTGACCCAGCCCCTCTTCTAATTCCCAACTGTCTATCGCACTGCGTTCATTTGTAAATACAAGAGCCACCTTGAACCTTTTCCCACATTTGTGGTGTGCGGCATGTGTATGGGCACACACACATATATATATGCATACATGGGCACATATGTATGTGTGTGTGTGTGTGTGTGTGTGTGTTATATGCATGTGGAACCCTGGAGTTAACATTAGCAATCTTCCTTAGTTGACCTCCACCTTCTACACTGAAGCAGGGGCTCTCAATCAAACCCAGAACCTGGTGACAGGCTGCTTGCAGCAGGGATTCCCCAGGCTCCACCTTCCGCAGTCAGAGTGCTAGGATGATAGGCAGATTGCCACGGGTTGCGTGGGTTCTGAAAATCATGTGAGAAGCTCTGTTCCTCAATCATCCTCTCACTACAGACAACTGTTTCTCCTCTTTAAAAAAATCCACTTTAGCCGGGCGTGGTGGCGCACGCCTTTAATCCCAGCACTTGGGAGGCAGAGGCAGGCGGATTTCTGAGTTCGAGGCCAGCCTGGTCTACAGAGTGAGTTCCAGGACAGCCAGGACTACACAGAGAAACCTGTCTTGAAAAACAAAAACAAAAACAAAAATCCACTTTAGTTTTGTAAACTTTCAATTTTAATTTTTTATTGTATATGGGGGAGGGCATCTTGCCTGCTTGTATGTCTGTGTCCCACATGCATGCCTTGTGCTCGGGAAAACCAGAAGAGGGGTTCAGATCCCCTGGAACTGTGACGGCTGTGAGCTGCCCTGTGGGTGCTGGAGATGGAAGCTGAGTTCTCTGGCACAATTAAAGTTAACACCGGTGCTCTGAACTATTGAGCCATCTCTCCAACCCCAGATTTATATTAAATTACATGTATATGTGTGCCTGTTGGTGGTAGCAGGTTCTGTACATATAAATGCAGTACCCACAGAGGCCTGAAGAGGGCACTGGATGCCCTGGAGCCGAACTTACAGGTGGCTGAGAGACACTGTGCTGGGAACGGAACTCGATCCTCTGGAGTAGCCGAATCACCCTTAACCACTGAGCCGTCTCTCCAGCCTCAGGTACCTGCTTCTAAGTACTCAGACTCATTTTTGTCTTCCGAGGTCAGACAGTGTTTGCTATGGTCTCATTCTGGATATCCCCTGCAGACCCCCGCTTCGAGTGTTTGTCTACACCAGCAGTGCTGTGCAGAGGCTGGGGGGCTTCGGGCAGCTGAGTGAGGTGGGCCCGAGCGCGCCGGCACGAAGCCCAGCGCCCTGAGTCTGTCTTGCAGCCTCGCTTTTGTCTGGGTGACCGAGCCCCACCTCCATTAACTGAGCTGGTGGACCAGAGCCGTCCAAACCGTGAGCTGAAATAAGCCTCGCCGCTCACCTATCATCAGGTGTTGTGCTAGCAATGGCATGAATGCTAATTAGTACGCTGTTGCTTCTAAAGTTGAAATGAACTTGAAAATTACCAATATGCATTAACATGTGTATGTGTGTTTTCGGTATTACCCTATTTAAATAAAGCTTTTTTACCGAATATCCCGATCACAGCTTCCCTCTCCTCCTTCCTCTCCTCCCAGGCACTCCCCTCCCCCCTCCCCTTCCCTTTTCCCTCCGCGAAGGGAGGCCCCCCATAGACATGAACCGCCTTGGCCTAGCAAGTCGCAGGAAGCTGCAATTGGGATGTTAATTAATTAATTAGCATTAATTACTTAATTAGCTAATTGGAAAACATTTTTTAAAAGTTTTTAAGACAGCCTTTGTGTGGCCAAGACTGACTTCAAACTCACTCCATGGCCAGGAATGGCCCTTGTGCTTCTTCTCTCCTGCCTCTACTCCCTAAGGGCTAGGATCATAGATCCACGCTCTGCGGGAGATCAATCCCAGGGTTTCAGTGCGAGAGGCAGGTGATTGCATGAAGGGGATGGGGGCTGGGGAGGTGGATGGGTGGAGGGGTGGAGGATGGGTGGGTGGATGGGTGGATGGATGGGTGGATGGATGGATGGATGGATGGATGGATGGATGGTGGAGGTTGGGTGGGTGGATGGGTGGAGGGTGGGTGGGTGGATGGATGGATGGGTGGGTGGGTGGATGGGTGGGTGGGTGGATGGGTGGAGGGTGGGTGGGTGGATGGGTGGGTGGGTGGATGGGTGGGTGGGTGGATGGGTGGGTGGAGGATGGATGGGTGGATGGGTGGGTGGGTGGATGGGTGGGTGGGTGGAGGGTGGGTGGATGGGTGGATGGGTGGAGGGTGGGTGGGTGGATGGGTGGAGGGTGGGGTGGGTGGATGGGTGGAGGGTGGGTGGGGATGGATGGGTGGAAGGTGGGTGGGTGGATGGGTGGGTGGAGGGTGGATGGATGGATGGATGGATAGATAGAGGGTGGGTGAATAGATGGATGGATGGAGGGTGGGTGGTGGATGGATAGGTGGATGGGTGGATGGAGGGTGGGTGCGTGGATGGGTGGATGGATGGGTGGGTGGATGGATGGATGGAGGGTGGGTGGATGGGTAGATGGATGGAGGGTGGGTGGATGGATGGGTGAGTGGATGGGTGCATAGAGGATGGGTGGGTGGATGGATGGACTATAAGTGGAGAGCTATGGATGGTTTGTGTGCACAGAGAAACACACATGTCACATGGGGACTGTCCACTATGTGTGACCACCGCAGGGATGTGGAATATCTCCCACAAACGAGCACTTGGGACTTCTGAGCAGTGAAGTCATTCCAGGCTGAGGAGGGAAATGAAACAACTCACTGAGCTCCTCGGGGTAGTATTCACAGTACAGGAGACAATCCTATACACACCTGGGAGTCCTCGGACTCGTCATCTTCTTCTACTGAGCTCCATTCCTGAGGCAGCCCCGGCTCCGGGGAAGACAGCCCTGAGAAGGCACAGGACCAGAGAGGCAAAGGGCTGTGAGTGCGCAAGCAGACGGGGGGGCGGGGCTCCCCAGGCCTTCTCCATGATGTCCTCTCTCTTCCCTGCCAACCACCTGACACATTTAAACACACACACACATATACACATGTATATATACATATACACATATAAGCACATGCATACATATACACACAAACACAAATACACACACAGATATATACATGTATATACACATATACAAACACATACACACAAATATACATTGTACATACATGCATTTACAAACACAAATATATACATATACATATATATGTATATGTATACACAAGCACACACACTCGGGTCATGTGGGGCTGATAACATATCAGGCCTGCGTTCTGATCCTGCAGCTGACCACGTGACTGAAACTGGGCCACTGATGGGCTCCCCCATCTGCCTGTCCAGGAAGAAGGTAAAAGTTCCCTAATGGGGAAAAGAAATGATTCCAGGAGCGTCCCCGCTGTCTGCAGGAGACCCTCCAGGGAAGAACTCCCCACGCTGTCGCCCTCACCGTCACCGTCACCGTGCAGAGCTCAAACTCAGGGCGTTAGCCTTAACCGCAGGCGTCCTCCCCCACTGACGGACACGCTGGCCCAGGGGTCTGTCCTAACTGACCTCTGACCTTTCACTTTTGACTTCCTAGACCAACCTGTGTTCTCGGAAACAGCTAAACACAGGCTTAGTGCCCTCAACATGGCTGACACCTGAGGTGCACACCGGTTAGAGGGAAGGGCCTGAATCATCCGTTGTGGGTTTAACAACACATTGTGACCTCTGCCCGTGCAAGCTCTTGTTAGGAACCTCAGTTGTGGGTTCCCTATCTGAAGTGAGTAGGCGTGTGTGTGTGTGTGTGTGTGTGTGTGTGTGTGTGTCCGTGTGAAGTTTCATACAGCCCCTTACTGATCCTGGCCTTGACTGTGCCGTGTCTCCACCTATCACACAGGATCATCAAGTTGCTAGCAGAGGCTTTAAAGGAGCCTAGGAGGGCTCCGTGGTTAGGACGGCTCCAGAGGTGCTCCATGCCTAGGAGGGGAGGAGGCATGGAGGGGAGGAGGGATGGAGGGGCGGAGGAATGGAGGGGTGGAGAGAGTCTCAGTGGTTAAAAGCAACCACATCAGACACAACTGCCTTCAACTGCAGCTCCAGGGGGTCTTGTACCTTCTTCTGGCCCCTGTGGGCACTCACATGCGCTCGCTCATACACACACACACACACACACACACACACACACACAACCACACACACACACACACACACACACACACACACGCACGCACGCACCCTTTCTTTTAAGTTTAAGTGTTTAGGTATCCCAGCATTCCCTGTCCCTCACTACCCTCCAAGGACCCGTGAGAATAACCCTCCTGGAGCACAAGGCTCGAGCCACTGAGTTAGTCAACCAACCCGGAAACAGCTCTGCCGGCTCCCTAGGACCCACAGCCAAGCGCAAACACAGAAACAGGAGAACTGTCCCTGAGGTCATGGAACTGCTCATCTACAGAATTATGAGCATGCATGTTTGTGGCATCAAGTGACTAAACATGCAGAAAAGAAAGACAAACGACCAGTTCAACATTCCGCAAGCCAGTGAGCCGAACGGGTGCTCAGCCTCTCCTAAGTCCTGCTGAGAGCGGGCGTGGCCCCTGCCCAGCTCCCACAGGGCCCCTCACCTTTCTCGTCACTGTCGCAGCCGGAGGCCCCGACCTCCACGGCCTCCCAGTCCTTGGGGAAGGAGGAGTGGCATGTCCTCTCCCAGGCCCTGCTGTCCCGGGGCAGCAGACCCTGAGTCTGCTCAGTCCGGAGGCTCTGCATCTCCTCAGGAGGAGGCGTGGCTTGTTTTTACTTCTGTTCCAGTGTCCTGTGGGCTTCCTCAGGTACAGGATTCAAACCCTAAGGACTGACAGACACACAGACACACAGATGTCATCCAGTGAGCGGTGGTAGGTTGTGGTGCTGAACACTAAGAGAGCAGGGGGGCAGGGAGACGATTCAATTCAGTGGTAAACATGGAAGGATTGACTTTTGCTCCCTTGGTGGGGCAGGGGACATGGCTGCAGGGGACAGAGCTTCAGGGCACTGCATGCCGCGGGAAGCAGAGGGCAGTGGGGGCCAGCGATCATCACTTCCTCCTCTTTACTCAGCCCCATGCCACTCCCCGGAGTGGCTCCCCACCCATCAGGGTGGGCTCTCCTCCCAGTCAGTCCAAGCTGACTGGAAACATCCTTGTAGGCATAGCCAGAGGGTTTCCGTGGTGACTCTAAGTGGCCATCACAGCTGGTGACAAGATAAACCATCATGGGGGCAGATTCCGAGCAGCGCGCTACGAAACAAAAGTACTTACTAAGAAAAACCTAGAACATGTATGCGGGCTGGGAATTCAATGAGACCCAGTATTTGTTACTGACTTTGTTGATTGTCAGGATGGCATCAGAAATGTAAAAAGATGTCTGTCTGCCTACCTGCCTATCAGTCTGTCTGTCTGTCTGTGACAAGGTCTTGTTATAGAGCCCAGGCTAGCCACAACTTTCTGTGTAGCCCAATCTTGACTTCCATCTCAGTCCATAAAGTGCTATGATCGCAAATGTTTGCCACCACACCAGGAAATACCCAAGTTTGGTTTCAAGGAATTCTTGAATTGATGTGAGAGCTGCAAAGACAGACACCTCATGATCACCTTCACACTGGGGTGGCGAGCCTTATCCGCCTGACACGATAGTGAACAAGTTGGGACAGAGTATGAATGAGGGCTGGTCTACACTGGCTGGCCTGTGTGCGTGTCTGTGGGGATCATCCTAGTTAATTGAGTGGGAGACCGAGCCCACCGTGGGTGACACCGCTCCCTAGGACGGGCGCCAACGTGTAAGAGAGAAGAAACAGCATGGGCTAGCGACCATGGAACGCAGGCCTTCCTCTCTGCCTCTCCACTATACATTTGACGGAATCAAGTGCCTCAGGTCCCCGTCAATTCTCTGCAGCATGGAATTGTGGTCTACAGCAAACCCTCCAAGAAGCTGCCTGTTGTTGAGATAGTCTACTACAGAACAGAAATGGATCTAGAGCAGATGTGCAAGCTAAAAAGCCGACATCATGGAAGGGTATTGATAAATTAGGGTGAGGTAGTATCTGGAGCCTGGGGGGTACAGGGCAAGGAGACAGAGTAAGAGAACGAAAAACAGACTTAAGTGCTCACTTTTTTGTTAATGGGAATAGCTGTGGGTAACTGCAGTTGACCTCAATTAACTGGATGCTTCAGAACCACAAATAGGATTTTGAACATTCTTGTATAAAGAAATAACCAGTGTCTGAGGGAATAGACAGCCAATGACGCTGATCTGGTCATAATACACTCATTGTATCATTTAACCCCTTGAATGTGTTCAACCACCACGTGTATATTAAAGAAATACTTCTAAAAGGAAAAGGAAATGAAGGGCCACCAAGCTGGCTCAGTGGGTAGAGACAGCAGCCAGCCAGGCCTGATGACCGAGTCCGATTCCCAGGATTGTGTGAGAGGAGAGAACTGACTCCTGTGAGCTGCTGTCTAGCTATCAAGTGTGTCTGCTGGCAGGACACATACACACAAATAAATAAAGCACAATACAACTAACCAAATAAAATATAACGTTTAAAATTTGCACTTAAGCAGGGAGAGTAAATAAAAGGACACAAGCTTGAAGATAAAATATTTAAAAATTGTCCATAAGTGAGATTCTTGGGCCAGGAAGATGGTTCAATCAGGAAAATGTTTCCTGTACAAAGACAAGGACCTCATACCCAAGAAGAAGGCTCGCTGGGACTCACTGGCTATCCCTAACCAACAAGGCCTAAGCTACTGAGAGACCCACTCTCCAAAACCAAGGTGGGCGGCACCTGAGAAATGACTCCCAAAGTTCCTCTGACCTTCATACCCCCAACACACAAACATGTACAGTCCCACATACCTGTGCACTGCATGCACACACACACACACACACACACACACACACACACACAGAGGCATATAATTTGTACTAAATGATCTCTATATTAAATAAATGATACAATAACACATTTATGTTAAATTGTGTATACTGGCTACCTAAACCATGTCTTTTCTATCTTTACAACCAGTTACCACTGAGGTAGTTTGAACAGGAACAGCCCTCAGAGACTCCCATGTTTGAAACCTTGGCCCCATAGGGAGTGGCATTATTAGGAGCTGTGGCCTTGTTGAATAGCTGTGTCCTTGTTAGAGGGAAATATGTCATTGTGGGAGCAGGCTTTGGGGTCTCATCTGCTCAAGAGACACCCAGTGTGTCTCTCTCAGTCTCTCTGCTGCCCGAGGATCAAGATGTAGACCTCTCAGTTCATTCTCTAGCACCGTGCCTGCCTCCGCGGTGCCATATTCCCACCACGACAATAATGATCTAAACCTCTAGAACTGTAAGCAAACCCCAAGTTTTCCTTTATAAGAGTTGTTGTCATGGTGTCTCTTCACAGAAGTAAAACCCAAACTATGACCACCACTTAAAGATTTTTGTTTATTTTTTAAATTATGTATATGCATGGGTGTCTTTGTATATGGGTACCTGAGTGCTGTGCCCTTGGAGGTCAAGAGGGCAGCAGATTCTTCTGGAGCTGCTGTTAGAAGAGGCTGTGAGCTGCCCATGTGGGTTCTGGAACTCGAACTGGGGTCCCCCAGAAGAGCAGAGTGCTCCCCTAACTGCCGAGCCCCCGGCCATCCACAGCCCACCAACCGTCTTCTGTCTCTCTTGGAGATGTCTCAAAGGCCTCTGAAAGCCACAACTAAATGCATCATTTTCCAAGGCAATTCAGCTCTCTATACCCCGGCCCATTCTCCTCCCACGCCCTCCTCTTTCTCCGAACCCTTCCATCCTTCCCAGAAGCCTTTCCCTTGCCTCGTACTGTGTGCAGCCAGTCAGCAAGCCTGCCTGCTGTCTCTGTGCTCTGCCTGCTGCCCCAGCCTTCGCCCTTGTCTGAGACTGGTCCTTGGGATCCAGAAGCTTCTGTCGTGAGCTGCCTACCTCCTGGGATTCCCTCACCCGTTCACACTGATGATGCCAACCCTTAAACCTACTCCCCATCCACTCAATAGCTCTGTGCTGGAAAGACGGTTCAGTGGGCAGCACTGCTCTCTACCAAGCCCGATGCCCTTGAGTTCGATCCCTGGACCACATGGTGGAAGGAGAGAACTGGCCATAAGTTGTCTTCTGTCCTCCATATGTGCACCACACCCCCACCCCAACACACCCCAAAACACACACACACACACACACACACACACACACACACACGTAAATAACTAAGTGTAAAATACCCACCAGCTTTGTCCTTCCCTATTCTGGCTGGTTATAATGGTATAGCTTTTAGTCATGGGCAAAGGCCCCAGCCCCTTACCCTAACCTCCAAAGAAGCACAGGCCAAGATTTTAGATCCACCCAAGAATCCCGGAAGAAAAGCACTTGCTCTCAACTGGGACCAGGAAGAAAGCCTTAGCTTGGTGCCAGTGTATATGTTGTTTGTTTAGTTGGTTGGCTAAGAGAGAGAGAGAGAGAGAGAGAGAGAGAGAGAGAGAGAGAGAGAGAGAGAGAGAGAGTAAATCAGAGGACAGCTTTCTGGGGTCAGCTCTTTCCTTTCTCCGTGGGATCCAGGCTTGGAACTCGGGTCACTAGGTTGACACTTTGGCTTTTACTTTGACTCCCCGAACCATCTCACCAGACCTCGTTCTATTTTATTTTGTTTGTAGACGCTGCCGAGGCAGCTCAGGGTAGCCATGAACTCACGATCTCTCCCCAGCTGGCCTCGAACTCCGGCTCCCCTTGCCGCTGCCTCCCAGACAGAGGCGGCTCAGACTCTTTCCCACTGGGGTGCCCTCAGTAGGTGAGGACCATGTGGCAGGTGGCGTGGGGCAGCCCGCGCAGGGACGCTCAGAACACACTCTGGTACCGGCTCACTTTTGCTGTATTTGTTTGCATTATCATTCTCAATAACTATAAAAAAACTAAACATGAGAAGAGGCTGGCTGGCGCTCCCTCTCCCCCTGTGATAGAAAGTCTCCCTGGGAAATCCTCAGAGGTAGCTTTTAAAAGCAAGCTGACTCACAGGCTCTGGTGGGAGTGTCTGTTAGCCCAACAGCCACTTAGCAAAACCCCACAGCAGCATCTGCTAAAGCTGAACATATGCATACCCCTGAAAGGCATGCTCCCATCCTGGGCAGCTACAGAACAGAGGGAACTTGTTTGTGGAAGCTGCCATGCCTCTGTCTATGCTCAGCAAAACAAAGACAAAAACAGAACAACGCTGTTGAGGCGCCTGGCACATGGCTCCGTGGGTAGAGCATGCGGCACACACTGAGGACGCAAGGCCAAACCCAAGCACCTACGTCTGGAACCCCAGCACCGGTGGAGGGGCAGAGACAAAAGTTCCAAGTGGGCACCCTCCAGGCTCAGGGGTTTTGAGACACCGGTTCAGTTCCTAGCACCCAGATTAGACAGCTCACGACACTCTGTAACTCCATTTCCAGAGGATCTATCTTCTGGCCTCTGAGAGTACTTCCATGCAAATACATGTACATACTGCTTCAAAGTTAAATAATGTTTAAAGAAAAAGAATTGAGGAACGCATCCTTTGGTCTGTGTGTGCTGACATGGGCTGCGATGTGCACACATCTGCATATGCTGTACACAGACACAGGAGAACAACACAAAACTGTTTATATTCATAATCAAAGCTACTAGATACACCTTTATAGTTAACTGGAACCGGACAAACGGCTCACTGGTTACAAGCCGTACCTCTTGCAGAAGACCCAGGTTCAGGTCCCAGCACCTGCAGCCCACAGCCCATGACACTCTGTAACTCCATTTCCAGGGAACCTAATAGTCTCTTTTGGCCTCTGATGGTACTGGCATGCACGTGCATGTACATATACACAGATATACAAGCAAATAAATGTTTAAAAATACAAATATTTTTTAAAATATCAACTGCTGTGCTGGGGAGTTGGTAGAACACTTACCTAGCCTGCCCGAAGCCCTGGGATCAATCCCCAGCACTACACAGGGTGGCATGAACTGTGGTGGTGTGCCCATCTGACCCCAGCCTCAGAGAGTGGGGGGAGCAGGAAAGTAAGTTTGGCTACATAGCGAGTTCACCAGCCTGGGCCACATGAGACCAGAAAACAAACATTAACAACAACGGATGCAGCCAGCCAGAACATCTGTAACTCAGCATCCCAAAAACCAAGGCAGGACCTCAGGGTTAGTGTCTCCACGAAGTCAAACACAGCATTGTAACGTAGATGTCTAGCAACAGGAAGTGGGTAAATAAATTCCTATTCACATACACAAGGGAGACAGGTGTGGATTAACTTGAACTATATATTTGCCTGAATAGAAACTGTATTACCTATCATGTCTATGTATACATATGAATACATATTGTATGTTTAAATATATGAAGACCCAAGTTTGAATTCCAAGCACTCACAGTGGGAAGAGAACGGCTGCCATCTCTGGCTGCAGACCATCTCCAGGAGCAGGCAGAGCAAGCCCAGAGAGGAGCGTGGCGCGCTGTGCGCCCCAGCCCACACGGCCTCTCTGAGCATGCCCTCCGCCACTCGCTTGCTGTGCGCCCCAGGCCACACGGCCTCTCCGAGCGTGACCTCCACTGCGTGCTTGCTGTGCGTCCCAGCCCACACGGCCTCTCTGAGCGTGACCTCCGCCACGCGCTTGCTGTGTGTCCCAGGCCACACGGCCTCTCTGAGCGTGACCTCCACCACGTGCTTGCTGTGTGTCCCAGCCCACACGGCCTCTCTGAGCGTCAACTCGCTCGCCCATGAAGGATGCTGGTGACAGCATCATGAAGGCATCTTGAGATTTCTGCAGGGACAGAACACCGCTGAGTGAAAGTTTGAAGGGTATGTTCCTTCTCCTTGCACTGTTGGCTTGAAGCTGCACCTGCCTTCAGGGCTAACTGTCATAGGGTTTCCATTGCTGTGAGAGACACCATGACCAAGGCAACTCTTGCGAAGGAGAACATGGAATTGGGGCTGGCTTAGAGTTTCAGAGATTTACTCTGTTATCACCATAGTGGGAAGCCTGGGAGCATGCAGGAAGACATGCGCTGGAGGAGCGGAACCTTCTCAGATCTGTGGGCAGCAAGTGTTCCACACCGGGCAGAGCTTGAACAGAAGGGACGGCAAAGCCCATCCCAACAGTGACACACTTCCTCCAACAAGGCCACACTTCCAAATAGAGTCACTCTTACTGGACTGATCGTTCAAACACATGAGCCTATGAGGGACATGCCTATTTGAACCACCACACTCGCCTTAATGTAAACATCGCCGCTCCATAAACAAATACTTGCTACCCATGGGTATGAAATTTCCCAAAGATTTCTCATCAGAACTTTGGGCCAGGCCCAAAAGTGGGGTCTTTTTGCCTGTGGATGAACCAGTTGCACACCGGATAACTCCAGACATCCTGGAGGTGAGCAGGCAGGAAACAAGCAGGAGAGACCACGTAACTGTGCACCAGACAGAAACGCTGTCCCCAAGGGTCAGAATACAAACGCACGTCAGAAACGGAGCAAAATAAATCAACCAAGAACCTCCCCGTGGCTGTCACTTTGCAACTAGAAAACAAAATGCACATCCAGAGGAGTATGTCACAAAGCAGATAAGAACGACAGCCACCCACAGCACGGCAGAAACAACGGGGAGCACTGGAGACTGCGGGAGGTTGACCAGGTGTTCCGGGAGGAGCTGCCCTGCCTCTGCAGCCTGGCGAACACAAGGGACACGGCTGTCACCTGATTTCTCAGGAGACTGGAAAATTATCTTCTCAGTTGACATCATTTGCACTTTTACAATTTTTAAATAAGATTGCTTTTTTCTAATGAACTCACAGATAAAAGCACTGCATGGTAGGGTTCAGCCCAGCCCCACAACTATGCTTCTCTCAGTGATGATAGGTACATTGTCTATACAGTTGGGACGGCTGTTCCGAAGCCCTGGGGCTTCACGTAGGCCTTTGCACTTACTACTAACATTTAGTTAGTTGGTTGTTTAGCTTATGTCATGGTTATTACTGCTTCAGTTCCCAGAAAGCTGGATCCACTTATCCACCATTTAAAAAAATTAAAAAATTTAAAACTAGAAAAATATCTTTGCAACATCCTTCTAACTCATGCCCCTCTGCTGCATTCCACCCCTCCTCATCCTCATATTACCCACTCACGGTCTCTCGTCTTCTAGACAGAGCCTGCAGTTTACAACACTCAGCATTTCAAACGTTTACAAAGGAAACATTCCGTGAGACAAAGAGCAGTATCAGACGTACGGTAGACCCTGAGGCTGGCGGTTTGCGACCTCAGTGAGAGTGGGGGTGTGTGCTGGGTGGGGTGTAAAAAGGCAAGACCGTCAGCACAGACAACTAACAGGGCTAGGGACGTAGCTGGGTGGTGGAGTGCAGGCCTAGAACTCTGTCTCCAGCACTGCTTGTCAAACCCAGCACCAGGATGCAGCCCAGCAGCCCAGCAGCCCAGCACTTAGGAGGCAGCGGCTGGGGATCAGGCCAAGACCAGCCTCACCTCCATATTGAATTTTGAAACCAAACTGAGATACAAAAATGTGTGTGTGTGTGTGTGTGTGTGTGTGTACTCGCGTGCTCACAAGGGCCCCACACACATTGATGGGAAAGAGTATTAGAGTAGCCTTAGAACTGGGCTTGCTTATTGCTTTACTTTCTATGTGAGCCACGGTTATTCTGGGTATGGGCTGAGAAGCAGGAGCTGGAATAGAAAACTCCAGATGTGGGGTAGGGAGGGTGGCACTCGCAGCCAAGCCTGACCCTAGGAGTTCAATTCCTAAGAAAACCAACGTGCACAAGTTGTCCTCTGAATTCTATGTCCCATACAAATGAGTGTTACTATAAAAATTAACTAAGAAAAGGCAGGTGGACGTCAGTGGCACGTGGGGAAACATGGGGAGAGGGGACGATTAGAAGATCCTGCAAGTGCAGCGGGTGGGAGGGAAGAGGAAGAGAGGGAGCTGGGAGATGGAGGGAAATCGTCGTCGGAATGGTGGCAGTGATGAAGATGATGCCGATGACAGCAGTAGCAGAGCACTGTTTCCGGGGTGAACGTTCGGACTGCAGGCCCTACTTAGTAATTACAGCTATGGCTCTATTGCACAGATGGGCAAGGGTCTCCATCACAGCCTCAGAGCCCGGGAGAGTTGGGACTGTCCCTTAAGCACCGCACCTGTGGGACTTCATAACCCATGCTCCTGGTGTGCAAGACACGCAAGACAACTCAAGACAGACACAATGCACACATGCAACCAAATTCACAGGTGTAGTGAGCCCAACAGACAAACTGGGGACCTCCCTTAGGGGATGGGGGGACAATGTGCACGTGCAGAAGGAACTGAAGCCTGAGCGTAAGCTCCCAGCAGGATCCCTTCCCGGTTGCTGAAATTGGTGTTCGATGTTCAGGCACCAAGGAAAGGATCGGGTTAGCAGAAAAGAGGACCCAACCTGATTAGACGCCGCTCCCCGCGGTCTTCTCCCACAAGGACTCTCCATTCCCATACCCCAGATCTACAGTAACGGTACTGTGAACCCGCCCACCCCAGAAGCACACATGCACATGCATACACAGTCACACGTGAATGCACCTCCCGATCACTGCCCACGCCCCCAGCCCAATCTCCCGCCCCCTTCCCGCCCACGGGGTCCCTCTAAGGACTCACCTTCCCCAATCAAACCCTTGCAGGCACTGCAGAGCTGGAGTTTCAAGGACTGCGGCTGCGCAGAGTTGGTCGGAAGCTGGAGTGGGAGGCGGGGCACTGGAGGAAAAGAAGGAGGCGGCCTTCTCTCTTCCGCCTCCTCCCTCCAGGGAGCCTGCCTTTGAAGAAAACTGGAGACGGATCCAGTAGTGACAGAGCCGGGTACCCTGTGGTGTAGTTGCAGGAGAACGGAAGTAATACAGGTCCTGATCTAGCCAAGGTGGAGTGCGCCCTCCATCCCCAGTAAGTTATATCACAGTGCCTAGTCCAGGTTCTCTACTCCATAAACCCCCGGGTCTCCGGTGAGCGGAGACTGGAAGCGGCTCAGGCACGTCAGCCTGGAGCCCGAGGATCCACAGCTAGAGTCGGCGGCATCTAGGGATATTACGTCATAGTTCTGTGCTTGAGTTTTCCATTCTGCTAAGTGAAGAAAATAGGGGTAACCATCGCCACTCTCAGGATTTCTGTGAAGGTAAATATAAGAAAATAATACTTGCAGAGTTGTTTATTGTTGTTCTGTTCGCCCCCTCCTCCCAGATCTATAGCCCAGACCGACTCTGAGCTCGCTGTGTGTCCTTGAACTTCTGATCCTCCTGCCTCTGCCTACCCATTGCTGGGGTTATTAGGAATGTACCGCCAAGCCCCATCTAACATCCGGAATTCTTAGAAGGTGTCCAGTAATTAACTGCTGGTGGTATCGTAATCACCATCATTCAAATTTTACAACAGAGACCACTGCCAAGTTGCTCTCAGAAAGGTCACATTAAAACGTTTAGAGTTGGCCGGGCGGTGGTGGCGCACGCCTTTAATCCCAGCACTTGGGAGGCAGAGGCAGGTGGATTTCTGAGTTTGAGTTCGGCCTGGTCTACAGAGTGAGTTCCAGGACAGCCAGGACTACACAGAGAAACCCTGTCTCGAAAAACCAAAAAAAAAAAAAAAAACAAAAACAAAAACAAAAACAAAACAAAACAAAAAACAAAAAAAAAACCGTTTTAAATTCAGGTTGCCGAAGAGATGGCTCAGCGGTTAGGAGCACCAGACACAACTGTATGTCACTCCAGCTCCAGGGGATTGGACGCCCTCAATGAGCAACTTGTACTCAGATGCATGAACATACACAAATGAATAAAATGTTTAAATAATTTTTAAGGTTATGACTGAGCTGTGGGTGAGGAAACACATTTTCACTTATGTCCCTGATAAATTTATTTTCATTTCTCTAGTTTGTTGTAAAATAGAGCAAATGTGACCGCCAATCAGATTAATTTTCTCTGAGAACAAAAACACTAACCAAACACAGATTCCAGGAAGAAAGGACTTATTTGGCTTACGGTTCCAGGCCACAGGCCATCAGTGAGGGACGCAGGGACAGGAACAGAGCAGTAACCACAGAGGAACACTGCTTGCCGGCTTACCCACAGGCTCATCTCAGCCCACGGTGGGTTAGCCCCTCCCAAATCAGGTAACGGTTAATGCTCCCACAGATTTATATGACTAGAGCAGTGGTTCTCAATACGTGGGTCTCGACCCATTTGAGGGACAAAAGACCTTCTCACGAGGGTCGCATACCAGATACCCTTCCTATCAGATCTTTACATTCCAGTTCAAACAGTAGCGAAATGACAGTTAAGAGGTCGACACAAAAGCGATTTTATGGTTGGGGTCAACACACCATGAGGAGCTGTAGTAAGGGGTGGCAGCATTAGGAAGGTGGAGAGATGCTTTCCTCTACGCTGGGTCAGGTTGACAATTTAAAGATGACCGGGACACTAGGAAACGAGTGTCCGGGCATGCCTGTGACAGGCTGTCTGGCTCAGGTTAGCTGAGGAGGGAAGGCACCTCCTTCACCAGGAGTGCTCAGGACCATCCCATGGCCTGGGGTTCGGACACAGGGAGGCGTGAGCCGGGCACAGGCATCCTCCGCTCCCTGCCTCTGCCTCTGACTGCAGTGTGACCAGATGGTCCAAGCTCCTCCTCCCGTGACTGACTCCACCCTCAAAGGGTGGAGTCAGAATAAACCCTTTCCTTCTAGACTCATTTTTGTTGGCTGTTTTGTCATGGCTCCAATGAAAGTAACTAAAAAAGATATGCTTTCTCGTTGAAAGATGGTCCGAATGGGAGATTTTTATTAAGAACATAGCAAGCAGAAGTTAAAAAAAAAAAAGTTGAACAAATGAACGAACGAATGAATGAATGAATGAGTGAATGAGTAGCAAATAGCAGACAGATGGCAAGACACATCAGGTGCTTACAACACCCAGTGGACAACTGAAGTCACCTGATGGAGTAGAGCTGATGGCTATAATTCAGCAGAAGTGGCTCTAACCGGACTTAGCGGTCAGTTTACCTCCAGTCACTGACTGCGTCCCAGGAAGGGTTCAGAGCTCACTCCTTACCCGGCCTTCCAGCATCTCTTCCCACCATGGCAGTTTTCTATAACAGAATAAACAGTGGAAATGCCCACTGCATGGCTTACCTGCTGGTTCTCCTCCAGGACAGTGTGGTTTAGTTGGGTGGTTGGGTGGCTGAGTGGCTGGTTTTGTTTTGTTTTGTTTTTTCATTTCTCTGTGTAATTTTGCCTGTCCTGGAACTTGCTCTGTAGACCAGGCTGGCCTAGAACTTACAAAGATATGTCTGTCTCTGCCTCCCGAATGATAGAATTAAAGGTGTGTACCACAACTGCCTGGTGCACAGCATGTTCTTAACACCCTCGGTTGTTTGCTGTTCTGTCTTCCCTGTTACAGAGCCAGCAGTCCAGCCTGCCCCAGGTCAGAAAGCCTTGGAGGGCACGTGAGAGAGACAAGATGGAGCGTGGGACACACAGCCGTTTATCGCTGAGTGTGGTGGTAACAAGCACAGACCGCGTGTGCTGGATGGAGAAGGGACCTTGCACCGATTAATTACCACTTCGGACACATTCAGAGAACAGGAAAGCTACGGCCTTCTGTGCCTCCTGCTGACCTTCCCAGGCTCCCGTGAACAGTGCCCTGCTTAAAATAATGGATCACAAAACAAAGCCAAAAGTCATGAAGCTGGGAATTGTTGGGTCTGGGGTAGGGATTAATAATCTCAGGAAGAAGATAAGAGACAATAAGGTGTGTGTGTGTGTGTGTGTGTATGTGTGTGTGTGTGTGTGTATGCATGCATGCATGTATGAAATGGTCAAAAATCAAAGTAACATTTTTAAAAAACCTGACAATGTACTGATATCGTTTATACTGCACTGTCCCATCACTGCTGAGAGACACTTTATGTTTTGAAAACATGGAGATGAGCCTCCACCCATCCCACAGACAGCTCCGAATGTGAACTGAAGGGAGAGGAGCTGCAAAACCCAGCACTCCACTGGGCTCTCGCCGTCTCCTGTAGCACCAGAACATCAGGGAAACGGCAGGCCGGGGAGACAGCTGGCTCGTGGTGTCGTGAGTGGCTTGCAAGTGTGTACTCGTGTAGACTTTGGGATGTTGATGAACCAGATCCCAGTTTCTTTGCCTGAGGGTAGTTCTGAAAGTGAAGTGTACCGGTGCTCACTGCTTATGCAAAGGGCGTGTTTAGTAAAGGTTCTGCCACCAGGGACCAGGGAGATGGCTCAGCCAGAAAAAGCACTTGCTGCTGAGACCTGAATTCCGTCTCCAGGACCCACATGGTGTCAAAGGAAAGGTCCTCTGACCCTGCAGACATGCACTTCGACAAATGTGTGCGCACACACACACACACACACACACACACATGTGCACGCACACACGCACGCACACACACACTTGAAATAAAACAAGCAAACAAGTTTCTATCAGATTATTTATTTTTTCTTTGTACATGTGGTGTATGGGTGTGTGGGAAGGAGCCCTCGTTTAGACCTGTGCTGGTAGAGAGTGAGTCCCTGGAATCCATCTGCCCCCAGAGCCCTCACTGCCAGCCCTGGGGTCACAGACATGCGCCACCATCATGGCTTTCACATGAGTGCTGAGGGCCTGAGCTGGGGTCATCAAGAGCTTTGCCCACCGAGCCCTCTCTCGAGTCCCTGTCATAACTACTGAACGTGTCGGCATAGCACAGGAGAGAATCTAGTTTTGATCTTCTTCAAAGACAGGCCTGGGAAATGATGTCACTGAACAAATTCCCTGGGAGAGTCTCTCAGAAGGAGTTAAGAGCACTGGCTGCTCTTCCAGAGGACCCGGGTTCAATTTCCAGGACCCACATGGCAGCTCACAACTGTTTGTAGCTCTAGCTCCAGGGGATCAGGCACCCTCACACAGACATACATGCAGGCAAAAAAACCACCATCTAAATAAATAAATAAATAAATAAATAAATAAATAAAGCTGCGAAGTGGTGGTGCACAGCCAGCACTCAGGAGGCAGAGGCAGGTGGATCTCTGAGTTCGAGGGCAATGTGGCCTGCAGAGTCAGTTATAGGACAGCCAGGTCTACACAGAGAGATCTAGTTTGGAGAGGAAGAGGGAGGGGAAGGGGGAGGGGAGGGGAGGGAAAGGGAGGTGGGAAGGGGAGGGAGAGGTGAGGGAGGAGGGAGGGAGAGGAAGAGAGAGAAAGGGAGGGAGGGGGAGGGGAGAGAGAAATGGAGGGGGAAGAGAGGGAGAGGGAGGGAGGGAGGGAGGGAGAGAGAGAGAAACGGTGAAGAAGGTAGTCTGGAATTTCAACTTCTCCATTAGTGATAGATACAATCTTCTCGGATGCTTACAGTTCTATGTAACATAACAATACTATTTATTCCACTTATTTTTTTCCCTTTTGGCTTTTCTTGGGACAAGGTTAACCTCACACTAAAAGTGACCTTGAACCATCGCCCCGCCCTCACCTCCCAAGAGCTAGAACGACAGGTACCTGCCACTATTTGTAACTTACTTACCATTTTTATTTTAAACTAATCCACTTTCCCAAAACTCTTCCGAAGTGTGGTGGTTTGAATAAAACTGGATGCTTAGGGAGTGGCGCTGGGAGGTGTGGCCTTGCTGCGGTAGGTGTGGCCTTGCTGGATGCTTAGGGAGTGGCGCTGGGAGGTGTGGCCTTGCTGCGGTAGGTGTGGCCTTGCTGGATGCTTAGGGAGTGGCGTTGGGAGGTGTGGCCTTGCTGCGGTAGGTGTGGCCTTGCTGGATGCTTAGGGAGTGGCGCTGGGAGGTGTGGCCTTGCTGCGGTAGGTGTGGCCTTGCTGGATGCTTAGGGAGTGGCGCAGGGAGGTGTGGCCTTGCTGCGGTAGGTGCAGCTCCGTTGGATGAAATGTGTCCGTGGGAGTGGGTCTGATGTTTCAGGCGCTCCAGCCATGCTCAGTGCCGCTCTCTCTTCACACTGCCTGGAAATCCAGACGGAGAGCTCTCAGCTCCTCCTCCAACGCCAGGTCTGCCCACACGCTGCCACGCTCCCTGTCATGATGGGAACGGACTGAACCTCTGATCTAGATAAGCCAACCCCAATTGAATTGTTTCCTTTAGAAGAGTTGCTGTGGGCATGGTGTCTCTTTACAACACTAGAAACCCTAACTAAGACAAGAAGTATGTTTCCTTGTTTACGTGCAGTTCTGGGAATTGAACCTGCGGTCTCCGATGTGATGACGGCGTGGCGGGCAAGCACTCTCCTATTGAGCATCCTCAGTGCCTTTCACCATGTTGAGCCGTGGCATCTTAGGGTTCTATCGCTGTCAAGAGACATTATGACAAAGGCAACTCTTGTTTTTTAAGATTTATTTATTTTATGTCTATGAGTACACCATCACTGTCTTCAGACACATCAGAAGAGGACATCAGATCCCATCAAAGACGGTTATGAACCTCCATGTGGTTGCTGGGAATTGAACTCAGGACCTCTGGAAGAGCAGCCAGTGCTCTTAACCACTGAGCCATCTCTCTAGCCCCAAAGGCAACTCTTATAAAGACAACATTTAATTGGAGCTGATGTAACGGCTTCAGAGGTTTGGTCCATTATCTCCACGGTGGGAAAACAGCAGTATTCAGGTAGACATGGTTCTGGAGAAGTCAAGAGTTTTACATCTTGATCTACAGGCAGCCAGGAAAAGACTGGAATTCCACACTGGGTGGAGCTGAAGCATAAGAGACCTCAGAGCCCACCCCCTCAGTGACACACTTCCTCCAACAAGCCCACACCTACTTCGACAAGGCCACACCTCCTAGTAGTACCACACCCTGTGGGCCAAGCATTCACATGCATGAATCTATGGGAGTCACACCTATTCAAACTTCCACACATGGTCTCTCCAAGTTGCCCAGGCTGGCTTTGTACTAATTTTGAGCCCAGGCAGGGCTTGAACCTGTGATCTTCCTGCCTCAGCACCCCAAATAGATTCTATTACAGACATCTCCCCCCAGAACCAGCCAGAAATGCCTTTAATGGCAAATTGAACCACATTCCAGTGTGCAGAAAGGGAGTTTCGTGTGCCAGTGGCCTGAATGGGAATAGAAGGAAGATGGATTAACCATAGCTATATGCCACTACTTGGGATGATGATTCCATCATGGGGTCCCCCCTTTCTCTTTTCTTTGCTTCCTTTCTATCCCCCTTCTCTCTGAGACAGTGACTCACCAACAAGACTTGGCTAGCCTGAAACTTAACATGATTGCCAGGCTGGCCCCAAACACACTGATTAGCCTACCTCTGCCTCTCAAGTGTGTGGGCTACAGGTGTGTGCCACCATGCCCAGGACTGCTCTGTGTGCCTCATTATCCTGCTGTTACACAATGTACCATGAATGGCATCACAAATTATCAAGAGGTAAAGCAAACACATCTCACTCCCATGAGTCTTTTCTGTGTCAGGAATGTAGCAGAAGGCAGAATGATGGAGAGATTGTGTAAGAGGCCCCTGAGGTGACAGGCGTGAGAGGAGGTGGTGGCCTGAAGAGCAGTGCTCATTAGATGACGGATGTGGATATATTAGGGACTCACCACACTGGTGGGCTGAGAAGGCTGAGAAGTGGAAAGCTTTGAGGTATGAAGGCAAGGGATGGGTCTAGAAAGAACTGGGCTATGAGCCCATGCAACTGAGGACCGTGCAGTGTGTTGAGTGGTGTCAGGTTTTTGTTTCTTTGTTTGTTCTGTTTGCAGTGAAAACCCAGACCTGTGCTTCTGTGGGTGAGGTCCAAGACATCCTCGAAGGAAACAAATATCCCCAAGCAGAAACTATTTGCAGGTGAACTGGTTCTAGCCAGTTTGGGAATGGAAAGGAAGAGCCAGCCTCCCACTCAACCATCGCAGAAACTGCTTTCCTTCTGTGTTGAACAGTCAGAACTAAACAGCTTTGGGGAGTGTACGCGGTTCTGAAACCAAAAAAAAAAAAAAAAAAAAAAAAAAAAAAAACCAAAAGAGAAAACAAAAGCCGCTGTCCGTGGTGCTGAACCACAGCCCATCCCGTCACCAGGCAGCGGCTGCGCTGTCCGTGGTGCTGAACTACAGAGCAGAGCACGTGGACAAATCGTTTGCCGCTGTGCGCTGTCCGCGGTGCTGGCCCACGGCGCCATGACCAGTTACTACACGCCCTAATATTGGTGCTGTTTTTACGCAGTATAACAGAGAGACTTCCTTACCCTCCAATACAAACATCTCAAGTAGCTGTCTGCATAGGTGAAACCCCTGCTGTTGCTTGGAAACACAGCTCTCTGGGGACTGTGGAGAGGACAGGACAGAAGCTAATTAAGACAAAAACTGCAGAGTCACTTAAAAAGGTGGCTTTAGTTCTCCGTAGAGCAAGGCCAGACAGACGTCTCCCTCAAGTACCCTCCACCTTCATATACAAAGGTGGAGATCTGTCTAAATGTCACTATGACCTCTGTAACTTTCATTAACAGAGTTTCTAACATACCCCTAGAAGGCATGCAGAAAAGGAAAGAGAGGGGGCGGCCTTCCCCAGGCTCAGGCTGTTGATTTTGAGTATAGTAATGTGTGGCCCTGAGTTCTTAGGATTTTTTTTATGTTGTAGGGTGGGGTCATAAGAAAGGTGTAGTTTCTGGGAGCTAAGGAATTAGCTCAATAAATAAAAGCGCCTGCCATGACAGGGTGAGGACTGTTACTCAGATCCACAGCACCCGTGCGATTGCCAGCCCGCCTGCATCCCCAGAACACACAGGCTAGCCCGACTATCCAAAATGGTGATCTCTGGGCTCAGGGGGAGGCCCTGCCTGGATATAGGAAGGCAAAGAGTGCTCGGGTTAAACATCAGACATCAATTCACATACATGTGCACCTTCACACATACGTGCACCCATGCACAGTCAAACATGCATACACACAACACACACCTACACATTCAAAAGAGAGAGGTACTGTTAATTTATAGAGGCATATCATTACTACATATTACTTTGAGTAGTATTTTCTTTTTTTCTAAGATTTATTTTGTATTTATTTAATACATATGAGTACACTGTAGCTGCCTTCAGACAGGCCAGAAGAGGGCATCAGATCCCTTTAGGGATGATTGTGAGCCACCATGTGGTTGCTGGGAAATGAACTCAGAACTTCTGGAAGAGCAGTCAGGGCTCTTAACCGCCGGGCCATCTCTCCAGCACAAGTGGTATTTTCTTAATGATAAAAAGTTTTGCAATTTAAAAATGCTTCAGGCATCTGTACTTTAAGATTTAACCAAAACTATCTTGAGAAGTACCTTTGTTATCTTTTGTATCCCCTTAAGAATAGATATATCTACTACGGTCTGTCAGAATTAGTCTTGAGTTATGTATGTTTTGAATTGTGCAGGCTCTTTTAAGAAAAAGTCACTGGAATAAAATCCACCCCCTCCCTGAAAACATGAATGAATATATATATGCATATATATGAATATATGTATGTTCATACATACTTACATACATACATATATACATACATACATACATACATACATACATACATATATACCTAAATGAATGAAGATTTGGTCACCAGGATTGTACAACAGCAAAAATATGAGGAACCTGAGTCCTAAAATGGCCTCACAGATCAGAACCCACTTTTAATGCAGCACTGATGTTTTTAACTTATATTGTGGCAGTCAGAGGACAGCTTGAGGGAACCAGCTCTCTTCTTCCATTACATGGGTCCCAGGATTGAACTCAGGTCATCAAGGCTGGCAACAGGTGTTGAGCTATCTCTCCACATCTTGAAGCATTGTCTTCTCATGTCTAACCCATCAATCAAACTGTTAAGTGTCTCTCGTTATGCTCTCATTTCCAGAATGAGGAACTAGAGGGACAAGGGGTCAAATAAACCGTTCTTGGAGCTACTCAACTGGGCTCAGAATCTTCTCCCTCCTGCTTCTTCTCCAACCACACTTCAAGTCTGCACAGCTTGTCCTAACATCTTCTGCATGGCAATGAGAGCCCCAGGCGAGAGGGGTTTACAAACCCTACTGGACCCAGACCTCCACCCGGCTGACCTTGGTGTCGCTGCTTTCTGTAGAAGGAGCAAAGATGGCAGAGATGCAGGTTCTCCTCCTAAAAGCTTTTAATAATTGTAGCAGTTCTCAAAGTACTTGCATTGCTAGGAATGTTTATTAAAATATTACTCAGCATACTGATTCCAGGCCACAGATTCTCTGGGACATGCCACCAGGAACCATAGAATCATGGCAGGAAGATCAAGGTGACAGGAACCTTAAGCAGCTAGGCACATCACATCTATAGTCAAGAGTAGAACAGGATGGCTGTAAACATGCCTAATCCAGCTCTTTCTCTCAACGTAAGCATTCTAGGGCCCAAGCTCAGAAAATGGCGCTGCCCACAGTGGGCTAAGTCTTTCCACATCAATTAATACAATCAAGACAATGCCCCATACACATACACTGGGATGGGCTGTGAACCAACCCAGTGTATCAGCAACTTCATCGAGACTCTCTTCTCGGGTAATTCAAGACTGTATCAAGTTGAATTATGCCATCCCACCTACCTTTGTTTCTAAAGAATTCTAATTCAAATGGCTTATAGCATAGTAGTATAGATGACCAACATTTTAAAAATTCTTATTTTTCATAAAGTCACTAATAACTAAATATTGTCGTGTCTCTACAATTCAAACTGAATTATCATTTCCAGGAAATAATCCTGGAGATTTCCCACTAATTGCTTATATTTCATACCGCATTCTCCCATGTCAGTTGCCGTGTTGCCGACAGGGCTCAGCTCAAGGCCTTGCCCAACCTAGACAAGTGCCTGCGTGCGAGCACATCCTCAGCCCTGTAATATCACTTTGACTATCAAGCCCTATGCCCTTTTGCTACATCTGTTTTCTTCAGTTGTCTTTTTGTATCATGTGTCCTGGGTTACCTGTAATGCTTAAAGTTCATCTCAAGCCTACAAGGCTACAGCCCTGTCAACGTTCCTTGTACTTCTACATTTAAGTCTTCAGTCTCTTAGGCGTCCATGTGAAAGCACAAAACTGTGTTTCTCTAGAGATGTAAGTGCCCCAGTGACCTCTGGTCAGCCCATCTCTTCCCTACTGCAATTGAAAACTCTGACATTAAACATAAAAAAATCCGAGAGGTCTACATATGACCTGAGTAAGACTGCCTGAACCATACAGAATCTGGACTGGTGAGATGGCTCAGCAGATAAAGGTGACTGTGCAAAGACCTGACACGCCGGAGGTTAATCCCTAGATCTCACAGCAGCAGCAGCAGAGAGCCAACTCCTGAGAGTTGTCCTCTCACCTTCCACACATGCTGTGTCACACACACACACCTTCATGCATGCACAGGTTTATAATACATACACATAACACACACCTTCATACATGGACATGTTCATACACAGAGAGACAGACAGACAGACAGACAGACAGACAGACAGACAGACAGACAAACGACAGAGACAGAGATCCAGGGGTGAGATAACTGCCTGGACATGGTATTAATTGGATGAACATCTTCTTAAATGGACTGTAGTCGTGGTTGTACAGCTCCTGTGAACACACTAAGAGCTGCTGGACCACATTCTTTTTAAGTGGACTCTTATGCTCCCTTCTCACATTTGACAGAGGCATAGAGAGTATGATCAGAGGAGGAGCGTCTAAAACTGCATGGTATAGGAATTATATATCAACAAGGCGCACACGCACACACACAATATAGAAACTAAACCCTACTTTTAGCTCTTTTTTTAAAAAATATCTTTTAAAGATTTATTTCATGTATGTGAGTACACTGTTGCTGTCTTCAGACACCCCAGAAGAGGGCATCAGATCCCATTACAGATGGTTGTGAGCCACCATGTGGTTATTCAGAAATGAACTCAGAACCTCTAGAAGAGCAGTGAGTGATCTTTGCTGCTGATCCGTCTTCATGTCTTTGATCACCACCACGACTGACGGAATTCTCGTCATCTTGGTTAGGATACTGATTCTCCATTAGACACTCACACATGCCCCATTGTGTCTGATAGCTCTGGCTCCTCCCTCATCCTCTGCTCCGATGTCCGTTCAGGTTGCCCACACCCAGTACTCCCTACGCTTCCTCCAAATGCATCTTTATGGTACACAGTGCTTATTTGTCACATAGCGTTGTAGCGTTCATTTTCTCCCAACCAATCTGGAACCGTGTCCATTTTGTATCATGCTCTATCCCCAACACCCCAAACTGGACCCAATCATTACTAAGTGTTCACTATCACCAGAATGAGTACGGCAGTCATGAACAGCACACTACAATCCTTCCTATAACCACAACTATGTGCAGTCAGAATCGGACTCCCCACTGTAAGGTATATTGGGGTTACTGCACTATCAATGAACTCAGATGTTTAACTTGAGGAACATGCTCACCCACCTCCTTCTATGAGACACACATAGCTTCCCTAACACTTATTTTGAAAAGGGGTCTCCACTGTGCAGACCAGGCTGGCCTTGAACACACAGAGATCTACCTCTGCCTTCTAGGTGTAGAGATGAAAGGCATATACCACCACACTCAGCTGCACCTATGCTGTGTTTAAAGGTTAAAGCATTGAGCTACGTGTTCAGCTGACTGTATAGTTATCCACCTATTGAAGCTTTATTTGTTTTTAATACTGTCCCCTGGAAAATCTTTCACACTAACAACAAAATGCTATTCTGATTGGCTTCTGTCAGGTGAGGAGGGCTCGCCATCAACAGTGTTATCTGCAATATCTACATTCTTACATGAAGAGCGGTGGACCGCCATTTTACCTCACCTTTACAGCCACCCGGGAGAGCAAAGACCTCTCCGCTCCAAAACTGTAGGTCTCCTCGTTTTGGTCCACCATCTTTTCCTTATGGTAACATATAAGGCAAGGTTTTACTGCATAGCCCTGGTACCCACTATATAGAGTAGCTGACCCTGAACTCCTAGAGATCGCCCTGTCTGTGCCTCTGCCTCAAGAACGGTGGGGTTAAAGGCAGGTGCCACCTCAGCAAAGCGAGGGAACACTTACTCCAATGGCTAACTATACACCCAGGATTGCATAGCAAGCCTTTGATATTTGTCTATTTTTCAAAGAATACATTTTAAATGGAAAAGAAACATCATGTATTTTTATTTTTAAAAGATAAAACTGGGAGGGCGGTGGTGGCACACGCCTTTAATCCCAGCACTTGGGAGGCAGAGGCAGGCAGATTTCTGAGTTTGAGGCTAGCCTGGTCTACAGAGTGAGTTCCAGGACAGTCAAGGCTACACAGAGAAACCCTGTCTTGAAAAAAAAAGATAAAACTGGTTATAGTGTCAAATGCACTTATTAGATGGCATTAGAACAGACACAAGATGGACAATAGTTTCATATTATCACAGAAACACGGATGACATGATTGTGTCTTGCACTACAATGATCTATCAGGTGGACTGGAAAGGGGCATTTAGAGGCTGAAACTACGGGCCTTGGTAGCATGGGAGTGAGAAAGAAATGCCCAAGGATCACCCTTCAGGGTGAGCATGCTGATGCTGAGAAGACTGCGCTCTGCCTGGAGGCACATCTCTGTCCCTGGGGTCACCCTCCTGTGTGCGTTCTCTGATGCCAACGGCTTTCCCACAGGCAATACGTCCACCGGGCTTCTCTCAAGTCTGGACTCACTGATGAAGAAGGGCTGGCATTCTGTTCAATGTTTTCTCACAGTCATTACATTTTATCTGGTTTTCTCCAATGTCTTGCATATATTTGTTCATGACTGAATGTATTTTCTTATCTATTTCAAAATTATGTCTTCTCGCTTCCATGGGAATGTCTGACTTAGAATAATATAATGTAGCAGTCTCTTTTCATAACGGCATCTATATAAGCGAGAACCTCGTGCCTAAGATGTGTTTTCTGATCAGCTTGCCACAGACTG
This sequence comes from Apodemus agrarius, assembly GCA_964023405.1. Taxonomy (NCBI): domain Eukaryota; kingdom Metazoa; phylum Chordata; class Mammalia; order Rodentia; family Muridae; genus Apodemus; species Apodemus agrarius. Next base: position 852,126 of record OZ030005.1, on the reverse strand, counting down.
ACGCAGTCGGGTCTCCTCCCGTGGGAAGCGGCGTAGGTAAGGATCCGGTGAGTGACAGACAGACACAACACACCAAAGAGCAGCTTGAATCTGTTGTACTTTTCTTTTGTAAACTTCATACATACATACATACATGCATACATGCATACATACACACACACACATGATTTAGGAACTACTTTTTGACTTTATGTCAGGTTACATCAGGTTATGAGCAGATAGGAGGTTACATGTTTACAACTTAACTGGAAACTAAAAAGGACAGAGCAGGAACTGATTTTTGGGAACCTTTTGTCACCCAGACAGTGGTTAATCACCCCAGACTTGAGGTCACTCTATTATTAGAATTCTGCCAAGCTGTAGTCTGAGGAAATTTGTTGTAGCTAGTAAATTTTATTAATATTTTATGGCCAGTCAGGCCAATTTGGAACACTGTGTGAACTTCTGTATATGGATGGCATTGGAGGGGCTGTTGTCCTGAGCCTCTGTGAAGTTTTTACTTACAAGAGGAGCCCACCAACACCCTCTGAGTAAGTAATGGTTCCTATCATACATTACAGTTGTTGGAATAATCCCAGCACTTGGGAGGCAGAGGCAGGCGGATTTCTGAGTTCGAGGCCAGCCTGGTCTACAGAGTGAGTTCCAGGACAGCCAGGGCTACACAGAGAAACCCTGTCTCAAAAAAAAAAAGTTATGGGTTGGTGAAACTATTCAGATTGCAGTGTATTCTCTTGTGGGGAAGGCGGCTGCTCAGAAGCGGCTTCCCGCTCTGCTTCCTGGCCTAGCTCTAGAGTGTGCTGTGCTCCTCGGCTCCTCTTATTCTCCAAGAACACAGCCAGTTTCACCGAGACTTTCAGATTAGTGTCGGAGAGCTGGGAAAGGCAGATGTCTGTGGTTTTGTTTTATTTAAACTGTGGGGGTGGACACTGAGGGTCAGACCTTGCCTAAGTGAACCCACACCTCAGCTCTTCATAATTCTTCTTCTTCTTCTTCTTCTTTTTTTTTTTTTTGTTGTTTTTTGTTTTTTGTTTTTCGAGACAGGGTTTCTCTGTGTCGCCCTGGCTGTCCTGGAACTCACTCTGTAGACCAGGCTGGCCTCGAACTCAGAAATCCGCCTGCCTCTGCCTCCCAAGTGCTGGGCTTACAGGCGTGCGCCACCACGCCCGGCGTCTTCGTGATTTTTTTGTGTTTGTGGTTTTATATATTTTCACTCTCTTGTCCTCAGTGTGAGTGTTTTGTTGCTTTTCTGAAAGGCGAGCATATTTAATTTCATTAGATACACAGTTTCCCCATCCACTTACTCCTACTCTGATCTCTAGAAACACCAATGAGCATTTATAACTTATTTTGGCATTCCTTAACTCATTTTGCTCTTTTATCTCAAGTGAGATGCTTACGTGTCCTGCTTTTCAGCCGCTGTGACCAAACACTCTACACTAGGACGGGAAGAGATTTATTCCAGCTTGCATTTCCAGGTCACAGTCCATCAGTGAGGGGAATCAGGGCGGGACCCAGGCAAGAAATGAGGTAAACTGTGGAAGAATCCTGGGCCCTGACTCGCTCTCTGGCTCAGCCCCCGGCTCATTCTCAGCTTGCTTCTTTATAAGGCTCAAGCCCAACTCATCAGAAGTATGGAAACAACCAGTGGAACAGAAGGTAAGAAACAGACTTTGATAAGTATAGGAAATAAATAAAGGTAATGCAGTAGGTTGTATCAGTGGAGAAGAAACTTAAAAACTGCTACAACAGCCAGTATCAATTTGGGCGGTCTGAGAGAATTTGGCAACAAATACCAAAGAGAAGGAGCTCTGGAGTGTAACTCGTCCAGTTCTAGTCATGGGGCGCCTGCCTGGGCACGGACCTCTGGACGCCTCTCCTATTATCCATAGTGCCCTCTCTTGCTCCAAAAGGATCACATCTGGCTTAGAAATGCAAAGACCTTGGGCCAGAGTGATGGCTCAGTGGTTAAGAGTACTGACTGCTCTTCCAGAGGACCCAGGTTCTATTCCCCGCACCTACAAAGAGGCTCACAACCATTCATAACTCCAGTTCTAGGGTATCCAATGCCTCTGTTTGACCTCTGTGTGCTCATAGATGCAAAATTAAATAAGTAAGTAAATAAATAAAAGATTTGAAATAAAAAGAAATACAAAGACCTGTATATAAAATACGAAAGTTTACCATGAAGTTTGTAAACAAGAGCTACACTTGGTGTAAACTGTCTTAAAGAAGGACCGTGTCAGAAAACAAAAAAGGCATGAGAAGATATGGGGTCACGATGAGCACCAGTGCGGCCCTTACCCACTGCAACCAGGCTCCTGTAGTTGGTCGTCCCAGGTCAGCTTCCTGTCCAGACTCCTCTGCACAAGGCTCCGTCATTCCCACTCACCTCGGGGACATTTATGGCACAGTTGTCAAAGTGACACAAACAAACCCTTAGCAGAGTTTCCTGGGCTCACTGGCTGAAGGGCGAAGAGAACGAGGTACACTGTTCTCCTTAGAGGAGAAAAGGATGTGCGAGCAAACGCACCAAGGGTCTGAGGGGCCGGCCTGAGACACTCACCAGTGGCCACCTGGTTAGGATCTATGTATTTTTTTTTCAGTGGGAAAACACTTCATTCCAGATACAACTCTGAAATTACAAGTCCTTTGACCACTTTCCCCACCCAGCAGGGAGTCCAACTGGGCTGTTACATCACAGAGATCCTTCACCACAGAGGCAAGGAGCTGAGATGCAATGGACTTTCTGGTGGTTTGAACGGAGAGTGGTCCCCGTAGGCTCGGGCATTTGGACTCTTGATTCTGTGGCTGAGAGAGCTGTTGGGGACGTTATGGACACCTTAAGAAATGGAGCCTTCAGAAGGAAGGATGTCCCAGGGGAGTAGACTTTGAGAGTTTTTCAAAGGGAAACAAAACTGCCAAATCCCTAAGCACCAGACTGTATTTCAGTAGGGAAAGAGAGAATACTGAATACTGACTTGCTCAATGGACAGGGCTTTAACCAACTTGATTTCATCATTTATTCCTGGTTCTTCATTTGTAGGAGGACTTTAACAAGAGAGCATGCAATTGATGGAGAAGTAAGTTGTGGAAATCAAGTTGCAAAAAATACAACTCATAGCCGGGCGTGGTGGCACACGCCTGTAATCCCAGCACTTGGGAGGCAGAGGCAGGCAGATTTCTGAGTTCGAGGCCAGCCTGGTCTACAGAGTGAGTTCCAGGACAGCCAGGACTACACAGAGAAACCCTGTCTCGAAAAACCAAAAAAAAAAAAAAAAAAGAAAAAAGAAAAAGAAAAAAAAAAAAAAACCAACTCAGAAGCACACCAGCACAACACACACCCATACCAAGAGACTTAGTCAAACTGACCAGGTATTCAACAGAAACCTAAGAACATAGCTGAGAATCTGTGTTCAACTGGTTTTGCAAGTTGAACACAGCCAGCCAATCCCTCCATGTTTCCCCAGCCACACCCATTCATTACGGTATGTTGCATATTTAATGTTCTTTTTCTAATTTCTTAAAAAATTTTATTTTATATGTATGGATGTTTTGACAACATGTATGCCTGTGCACCACATGCCAGCCTGACCCATGGAGGCCAGAGAAGACCACTGGACCCCCCGGGTCTAGAGTTACAGACAGTTGTGAGTCACCATCGGGGCATTGGGAACAGAAGCCAGGTCCTCTGGAAGAGCAGCCAGTGCTCTTAACCCCTGAGCCCTCTCTCCAGTCTTTTAATACTCTTCTATTTTCCAAAATCTCCCCCCCCCAAAAAAAGTAAGGAATAATATCACCATTTTTTGTATGAAATCTCTGGGAAAGTTTTCACAAATCAAACAGCCTGTAAGTAGTGAGAAATAGTCACCAAGCTAAGTCTGAGATTCCCGTATTCTTTATTCAAACAGACACTACAAAATATACCTCCCTGTGAGACTAACTAGTCAAGATCTGAAGAGGTGAATTCCTGCAGCAGCCATGTTCCCCAAAGGCTGTAACTTCAATACAAGACATAGCCCTCGTGGATTGCAGAGAACTGTCGTGAGACCCAGGTCTCAATTTGCTTTACGACAGACGGGTTTTGATGAAGTCCCTTGTGGCCTGCTCTAATTACGAGGGGGAGCAAAGCTGAATTAATTCTAAACATTTTAAACTATGTATTTGTTTTATTGCACAGCTGTTGTGTGCCTGAGTGCATGTTGTGTGCACCACGTGCATGCAGAAGCCCAAGGATGTCTGAAGAGAGCACTGGATCTCCTGGAACTGAAGTTCCAGATGGTTGTAACCCAGCAAGTGGGTGCTGGGTATCGAACCCAGATCTTCTACAAGAGCAGCAACTGCCCTTAACTGCTGACACATCTCTTTAGGCCCTGATTCTGACTTCTTTTAGTATAAGTTGGTTGGCCTTCCCAAAAGATTATTATAATAAAAATGAACACTTAACTGAGCTCCTAGCGGCAGGCATGGCACCTAGTATGTGTGAAATCACTTAGTCCTTATGAAATCTTACGAAAGAATACACACAATTCTCCATTTAGCCTAAGAACTAAGAACCACTGTCTTAACTAGGGTTTCACCGCTGTGAACAGACACCGTGACCAAGGCAACTCTTATAAGGACACTTAATTGGGGCTGGCTTACAGATTCAGAGGTTCAGTCCATTATCATCAAGGCAGGAACATGGCAGCATCCTGGTAGGCATGGTGCAGGATGAGCTGAGAGTTCTATATCTTCATCTGAAGGCTGCTAGCAGAATACCGGCTTCCAGGAAGCTGGGTCTTAAAGCCACACCCACAGCGACACGCCTACTCCAACAGCCACACCTTCTAATAGTGCCACTCCCTGGGCCGAGCACATCAAACCATCACATTTGTTATAAAAAACAAAAACTCCTGGTGTGAAAGTTTGAAGAGTGAACTCTTGATGTTACTTAACCATCTGGAACAGCTGTCAAAGGGTATTGAAAATACCCACCTTATACAGGCCCTGCGGGGACTTCATAACAGCAAGAGAAGAGAGGACGCAGGATCGCTGGCTGAGTCTGAACCCTGCCTCTCCCACTTCCTGGTGATTATTTGCCCTCTTTGTGCTTCAAAGTCCTCATCTGTTAAAAAAGTGACTAAGTATTTCCTACTTCACACTCTTATTAATGCTCCCTAACGGTCTTAGAAGGGCCTGTGCCCGGCACCTCATAAGCACCCAGTAAACATCCGCTGTAGAAACAGTCGGGGAGGCGAGCGCAGAGCGCGGGGTGAGGGGAGAGAGTGCTCGGGGTGAGGGGAGAGCGCAGTGCGGGGTGAGGGGACAGCGCGGTGCGCGGGGTGAGGGGAGAGCGCGGTGCGGGGTGAGGGGAGAGCGCGGTGCGCGGGGTGAGGGGTGAGAGTGCTGGGGTGAGGGGAGAGCGCGGTGCGCGGGGTGAGGGGTGAGAGTGCTGGGGTGAGGGGAGAGCGCAGTGCGCGGGGTGAGGGGAGAGTGCGGTGCGCGGGGTGAGGGGAGAACGCGGTGCGCGGGGTGAGGGGAGAGCGCGGTGCGGGGTGAGGGGACAGCGCGGTGCGCGGGGTGAGGGGAGAGCGCGGTGCGGGGTGAGGGGAGAGAGTGCTGGGGTGAGGGGAGAGAGCGCGGGGTGAGGGGAGAGCGCGGTGCGGGGTGAGGGGAGAGCGCGGTGCGCGGGGTGAGGGGAGAGCGCGGTGCGGGGTGAGGGGAGAGCGCGGGGTGAGGGGAGAGCGCGGTGCGGGGTGCGGGGAGAGGTCTAAGCGCTCGGAGCGATCCCCGGCAGCGCTGCCCCCCTTGTCGACCGGGTGGGCGGTGAGAGACGGCGGAGAAGCCTGGGGAGCGGTGAGTGCATTCTTGCGGAATAAAAGCTCTAAGTAGAGGTGAGTCTCGTCCGCACCCGAGCCTTACCCCGTCACGGCAGGCCCGGGCGCTGACGGGTGATTCAGCCCCGGGGGGAGCGCAGCAGCCCGGCTAGCCCTGGGCAGGTCACGGTCCCTCCCCGTGGCCTTCTGACCCTCTAGATCGGGGTTCGCCGCACCAGCGCCCACCGGCACCCTCTAGCTCCGGCCACTCCGAACAACATCTTCCTCAAAGCTCAACTCTTGGCTTTTTTGGTCAGACCCAAACTATCTTTCTTTTTTACCAAAGTAGTGATTGCCTCTCGAGGAGTCCTGAGCTCTGTCTCCTCCAGAAGGGTCAAGCGAGAAAAACTTCAGCCGCTGCAGTCTCTGGAGTCTCGAGTTTGCCCCCCGAGACCACGAATTTGATGGTGAAAAGTATCGCCTCAACCACTTACTCACTCATTCCAATACACAGTCGTCCCTCGCAAGCGCTGGGACTTGAAAGCAAGCCGGGAGGCGCCACTAAGACACAAAGCACGAGTCACTCGCGCGGCTGCCAGACCTCACTTGCGCAGACCAGGACTCCACTCCTGGCAGTTTTCCCAGACTAGTCCAATTTCCATCCCATAACCACCAACACTGGTCCGAAGGGTCAGTGACTTCCGGTTTATACCGGAGGTGGGTGAGCGGTCCCTCGCAATGATACTTGGGATATGTAGTCCTCGCTGGGCGAATCTCGATCAAGATTTTTCACAAGAATGACCAGAAGCCTCTTCAGTAGGTCAATTGGTCGCCACTCTTTTCCTAGTTGATGTCCCCCGTTTTTAGAATAGTCAACAGGAACCTCTCAGCCTCGTGCCTGAGTCCAGAAGAACAGGAGGAGCATAGAGCACCCGCTCAGAGGTGACTATCAGCTAGGGACGATGAGCCCTGGATGTAACTGAAATGAAGAGCTTCAAAGCCAAGGAGGCAGCTGTGGCTTCTGCAGAAGACAGCTGAGGGCGGTGAGTGACACTTAGAAGGCATCAGGGACACAGACTAAAAGATGGAAGAAAAAAATTTGCTTTTGATTTGTGTACTTGTGATTTCAATGTGCAAACAATTTCATGCTTTAGCTCCCTGACATAACCCACCCTAATCCCCGAGTCTACTTCTCTCTACAAGGCTGTACATCCCAAGACTACACCTCTTCGCCCTAGTCAGGGCTTTATTTTCAGTGACAAAATTGCCTGGCACATAGGAGCTCCGGAACAGACGAGGGAGACCCACCTGTTCCTTATGCCCCGGCAGATGTTCACATAATTAAAGCACACTCCTTTTTCTGGTTTTTCAAGACACGGTTTCTCTGTGTCGCCCTGGCTGTCCTGGAACTCACTCTGTAGACCAGGCTGGCCTCGAACTCAGAAATCCGCCTGCCTCTGCCTCCCAAGTGCTGGGATTACAGGCGTGCGCCACCACTGCCCGGCGAAAGCATACTCTTAGTTACTACTAGCTGAGCACGGTGGCACAAACCCACCCAGCACTCAGGAGATAAGATTAGGCAGGCTGAGCTCTGAGTTTGAGCAGAGCCTGGTCTACATAGTGTGAGTCCCAGGACAACCAAGGCTATGTTGAGATTCTGCCTCAAAAATAAACAAATTACAAACAAAAGTCATGACTACTATTAATGTAACGATTAAATTCATAGATGCAGCCTTGGTGGTGTTCATTTTCTTGTTACTAGGCAAAGCTATTGGATGGGGCAATCAGAGCCTCCAGAAGGCAGCTGTGTCCTCTCCCTCTCCTCTCCTCTGCTCTCCTCTCCTCTCCTCCCTCTCCCTCTCTCCTCTCCTCTCTCTCCTCCCTCTCTCCTCTCCCTCTCTCCTCCCCCCTCTCCTCTCCCTCTCTCCTCCCTCTCTCCTCTCCCTCTCTCCTCCTCCTCTCCCTCTCTCCTCCCTCTCCTCTCCCTCTCCTCTCCCTCTCTTCTCCCCCTCACCTCTTCTTTCCTCTCCTCCCTCTCCTCCCCTCTCTCCTCTCCCTCTCTTGCTGCCTGACTACCTTAAGCAAAAGGACTGTCAGTCAAAACAGCCAGATAGACTACCTTTTTGTAAACACGGGCCAGTTTGGAAACTCAAGGCATACCTTGTGTGCAACTATGGTCGCTGATTTCTCAAGCCCCTAAAAGCACAGACATTGCCAGGGCTGTTCCCAACAGTCCATATACCATACGCCCCAGTGAGCTCTAAATTACAGCTTCTTAGGCTGCCTAGCTGAATATAAACACTGAAAAGGACACAAGCAACAGTAGTCTTGGGAAGGTACGACCAAGAATTCCACTTCCACAGGTAGTGAGCTGAGCTCTCTCTGGCAGCAGTCTCCCATGTCGCCCGGGTGGGTCGCACAGCCCCACTGCAGCCTTGGCTTTGAACACCTGCCCGGTGCACTTGGTTCTACGGATGCGGCTGCACCACACACTGCCAACATCAACTGAGACTTGAGACCTGTATGTTATGAATGACAGTATCTGTACTACAAAGCTTGCATAAAGTGAAAGGAGACTGAATATTTTCCTCCTGTCATTCCTCAGCATGTATTAAATAAGTATATCTTTGGATTGGATTAGCATATTTAATTTTTTAAAATTCCTGTGCTGAGTTGCTCTCTTGAGGATCTAGTGCTCTCCTGGCCTCTGTGGGTACACAAACACGTGGTTCTGTCTCTCCCTCTCTCTCTCACACACACACAAACACAAATAAAAAACCAAGCCTAGTGGTGCATACCTTTAATTCCAGTACTTGGGAGGCAGAGGCAGTGAACTCAAAGAGAGCCTAGTCTACATAGCAAGTTCTGGGACAGCCAAGGCTACAAAGAAAGACCCTGCCTCAAAGTAAATCTATCAATAGATGAACAGATCTTTCTAAACCCGCCCTTTATGATCTTGCCTCACCGTTTCCTCTGGCCACACAACTGCATGAAACTCTCCTTGGGAAAGTTAATTTATAAATATTTTAACAATACTTCTACATATATTTCTCTTTTATACACTTTTATTTCATTTAATAATTTCATCTCTTCATAAATTGGTTTGTAAGTTGTGCCTTAAGGATCTATTGTGTTTGGGGTCCTCACGTGATGGCACTTGTGTGAGGGCTGGAAGACTCTCCGGAGTGAGTTCTCTCCTTCTACACCTGAATCGCAAGGATCAAATTCAGGTCATCAGGACTGGCAAGAGACACCCTTACCTGCTGGGCCACTGCGCTGGCCTAATATTCTTGGGTCTTTTGTTGTTTTTGGCTTGTTGGGTCTGGTTTGATTTTGGTCAGGGCTTATTATTGTCATGGGGTTAGAGACTTTTGAACTCTCTCCTCAGCTCTAAGTATTTGTGTCTCTGTAAAGGCAGTCGGTCTCCAGTGCAGCTGCTCAGTTTCCCACTGTAACAAACAGCCAAAACCACGGTAAACCGTGAACAGGTGCGGCTCAATAAAGCTATTTACAAAAACAGGACAACTTCTTTTTCACAGTTCAGCAGGCAGTCTCTATAAATATTCAGGAAGAGTCACCTTTCTTCCTCTCTGAGCCAAATGGCCTTCCTCACAGGACAATGTTCCCTTTGTAGACAGAAGCACCACAAACCGTATGTAAGTGAACACGTGCCTTCACACCCATACTTCACCTTCAGACACCGAAGCGTAAACTGCACATAATTATCATGTTGAAAATATTTGTCCAATTTAAAACCAAATAAACGTATTTTCATAGATTTAAATTATGGGCCCTACAAAAAGAACCAGTGAGACTCTGACTCTAAGTTGGTTTGCTGCCCTCTGTTGTAGATCAGTTCATCCCAGAGTTAATACTTCTTTGGAAGTTTAGCAAGAATACATTCACAAACCAGTGGCTTTTTTTGTTGTTGTTGTTGTTTGTTTTTTGTTTTTTGAGACAGGGTTTCTCTGTTCAGCCCTGGCTATCCTGGAACTCACTCTGTAGACCAGGCTGGCCTTGAACTCAGAAATCCGCCTGCCTCTGCCTCCTGAGTGCTGGGATTACAGGCGTGCGCCACCACCCGGCAACCAGTGGCTTTATAAAGAGCTAATCCTTCAGTTTCCCTTGTTTGTTGGTAGTTCTAACTTCCTGTATATGAAACCTTGCATTTTCCCAATTATTTTGATTTCTTTGTTCCACGTAGACCACTTACCCGGATGCTGTCTATCCTTTAAGGCTACTGCCAAGTGTAGAGGAGAAATCCCTCACTAAGAGTTCTTAAAATCATGCAGTTCACATCCAAAGCCACGGTACAAATCAGCACTGTAGGGTCAGCTGTGTTGTTTTCGTGTTGAGATAGGGTCTCACTAAGTTGCCTAGGGCTGGCCTTGAATTCGTGAACTCTGGGATTGCAGGTGAGCCCACCATACCCCTGGCTTAGAACAAAGTTTTCAAGAAAAAAAAAGCAAGCCTTATCACCAACTCAGAGAACTCCCGTCCTAGTCTACACTCTGGCTGCTCCTAGCCTCATTCTATTGCACTGTTTCCATCAGAGCTGATTAGAATAAATTTTCAATTTTCAAAATTAAACTTTTGAAAGACACAGGTTTGCCGAGTATTTGTTATGAACCAGGCACTGTGAGTGTGCTACGCACATCTGAGGTGTTCACCAGTGAGGAACACTTCATATGAGTGTGCTACACACATCTGAGGCGTTCACCAGTGAGGGACACTTTATCTGAGTGTGCTACACACATCTGAGGCGTTCACCAGTGAGGGACACTTTATATGAGTGTGCTACGCACATCTGAGGCGTTCACCAGTGAATGACACTTTATCTGAGTGTGCTACGCACATCTGAGGCGTTCACCAGTGAGGGACACTTTATCTGAGTGTGCTACACACATCTGAGGCGTTCACCAGTGAGGGACACTTTATATGAGAGTGCTACGCACATCTGAGGCATTCACCAGTGAGGGATACTTTATATGAGTGTGCTACACACATCTGAGGCGTTCACCAGTGAGGAACACTTCATATGAGTGTGCTACGCACATCTGAGGCGTTCACCAGTGAGGGACACTTTATCTGAGTGTGCTACACACATCTGAGGCGTTCACCAGTGAATGACACTTTATCTGAGTGTGCTACGCACATCTGAGGCGTTCACCAGTGAGGGACACTTTATATGAGTGTGCTACGCACATCTGAGGCGTTCACCAGTGAGGGACACTTTATATGAGGGTGCTACGCACATCTGAGGCGTTCACCAGTGAATGACACTTTATATGAGTGTGCTACGCACATCTGAGGTGTTCACCAGTGAGGGACACTTCATATGAGTGTGCTACACACATCTGAGGCGTTCACCAGTGAATGACACTTTATCTGAGTGTGCTACGCACATCTGAGGCGTTCACCAGTGAGGGACACTTTATCTGAGTGTGCTACGCACATCTGAGGCGTTCACCAGTGAGGGACACTTTATATGAGTGTGCTACGCACATCTGAGGCGTTCACCAGTGAGGGGCACTTCATATGAGTGTGCTACGCACATCTGAGGCATTCACCAGTGAGGGAGACTTCATATGAGTGTGCTACGTACATCTGAGGCGTTCACCAGTGAGGGACACTTTATATGAGCAAATTACATTTACACTCCAAAATAATCCAACCTGGCTGTAACATGAAGGACTTGAAAGGGACAAGAATGAACAGAGGGGCAGAGAAACAAGTTGGTAAACAAGTGTGGTGGAAATATCGAGGTTTTGAGATTATGATGATGACAAAGAGGGTGGATTCCAGACAAATTTGGAGAAGACATCCACAGGCAAAGCAGGGTGAGCTGGTGACTCTGCGGAGTGCATCCGCGGGGGGCGAGCAGAGCGTGCAGTCTGCCCGAAGGCCTTCCCGCCCCTCCGGGAGCTGTCCCTTCTCTCTCCGCTATGGACTCGCTTATGCTGGTTAAGGTGTCCGATCTGGATGAAGGTTTTCCTACACTCCTGACACTCATACGGCTTCTTCCCGGAATGAATCCTCTGGTGTACACTAAGGGACTGGCGGTGGCTAAAGGCCTTGCCACATGCACTGCACTCGTAAGGCTTCTCTCCCGTGTGACATCTACGATGACAGATCAGGGATGACTTGGTCTTGAACGCCTTCCCACACTCCGCACACTCGTACGGCCTCTGGCCGGTGTGCAGTCTCTGGTGCTGGGCACAGGAGGAGTTGTCGCCGAAGGCCTTCCCACAGTCCCGGCACTTGTAGGGCTTCTCCCCCGTGTGCACCCGCTGATGCTGAGTGAGGTGGGTGGTCTGGCTGAAGGCCTTGCCACACTGCTTACACTGGTGTGGCTTCTCCCCTGTGTGCGTCTTGTGGTGTTGTGCGAGGTGAGCCTTCTGAGTAAAGGCTTTCTTACACACCTTGCACGCGTACGGCTTCTCCCCGGTGTGAACTCTCCGGTGCGTGGCTAGCTGCGAGCTGATGCTGAAGGCCTTGCCACACTCCCCACACTCGAAGGGCTTCTCCCCGGTGTGGACCCGCAAGTGGCTCGCGAGGTGTATATTCTGCCGAAACGCCTTCCCACACTCCCGACACTTGAAAGGCTTCTCCCCAGAGTGCACGCGCTGGTGCTGGGTGAGGGACGCGTGGTGGCTGAAGGCCTTTCTGCACAGCTCACACTCGTACGGCTTCTCTCCGGTGTGAATCCTTTGGTGCACGGTGAGGGAGGAGCCATACCTGAAGGCTTTGTGGCACACATCGCATGCGTATGGCTTCTCTCCAGTGTGAATCCTCCTGTGCTGATTAAGCCCTATGTGGTCACTGAAGGCCTTCCCACAGTCGATGCAATCAAAGGGTCTCTCCGCGGTGTGGTAGCACCTCCAGTGCCGGACTAGGGAGGTGTTCTGTATGAAGACTCGGCCGCACTCCAGGCACGCATACGGCTTCTTGCCCGTGTGGCACCTCTGGTGTCGTGCGAAGGAGGAGCCGTCACTGAAGGCCTTCCCACACTCATTGCATTTATAGGGCTTCTCTCCAGTGTGAATTCTCTGGTGAACAGTAAGGGATGAGCTCTGGGTGAAAGTTTTCTTACATTCGTTACATTTGAAAAGTTTTTTTCCTGAATAGATTCCGGTTTCTTTTACAACTATTAGATTTGGGGGGAAACTTTTACCTGAGTTACAATTCTGACTTCCCTCTTCTGAACTGGTCAAATGAAACCATCTTCCAGATTTGAAACACACTCCACCTCTCCCCTCTGAGATGGCTCTGCTCTGAACCGTCTCTTGCTCAAATGGTGTGTCTTGCCCACTCCTGTCAAACACACACTCAGAGTCCTCGTCTCGGAAAGCCGAGCACTCACGTTTCGTGCTCCAGGTTCTGCCTGGGACCGCCTCAGCATGTGAGTCCTGCCTTGGCTGCAAAGCCTGGGCTTCCTGGACGGACTGCTGGCCTGAAACAGACCAAGGAAACAGCTCCTTGAGCATGCGGCAGGGGGAGGGGCCTGCCTCTGTCCCTGTGCCACATAACCTCTGTGTGCCCTGTCCTGCTGGCCCAAAGGAGCCACTCCGAATAACATTTTTATTTTCCTGAAATACTTGAGTCAAAAATTCCAAACTTGACACTCATCTCACACACACAGAGAGACAGAGAGAGCGAGAGAGAGACAGAGAGAGACAGAGCAAGAGTGAGAGACACAGAGAGAGAGACAGACAGAGAGAGCGAGACAGAGACAGAGATAGAGAGAGACAGAGAGAGACAGAGCAAGAGTGAGAGACACACAGAGAGAGACAGAGACAGACAGAGAGAGCGAGGGAAAGAGAGAGACAGAGACAGAGAGAGACAGACACAGAGAGAGAGAGAGAGACAGAGAGAGAGAGACCAAGAGAGAATGAGAGAGAGACAGACAGAGAGAGACCGAGAGAGAGAGAGCGCTTTCCCTTTCTCCAGCCGTCTGCGGAAGCCCCGCAGTATGCAGAATGAAAGTGAGTCATTTAACATTTACAGATGCCCAAGAAGCTGGAAGGCTGAGAAGCACCACGGGGCAAGAACAGAAGGAGAACCAAGGGGAAGGAGCTGTTAGAGAGGCGGAAGTCAGAGGAGTCTCTGAACTCGCATCCAGATGAGCGCCACAGTGCCATCGCCGCCGTCCGCACCTCGCCTGCGAGGAAGCCGAGGAAGCCGGGAGCAGTGCCAGCTCTCTCTGTGCCACCGAAGCCCCTCCCCTTGCCCCAGTAAGGAGACAAAGTGTGTTTTAGAAACACGATGTCCTGGAGGAGTAAACTCGGCACTTTGCTTACACTCCTGTCGCTGTGAAACTGAGTGAGCAGCTTCCTGACGTCGATTGAGAAGCAACTGTTACGGCCAGAAGAGTTAGACAGAGGGAGAAGCGCCCCTTAGACAGCTCTTCCCCTCCAGAGGACCCTACCGGGCGGCGCAGCTCCGGAGAGCGATGCCCTGTCCTGATGTTCTGAGCTCCACAGGCACCTGCACAGGCTCACGTGTACACACACACACACACACACACACACACACACACACACTCTTTAAAATAATCATTAAACAAACAAAAACCACAGAGCCGGGGCTCCTGAAGACCAGACTCAGACCCGGGAGGGACAGGCCTTACCTAAGGACCCCAGGCCATCACAGTTCTCCCACGTCACGTTCTTACAGACACTCTTCTGAGCTGACACAAGCTGGGAGGGGCTGCCTCTGGCCACATGTGAGCTGCTCTTCAAGCCCTGGGAAGGCACAAGCATGCAGATGAGCCTGGGGGCCAGAGGGGGGGCGTGTCCACGCACTGTATCGGCAGTCTGATCCTGGGTGCTGAGCAGCTGAGGTTGGAGCTGGACCGTGAATGGCTGTATCCTGAATGTGTGCATGTGGAGCGTGGGTGTGCACAGTGGGCTCCTCGGAAAACCCTCCGCTGTCTTCATCAGAGCAGACGAGACTAGCAAGAGCAACCTGTGGACTGGTGACACTCAGAGAGGTGGAGAGGGTCGCAGGACCCTCACTTGAGATTCCAGCCCCTCCTCCCACGCCTGAATGCAGTGCTGGCCTACTGCGCATGGCGTCCGTCTGGACGCAAACCGGCTGGGGACACTTGTTACGAGCGGACGCCGCCCTGCCGCTGTGGAGCAGCCGCCTTGGGGTCACCCCCACTTCTCCCAGCACCTCCTGACCTATGCTCTGGAAGAAAACCCCATAATCGCATTAGTTGCCCTGGACAGACTTTGGTGGAACCATACATTGGTGTGCTGGCTAGTTTTACCTCAGGCTGACACAAGCTAGAGCCATTTGAAGTAATCCTACCAGAAAGGCCTCCAGGCGAGCCTGTGGGGTATTTTCTTAATTAGTGATTGATGTGGGAGGGCCCAGCCCATTGTGACTGGTGGTCCTGGATATAAAAAGGCGAGATTTTATATAACAAAAACATGGGCATATAACAAGCCCTGGGGAGCAGGCCAGAAGCAGCACCCTCCAGGGCCTCTGCATCAGCTCCGCCTCCAGCTCCGCCTCCAGCTCCCGCCTTGCAGAGTTTCTGCACTGACTTCCCTGGACAATGGACTACAAGCCATTATATGAAATAAAACCTTTTTCCACAAGTTGCTTTTGGTCATGGTGTTGTGTCACACTCACAGAAACCTAACTAAGACATTTGGTCATTAGGACCTTATAATGAGGGGACAGATGTCTTCATCCTCCCAGCAGAGAGGAACAGGGGGGACTACTGAGACTGCACAGTTTTCAGACATTTGCTCGAAATCAAACATCAGCCACCTGAATGGCATGTTTGTGACACACACACACACTCACCCTGTGCGTCCTCAGCACTGCACCGGCGTCCGGGACCGCCTGAGGCGCGGGGCACTTAGGGCTGTGGTGCAGCAGCTGTCTGCTCAGCACTGCCAGGGATAATGCTGCTTCACTGCGGTCCTTTACAGGGAACTCCTTGGTCTCCTGCGAGGCCTTCAAGTCTAAAAGAGATTATCAAAGCAAACAGTTCTTATTATGTGTTGCGGGGGCGGGGGGGGGAGTGCACATGTGGTGCACAGAAACACATGCCAGCAGAATGCCCATACACACAAGATAATTCTTAAAAATAAAAAGTAAAGGGCTGGAGAGATGTTCAGCTGTTAAGAGTATGTGCTGCTCTTCCAGAGGACCTGAGTTCAATTCCCAACACCTGAATGGTGGCTCACAACTGTAACTCCAACTCCAGAAGCCCTACTGTCCTCCTCTACGGTTTGCAAGCACCAGGCACGCATGCGCTGCAGACATATGCACAGGCAAACACCCACATACAGAAACCTAAGTTATACAGATGCATCATAAATAAATAACAAAGAGGACTCGGTGAGCCTGAGCGGGCCTGGAGCCACGCTGGAGAGCAGAAGTCCGATGGGGAGATTCCGGGTCCGAGGGGATGAGCTGGCTGGCAGCGGCCACCGCCCCTCCTCACACTCACCCTGGCGCCGGCCTCTTGTCATCTTTCTTTCCATCGCCCAGGGATCCTTTCCTTGTTCCAACAAGGCAATCAAATCTGGCTTAGAAGCACAAAGCCCTGGATCCATAAGACAAACGAGGAAAAAAGAAAGAAAACCAGGATGCTGTCGCGCTGGGAGTCTTGACCTGGAATGCAGTCCCCTTAGCTCGACATAAGAGGGCGCTGCAGGGATGGGGATAAATGGAAGACTGCACTACCACAGGCATGGACGGGAAGAAGGGCGGGGCAGGAGCGGACTCCCTCACCCAGGGATGCCAGGCTCCTGTAGTTGTCCAGCGTCACCTTCCAGTACAGACTCCTCTGCTCAGAGCTGAGCCATTCCCACTCCTCCTGGGAGAAAACTACAGCCACATCCCCAAATGTCACCAAGCCCTGAAATGACACAAATGTACTGTTGCTCAGCCAGTGCCCGTGACCGCAGGTCGCCAGAGGGGCCTTACATAAACCGTGTCCTCCCACCCTGTGCTCAAGTCCCCGTCCTAGTCCCTTAGGAGGGACATGCATTTGGAGCGTGTTTTAGCTAAGGCTACTATTGCTACGACGGAACACCATGACCAGAAGCAAGTTGGGAGGAAAGGGTTTATTTGGCTGACACTTCCACACTGTAGTCCATAATTGGAGGATCCAGAGGCCATGGAGGGGCACTGCTTACTGGCTCGCTCCTCGTGGCTTACTCAGTTTTCTTATAGAACCAGGACCACCTACTCAGGAGTGACCCCACCCATAACAAACCGGGTTCATTATGCAAACAGCCTGATCAATGGAGACATTTTCTTGTGGTTCCCTCCTCTCAGGTGACTATAGCTTGTGCTGACATAAAA